>OX235274.1:20499808-20521290 GCA_944472155.2 Trichobilharzia szidati | reverse complement strand
AGTCTGCTGTTGTCTCTGGGTCCACTTTCACCAATGGATGTCAATAATTTTCTTATGATTATCGCCACTCTCATCCAGATGAAATATTTACACTGAATCCACCCTCCAGCTATCATTGAAACAGACTGCAGTACATGGACACCAGTCATCGTGATGCACCTAACAGTGTTCATCCACTCTATCTCTGGTACCGAAGACATTTCATACAATTATTCTGTAGAGAATTGTTAGGTGTTTTGAATATACTGCTAGAACCTCCAAGTCACTAGGTCATAAATTTGATTTCCCTGAAAATGCCTGACCGTAACACTGAGAAAGTACTCAAAGTGCAGCAAAACACTGTTAGGTATGTGGGATTAATGTCGATATGCATACACTTCGTTTTGTATTGTAAACAGTTACAGTGACAATTAGTCACTGGAATGTGAAGCAAATAAGTGTAGGAAATCAAGGTGATCGTTCTATTTCACTCATAAATTTGTCTAAGTGTTTGCCTAAGGAGGGTCTCAGTTTTACCCTTGTACATTTAGTAAGCCTCAATATATGTCAATGATTTACTTACAGCAATTTAAGCTTACAAAATGACGACTATTATTCAGAAGGAATAAGTATGAAAAAAACACCGTGAATAACTGTGAGCATAAACTAAGTGATGCCATAGAATGTTCGACCATTCTAACACGTATCATTACAATCTAAGAAAATACTTTTCATAAAGTAAATAAACACTCAAAACTGTTTATTTAACACTAGAATATAACTATGAGTTCAAAGATTAAGACGTTATTTTGTTTAATGATTAAACTGACACCACATAAGTTAGAAGACTCAGTCTGTCTTCTTATTTTTTCTCCCCCTGTCTCTGTTCAGAGTTGGTTTCAAAGTACACACATATTTCAGTAGACAAAAACAACTAATACGACTATTTGTTTTCGAAATGAGACACATTTTTTCAGCCTACTTGACTTCAATAAATAATAAAGTGACAAAGATGAATAACAAATACGACACGTTTTTCTGGTATATTTTTCACAAAACTATCGTTTCAAAATTAGTCATTTCAAATAATTTAGCCTTAATTTCAATGAAGCCCTGAGTTCACTGAAACCAAGTGGATTCATCAGATTGACAAGAAAGAGAATTCGTGTCCTTCCTTGTCAAACACTGAATACGCATAGGCTTCTTCATTATTTTCATCGTGGACTTCTGTTTTTAACTCACAAGCTCACTATGACTTCATGGTAATCGCTTCTTACTACTTAGCAGCGAGTTAAGCAGATGAATATTTTATAAACCAGTTTTTCACTATCCATCTTCAAAATTATTGCGTCGAATACTCACAGAGATGTTAACTGGTGTTTACTTTCAGTGAAGTCATATTAAAACATTTCGTATTAGTGAGTTTGTCATAACCATCACGAGGTTCTTCAAGAGATGATACATTTTAGCTTGCTAGGAAATAGCGCATAAATGTGGCTTTAATTCAACACAACGTGCAGATGTGGCACGTCTGCATCATGATGGCGAGCCACCTAGGATGGTGGGCACATTGAAAACCTGACTGACAGAATTAAGTCTCTACCAAGCAAATGACTACAGAAGGACAGTAGTTAGTGTTCAGTCAAAGCATCGAAAACAGTCTAACAGAAAGTCATTTGCAAAGCCGGATAGCTCAGCAATAACATCTCTTAATGAAGCAGCAGGTGACGCCTATTCGAGTCTCCGAGAAGACTTGAATTCCACCAAGATTTCAGACGTACCTAGCTGGCGAGAGCCAGCACACATTAAACCTGGTTTCAAAGCTCCCTGACGATTTTCCTCCAGCCACCTAATAGCAACAGTTCTGGAGCATCACCATAGTATAACAGATATAATCATTAACAAGTATATGACGAGCACTTTGGCCACTGTCTATTACTGAGTAGTGTGAAAAATGCTCGTAAAAATGGATTCATGCAAAAATTATTTATCTATGAGTCTCAGTGAAACTAAAACAAACAAATAATTCCAACATTACATTCGGCAAACAGGGAAGAAGTTCAAAATGAAATTCCTAATAGCAAACAGTATGTACACCAATTACAACCACCAAAATAATGAACATGTCAGAGAAGTACTTTTAGCAGTAAAATATCAGAAACTAGGCAATATACGAAATGAAAAGCTAAAATACAAACTAAAATCTGTGGTAAACAAGACACCCAATACATAATCATTAAAATATCCAAAGAAGCTCGAAGAAAGCTCTTTTCTGAAAGTACGAAGTCTGACCAATTGATTGACGAAAATAAATTGACAAAGAAACTGATAAAATTATCGAAGGAGTCTTTCTCACTTCTCCATGGAACAGAGGGGTCATTCAACCCTTCGAGAGGAGAACTTAAACCTCGTGAGATGGAAATGCTCACAAAAGGATAAAAAATGTCAAATTGGTTGTCAATGAACTGAAGTGTAAGAATGTTATTCCTAGCACAGGAATAAATAAGACAACAACAGATCACCCTTTGCATTAGAATTAAACTAAGCAGAGAAAGAGGAACTAAGCCTAACGAAATCAGTTGAACTGGATCTGATCAATATCAGAAATCATGAAGACGCAGTTATCACTAAGACTGATAGTGTAGATATGCAAAAGTAGGACTATTTTATGACGTTCAAAGAACGTATTTAAATCGATCTGTATGAGGAGGTTAAAAAGCCTACAGAGGTACTGAGTAATGAGACCAATGAACGTGCAGCCGTCACTAACTGAGTTTGAATGGTTTAATTTCATACCTAAACCTATTAGTGCTAGTAGATGAACCGGAAGTGTTAAGATACATAAACCGGTTTATCCTATAAGGCCAATAGTCGGTTTCAGAAATGAACCAGACAAATGAGTTGTCTAAACCCACATAGTCGATAAATACTTCCATTAAAACTCATCGAAACTACGGACTGTGGAATTCATACGACAATGAAAGAAGTGAAATAAAATTCTAGTCAAAAATTACGAAAAATGGTCAGTTTAGATATGTCTGATCCCTGTAATACTCTAGATATGATTATGACTATACAAGCAGTTAAAATGGAACTAACTGCTTATCGTGAATCACGCGTACAAGGGAGTTATTCACTGAGTAATCTATTCTTGGGTTTAATAATGTGTTGTGTCTACTGTCTTCAAGTTCAAAAGAAAGAATAATAGACGGTGAGAGAGGATAACAATGAGATTATCAACATCCTCAATCGTAAGAGTAATCCTCATGGATAGTAAGGAAAATTCTTCTACTGCAAAAGTGTACTAGAGAAATGGGGATAACACTTTCACTATTTCATAAACGGTGCATATTAGTCCCTTCTTTAGATTTAGATAGTGCTATAATCCTTAAAAAATTCCTAAACCGGTATAGAAGTCAGTAAGTTTTAAACCTACAATCTACTCTGTCCTTAAGAAAGATGTTTGCATTAAATTGTCATACAATAAGAAAGTAAGTAGCAGGATTTCACAACAGAGAATAAACTCGGTCATCCGCAGAACCCATTAGACAGCTCTGTTTATAATTGTTTGAAAAGCTAAAAATATGCTTCACTGCAAACCGCAAAAGTGCACCAGTGATTATTTTACATCCCACCCTACATACCAATTTACGTGTGCACGCGAACACACATGCATGGGGAGGATTAATCGTGCTTCGCATGTAAGGGTGGGAGAGCATATTCTGAAATGGTTAGAAAAACGGATGAACTTCGGAAAATGGATAGACGCAGGGGTAGACTACCAACCTCGTCTATAGCTTGACATCTAGTCAATATAAACCATAAGATTGGTGCGAAATAGCTTACAAGTTCATTTTAAAAAACAGTCAGGGGTGCTTACTGAAATAAGCTGAGGCGATAGGTATTCGTGAACTTAGGTTCCTACCTCTCAATGTGTATAAAATCAATTGGTTATTCCTCTTAACCTACCTTGGTAATTTTTATGTGATTGGATAGTCAAACGCAGTGTTAATTATTCTTAAATCATTTTGTCACTTTGTGTACTTTATTTGGCCTTTATTTTTCACATAAATAGACTTGACAAGTAAATGTTCAAAATGTATTGTGCAAATACATCACATTTCTCAAATGATCTCCGTCTTCTGATAACACTATCCACATTCAATTATGGCACTTCAAAAAAAAACTACGTCTTAGTAATAACAATAAAATCCCGATTTAAGCGAATACGTATTTTCGGTGAATTCTCAACAGGCTTTACATTTATATAATGAAATATTGGTCATAGGCATTTGATTTAATGTAGTTCATAAAATAGAGGATCACAGTTCAGGGATGCCAATTAATGGATAACAATCGAGGTGATCATAATACTAATAATAACAAGGAGAAATTCATTCAAGTGTTTATATAATTGGCGGCCTACTTGAATAAGTTCACTATTATTTCAAGAATTCCACTTCTTACTGCTATTCAGTGATTTATGCAGTTGAAGATTATATGAAGCCTTTTGAATGAGGAGGATTCTGTTGAATGGTGAGGCCTTCACCTAACCGTCTTCGAAGCCAATTAAATAGAATAGTCACAGATATGCGAACTGATGTTTACCTTCCCTGAAGTCATATTAAAACATTTCGTATTAGTGAGTTTGTCATAGCCATTGTGAGGTTCTTCAAGAGATGATACATTTTAGCTTGCTAAGAATAACACATCAATGTGGCTTTAACTCAACACAAATTTTCTAACTCATAAGTTCGGTGACAACTCATAGAGAATGTTGTGGGACATACATATGAAGATGGCATGGTTAAACGAAGGAGACCAGTATTTCGGCTTAATGTAGGTTGTCTGGAGATAGAAGTTCAGTCAAGTGTGAAGACTGCTTAACCCCACGAAAATGAATAATTCCGAGGAAAACTTGTTAATCATTGCGCACTCACTCACGCACAAGCACACACATTGGGTGATAGAGGGTCAGCATTAGCCCTACTCGATAGAAGTGACTATATTAAAAAGATGCGTGATATATTGAAATACACACAGAAGTTCCAAAAACCTGAGGAGAAGAAATATTTCCGTAAGAATTAACCAAACGTCTGAAGAAACTAAGGGAATAACATACATTTCCTGGAAGTATAGATGAAGAACTCGGACCAACGGGTACGTACACGCCAAGATTATACAGCTTACTGAAAGTACAGAAACTGAAGATGTGAAATTCTCCCTACCATGCTCTAGCTAGATGGTTAGTAAATATACTCCGTTTTATGTTAAATGGACAATCCCTTTCTCCATATTCAGTTTACGCATTTCCAAACACAGACAGAAAGCTAAAACACAAGTGCCGCATTTCAATTTTTCTGCCTGGCATCTACAAGCTAATATGACATTAACAGAAGACAGTGACATTTGATGTAAAATATTTGATGGACAAAATCTCTTTAGGTATAAGTCTAGAGTCCTTCATTTCTACGTGGATTTAGATACATAATAATTGTTTATATGTAGACTTATGGATATAAATGCCACTGTACAGCTTTTGAGATTGAAACTGCCGAAGACATATCTTTGCTGAACTTCTTATTCTTTTCCCACTACTGTCTCGATTAGTATTTTCGACGGCCCTTGGATTCGTCCATTATTTCACTTTAACGCTTCATACTACTTGTAAGTACAACGGTAACTTTAACGTCATTTTTACGTTAGTTGCCAAAATTAATTCTCCCAATCTAAAGCTGAGTCAAACTTTTAGATTGCTTTCAGATTTACACAACTATCGACTAATACTCTGTTAACTGACCTGTATTTCTGAAAATCACTTATTAATGCAGAGGGAGTAATATATGTGTATAGATAGAACAATAAGCTAAACATAGTATATGTTGATAGCACTACATAGATATAACTCGCCATGAATCCATCGACTTGGTGTTCCTGATATGATCTTCGGATAATTAAAGTGCTTATTACGACGTACCCGATTTTTAGAAACCCAGATAATATTAAGACTGAACATTACAGAATAGTGGGTAGAATACATGAATTAATTAACTACGAGAGTAGAAGTTGAGTTATGCCAGAAAGTCTGAACTTCCTCAAGTAATAGGTTAAACAAAACATTGTATCTAGAAATCGACAAGATATGAAACTAATAACAGAAATGGGAAAGGAATCTGATACCGAGACAGGTAACATTCAATACACTACTCACCACAGTGTCGTTAATATCACAAGAATCAAGGGACTGAATGAGTCCAAACAAGTCATGTTTACGCCAGCAACTAAAGTTAGTATTTGACAATTAGAGTGGTTCAAATAATAAGTTATTCGTATCAAAACAACTTAATCCGGAAACTACCGAGGGGGAAATTGTCAGATTATCGGCATTGTGAATGCAATTGGATTAAATAAATAATATGTTAAGTCACGTAAAAATAAAGAAGATAGATCCGGAGAAAGTATAGAACCATGAGACAAACTGCCTTCAGTAAGCGGTGAAGTGGAGAGCTTCACATTTAGAATAGTGTGTTATTTTCGAAATTTCGAAAACTCAGACTTGATGTCACACTCTTCAAACATGATCCAGAAGATGATGATTTCGGTACAAGCACAATCTTTATTTCTTTCCAGGCAAGGGGTAATTTATAACTCTGAGATTATATATTGAATATTTGGATAACAGGATAACACAAAGTATGTTTTTATTGTGGAAGAAAAATGTTTGGCAAAACATCAGCAGCTAGGCTGCATTTCGCCTACTAGAATTTATGACTTGTTAAGACATTCATTTCATCAATATTGCATTTAGTCGTTACAGTTCAACCTTTGCTGAACAGACCAGTCTTCTGACGCCAGCAAATTCTCTTTATCTCTTCGAGGCTATTTTAGTTGCACAGACGAGATCTTGTCAAATCCCATGAATAGTGTTTCGTTAGAGCAACAAATTTTCAAGTAGAACATGAGAGTTCAGATGATTTTGTCGTCAATAACATCCGACATTTCATCGATGAATAAGTCTCACGTTCCATCATGCAACATGCATTTCAGTAAAAGAATATTGTCATGTGAATATGATCGCTCTTGGAATTTCTATCTTAAAATTAACAAAAACCGCTTGCTTAATTTTTCATAATCTTTCAATAAAATGGGAATATTGCAATGGTCAGAATGTAGCATTACAGCTTACCTACGGGAATCACATACACCATAATCATTTGTGAAAAGCGAGTCTATAGTTTCGTGTAACCGAGTAGTAAATTTGACAAGGCTACTCCTACACAATTTTGTTTTCTTCAGACTCTGTCTATCTTATCAAAAAACTTTAAATCTATTCAATCAAATCAAATTATGGTAATTGTGAAGATGCACCCAAGTCTCTTGTGCTATAACAACACCAAATTTTGGACAAATGTTTGTGGATATTATAGATTGCAGACAGTACGCTTTATTAGGCGGAGATCTGCAGTTCGTAGGCAATCATAGGATTATTGTTTGTACATTCTAATGCTCGCTGCAAACCACAGTGATGTTCTTCCGTCAATTTCTGAGGGTGACTCATAACTATAGGCTGGAAATATCTTAAAAGGTTGCATCCGTAAATAGTATTACTGGAAGACATTATTAACTGTTTATATGACAGCAAGCCACCTTCAATTTTGGCCACATTGCAAGCTTGAATTACAGAAATCAGTTCATACCGAACAGACGACTAGATACACTACACTAGTTGCTAACTAGTATCCAATTAAAGAGCTAGTAATAGCTGCACAGACAGTGAGTTCATTTAATAAGCAAACAGTCCCGGAATTGAGAAACTGAAATCTGAACAGTGAGTCAATGTATCTAAACAATGCTACACAGTTAAACTGATTTCGCTAATACGTTTTCACTGCTGAATAATGTTTGATGCTCAATATGTCACTGAATTTCTCTGTGGTTCAGTTAGTACTGCGACAAATACTCACACAACATGTCATGAATACATCTCCAGGATTAAAAAAAAGAGTCTGACTGATGTTCTGATGAGTGACAACCACTCAAATCTCTGAAATTTACACCGCACAATGCTTGCTTCATGAGGAAAGATGCATATTTTCCATATGAATATAGTTTCATGTAGTGAAGCGATTACTCTATTGGGCAAGCGCAATCCTGAAATGTGTTACTCCAAAGGAACAAAAGTCAAACATATTATATGGAAGCATCGTGAACAACACTTTACTCAGAATGTAAGGCTTAATAAAGGGAAATTGCAGCAGGTAATGGCATAAACGAGGTTCTTTATATTTAGCACTTTGAAAATAGCGATATGCTTGACTTCAATGTTCACAAAATGTGCTTACTTCTAAAAAGATAGAACAACATTCAGGAACTGTTCTCCGTCAAATAAATAAGTTTCATGATGAAGTGAAGAACTCACACTACACGTTTGTTTTATATTACTGTCCAATGAGAAATAAACGCTACATTGTTGTGTGTCACAATTTGGATGCTGGAAAACTTGCGTCTCTTATGTACAGTAAATACACTGAGAACATGCGTTTCTATTATTTGTAAATTTGACTGTTCATGTGGAGACAGTTACATAGATAGAACGATTCGGCAAGCCCACTGTCACCTTCTGGAACGCCTTGCAACATGGCTGGGTATACGAGTCTTAAAGTCAATCAGAAGTTCCATACATGCATACCTAGTGGGTACGTAGTACAAGACTGACAAAATTCAGCTAGTAAAATTCCTTACATTTCACCTCCTCAACTTCCTAGGTTGGTGCACCTTCAATTGCTAAGCATGGTTGAAGAAGTAGCCATAAATATTTTTTAACCTAGTCTCTGTGTAGAGAAAACGTTTGTTCAGTCTCTCTCCCTCCCTTGACCTTCGCTTCTAACTATAAATAGATATATCTTCCTGCGGCACCAGATAACTGTAAATATCTTATTGTAGTTTGATTTTATTTCACTTGCAATCCTAACCGTATCATCTATGTCATTCTGTGATGTGGTTGTAGATTTTTACTCTTCGTTTCACAATTTATCATTATTATTATTTTATCTAACAGCTATGTGATGATAGTTATTTTTCCCCTCTTCCCCCACTAATATATACATTCTGACTAAAAAGACAATTGCATTGAAGAAAATTTTGTTTTCGACGAAGTCATCATCTAGGCTGTGCATTCGTGTATTTATAACAAATGGATGGGAAAGTTCCCGAATAATTTCCGGTTAAGGGTCAAATTAATAAAAACTACAATTAAGAATTAGGATGCCATAATAAACAGGGGGAGGCGGATAAAACTCGAACAAAGCAGCGAGGAAGTGATTGAAGAAGAGCTGCGTAATTTTCGAAAAACCGTTATGGAAAACGGTTTCCCGCCCAGGTTCATAGACAAAAATCTCAAATCTAAGAAGACCTCAGAACAAGTCCAATCCGTTCCAAAGAAAATACTTCTGCTTAATCTAAAATTCAAAGGTGATATTGAAGCAGAAATCCTTCGCAAACGCGTCTGCAAATCTCTTAGGAAAACATACTTCGCCGTGAGCCTACGACTGACGTTTACTTGCAAGAAACTGTTCAGCCAGAACGTGAAAGACAAGCTGTCGCATTGGGCCACCTCAACGTGCATATACCAGTTTACTTGCTCTTGTGGAGCTGAGTACATCGGCCGTACCATGCGCCGACTTGGACAACGCGCTGGCGAACACTACCCAGCCTGGCCAGTAAAAGGAGACCAAAAACGTGTACACAGTTCAGTGACAGAGCATCTGGTCAACTTCAGAACATTCAGTGCCTTTCGAAAAATCCTTCAAAGTAATATACAAGATTCAATCAAACCTATCAAAGGGAGTGAAATCAAGATATTTGGGCATAGCTTAGGCGCTAGCTATCCAAAAGCTCAAACCCACACTTTGTATCCAAAAGAATTACGCCCAACCCCTGTCCCTGCCACGGCCATCATAAACAGGTAAAAATTTTTTTAGTAATGACAATCTCATCGCCCTTCTTATCTTAACTTCCTGTTTATTCATGTTATTTTAAGTTTTTCTTAATCCCTGTCTACACTACCATATTTTCATATCCACTCTTCCTGTTTATTTTTTCATTTTACTATTTCTACATATTTAATCCCTGACTGCATAAACAATTATTCATCATATTAGTTTTTTTATCTAAACATCCTGTATATTTTGTTATTTCTACATGTCTAACCCCCAACTGCACATTGTCAATCATCTTAGTTATTATGATGCTACTTTGTTCGAGTTTTATCCGCCTCCCCCTGTTTATTATGGCATCCTAATTCTTAATTGTAGTTTTTATTAATTTGACCCTTAACCGGAAATTATTCGGGAACTTTCCCATCCATTTGTTATAAATACACGAATGCACAGCCTAGATGATGACTTCGTCGAAAAGAACATTTTCTTCGCTGCAACTGTCTTTTTAATAACTCCTATGACCCAATGGGAACATTCTAACTACATACTCATTATTGCCTGTAGTCGTTTTAGTAACAGTAGCTTTAGTTTGCACAATCAGTTTATACAATATGCACAGCTTTCAGCCTGGTTGATTGCGTAATATTTACTCATCATCCAGGAGCTGCAAGTAAAACAGCCATCTCCAGTACATCATGTGACGTGACGCATAGGTGGTAAATCTGGAGAATAAATTAATCCACTAGGGTATTTTTCTTTGTTCCCACAGAAATGCTCAACGATAGGCTGCAAACCTAGTGAAAATGTGCACGAGTACAATATTTGGAGACCTACAGATATAACTGAATGATGACTGTGACAATAAGAACTAAAGAAAATAAGATGCGCTGTCTCGCATGGAAATTCAGGTGGCCTAGAGATTCAAGTAGGCCGACAGTTATATAAACTCTTGAATGAATTTATCCTTGTCATTATTAGTATTATGATCACCTTGATTGTATGCCAATAATTCACATCCCTGAACTGTGATCCCACATTTTATGAACCACATTAAATCAAATGCTTATAACCAATATTTCATTATATAAATGTAAAGCTTGTTGAGAATTCACCGAAAATACGTATTCGCTTAATCGGGTTTTTATTCTTATTGCCAACACGTAGTTATTTTTTTATTTTTGACACAATTGAATGTGGATAGTGTTATCAGAAGACGGAGATCATTTGAGAAATGTGACGTATTTGCTAAATACATTTTGAACACCTACTTGTCAAGTCCATTTATGTGAAAATGAAGACCAATTAAAGTACACAAAGTGACGGATTTAAGAATAATAAGAATAATTACCACAACGTTCGACTATCCAATCATATAAAAATTACCAAGGTAGGTGTAGAGCAAACATTTTGAGGGTTTTTGAAATGACCTTGAAAGTGATTTTGACACCAATCTTATGGTTTTTAATGACTAGATGTTTAGCTATAGATGAGGTTGATAGTCTGCCCCCCACGTCTATCCATTTTCCAAAGTTCATCTGTTTTTCTACCCATTTCGGAATATGCCCTCCCACCCTCACATGGAAAGCAAGATTACTCCCCCCTATGCACGTGTCAACACACACCCGTAAATTGGTGCATAGAGTGGAATGTGAAATAATCACTGGTGCACTTTTGAGGTTTGCAGTGGAGCATAGTTTCAGCTTTTATAACAGTTATGAACCGAGATGCCTAATGGGTTCTGTGGATGACCGAGTTTATTCTCCGTCGTGAAATCCTACTATTTACTGTCACATAGTATGACAATTTAATGAAAACATCTTTCTTATGGACAGAGTAGACTGTAAGTTTCAAAATTAACTGACTTCTATACCAGTTCAGGAATCTTTTAAGGATAATAGCACTATCTAAATCTAAAGAAGGGATCAATAGTTTCAAACATTAAGCAACTTATAATCAATGAAAACAATATGGCACCTCCTTATCGACTCTATTTATTCATACAAGGCAGAGAATCACAATGAATTGATCACATTTCTGACTGTCGCGTCAACTCGTTTTCAATTACTCGATTTCTAACCTTTACAACGATGGAAACACTTTGAGGTCGATTCATATCCTTTACTACAGTTTGAAAACGAATGAATACAAATAGCAGTTACAAGTGATTTAAAGTTGAAGAGTGTCGTCTTTTGATTTTTGTTCATTCGAACAATACTACTCTGAATAAACTGCACTCAAACACACGTACTCAGTGTAAACTACATCTCTAGTACTCGTGGAGCAGTTTCGAAATTATGATGACTATTTTTATGCACTTCTTTTGAATAATAATTTTCATCCTGTGAATTAATATCGCCCGAGGAAATTACTGTCATTATTGAAATGCATTTCTGGTCTTTCTGGAGGCTAAGATGACTGTATCTGGTTCTCCTGAGAACCAGTAAATGTGTGAATAATCATCGAAATCTACTAGGGTGTACGGTTTCAGTACAGTGAGATGTGATTTATAAATGACTGAGTGTGATCCCGTTAGCTTCCTCCCCAAATTATTCTCCATATTGTTGCTTCATCACCGAGGTCCTCGTTGTGCATTGGTTGCTTCAGTGATGTCTAATTATGACTATAGGAATACACAGACATGGGGTAAACATTCATACAAATGGGGTAAAAATATTCCTCATTTGCATTTTTCACAATTTGAAAGTTATCCTAATGAGACTGGTTGTTTGTTAGTCCACATAATACTTTTCCACAGAATTCGCTATATAAAAGACAGTTGTGAATCCTAACGCCGCACTATCAAACTCAAGTTATTCAAAACACAAAGCCCACCGAATGCCAAGATCTAATTGGGAATGTGACGATCAACCCGCTGGACCCAAACAGTGAAAAGAATAGGATAAATTCGATCAGAAAACACACACAGACTTCAATTTCGTTGATCGTTTCTGTCTCATAATACGGATGCTAGCAAATGTGTTCTACAGATGAAAACTGACAACATGGCATAAGAAATAGCTCAGACAGCATATCAGGTAAACAGACTGATGACAGAGCTGATGAAGATGTCTAACTAATAACAAATGCTACTGACCAGTGGGAGAAATCTAAAGAAAGTCGTCCCTCTCACTGAACTTCGAAGGATGGCTTCAACTATAGGTTACACACATTCGGATGTCAAAGGCAGGAGAGTAGTGGAATAGACAAACAAGCAATCGTTATCCTGAAATCAGTGGGAACACCTACAGTATGAAGAGTGAGATCCAGATTGCTGATATTATGTCAGGGCCTTCACATGGCCCAGAGACTCACACATCACAAAGAGAATTTTCAAGTATTTGTTTTGTAGGAATTTTGTTTGATTCCTTGGAGGATTTCATCATGAGCTGACATCAGTTACAGAATCCCTAGAAAACCTGGAAGTACTGGACAGCTGTTTCGTCCTAGTTTGGGACCCTTCATCAGTACGCACCCACCTGCTGATTCATTTCATCAAAAACTGCCTTTACTCTATCATGAGATCCAGATTGTCAGAAGGAATAAGGAACTCCGATGAGGAACCAAACAATAAACCACTAGCCAACGACTGTTCAGGAAGAAATGAAGATGGGCTGAACACACTTAACAGAAATTCAAATTTACACTCCAGACCATCGAGTGGAATATCGAATGACATTTGACAAGTTGGGTATGTGAGGGTATCAGAGAGATTATGTGGTAAGAAGCTTGGACCATTTTGACATTTCCAAATGTAGTTCAAAATGATAGCATTGAACCAAGTGCAACGAAAACATGCTGCTGTGTTCAACTCGGGAAGCCAGAAACGTGATATAATGGTTATATGATTATTGGAAATTATCACTGCCTTATTTTATTCGTTGTTACAATAATACTTATTATTACTGGCAAATCACTACTCAATTACTGACACTTGCTAGCTACATGTGCACTTCTCATGCAGTTTTCTTCTGTCTTCTTCTCTCTCCATGGGTACTGCGCTAGATCACTCCATTGAGACAGTTTCGTTATCCGTTAGATTATTGATATTCGAATGCAGGACTGAAACCAGTCAAATTACACTTTGGAAATATTTAAAACATGGTTGGCACATCTGAATGGAATAGGATTGGGAACGACCTTCATCAAGAAATCGGTTAATCAGTTCAAATCTGTGGCCGTGTAACTGCCAACATCACAGTGACTGTGAAATAATCAGAATTTTCAAAAGTCAGATCCAAGAATACAGTCTATGACGTGCACTCAACACCACAAGAAACAATAATATCTGTTAACTTTAAAGCCTTTATGTTTTATTTTAGCACTAATCATCTCAGACCACCACTTATGTCCTAATAACTCAAACAGTTGAAACTAGTAAGTGAAATGTACAAGCTTTAGGCAAAATACCGATTCAGTATGTGATGTAGCCCATTCTGTCGGAACCTATTTGACTGAAGGTCAGTTTCACCAAAACGTCTATCATGTTATTCATATTCTTTTCGATATTTATGTTATTTCAAACAATACTGGTCCCAATTTCTCATTGGGTATACGTACCACGATAGCTAACAATTATTGGCAAGCTACACACGTTGACGCTTGCAGAAATGACTTGTTTCAAGCCAACAGGAGTCACTCATTTCTTAGATTTGAATAACCTGTTGTATCCACATGGGAAAGAGCGTATGACTTTCAGGAGTTGTGAGGGTAAGTCACTAATACTTCGTTTGTGAAAGCCTAACTTTGGCTGAAACAAAACGATGTGTGTCAGTGTATTGTTTGATTGGATAAGCGCACGTTTTGCAGTCTGGTTACGAAGTGATAATTTAAAAATTTACCATTACAAAGGACACTAATAGAGTGAGTGCTCGTGTCCAAGGTCGATTGCTAATATAGCTGGTATCTATTTTTTTAGAATTATCAACCGTCTAGTGACGTGATTGTCCCACTTAGAAGCAACTTTCCTATCCGTGCTATCACTAACAGTTCCGCCTTGTCTTTTTATTCCATCATACGTGTGTGCCTAATTTTTATCAATCGTTTAGCTTCTACATATTTCTCTCTCTTTTTATCATTTTTCCAAATTCGGTATCGACTGGCTCACTCGTTCCAATCTTCGTTTTTACCTCTTTCTGCTGCTCATCTTAGACCCTTTTACTCTTCCTCAAACACGTGGAAAGACTATCAAGTGAACGAAGGCTGTCTGATTAAAACATCCTCAAGGTCCAAAATCCGCTCACTTAGGGTGCTTCACACCCAACAAAGCATTTCTTGATTGACGATAGAAGGCTTTTCTAATAGATACCTCTACTTGCTTAATTTCATCTTGAATGCGTCAACTGAAGACTTGATCGAAGAAATGGTACTCACAACAATATAGTTCTTCCTCGTTTTCTGAACGGTCCTCCTATTTCTCTTGAAATGCACATGTTGCGTGGGGAGGAAAAGAAAAGATAGGTCAATTTCATGGTCATTTTTTAGATATTATAACCTTGTGACGAGATATCCGGTCTGCCAATAGTATGATAAGGAAAAGGGATTTAAACTGTTGTGCTTTCTACTTTGATAAAATGGTCAAACCGAAAATCGCACGCCTAGAATTCTTTTGGTGTTCTTTTACTATCTGTGAGACTGTCTTGAGACAAGGACTGGCTACCTGGATGCAGTTTTCTAGTTTCGATTTTACCAGAAATGCATAAGAATTATTGAAAGTTGTTCAAATTATTGAAAACTTGACAGGTGGTTCTAGTTGAAGTGCTGCGTATTCTCCATAAGGATCTAAAACTTCTAACTACCACTGTGCAACAATCAGCCGAAGTTTTATAGTCATGGCTTGACATAAAACACGTTAACCCATGTGTGTGTCAACTGTTGGGAGTTGTATTCATTTCATACAAAACCTACACAACACTGATTGGTGGATACGAGTAACTGCACACCTCTCACATCAACCAGTTCAGTTTGTGACCATATTCAATTGGAAAATAGAATTACTTAGATGAAATACTCATGTGATTGTGTGGTGATTCTGTCATTAAATATCAGATGAGATCAAAGTCCATTTCAGTGTTAACATAAAATCAACTGAGATTGAGGTAAAAAAGATATTGACAAGAAAAGAGAAGTCATGATTTTTAATTCTGTGTTGTTCTTGATTGCACTGCTGCTCAATAACTCACTTTATACATTAGCAATAGTTCCGAAGCCGTCAAAATACGAAAAATCTTCGACAGTTTGTAATTTAAAACGCCCACTTGCCATTCAACACAGCTATTCCAAATGCGATGTATTGTCAGATGCTGTAAAGAGATTTGAAAATCGGTTGGGATCAAAGCATCCGCCAATTTCTGAAAAAGTTGAAGTCCCATGCAACATTAACACTCTGACTATCAAAATCGAATTGGGATGTGACGAAAGCCTTGGTGAGCTATGGCCATCATTAACTGCATCAACTGATGAATCATGTGAGTTCTATCGCCACGACTAATTCAATCACCATTTTGCAGATAATGTGAAGATAGAAGACTCCCAAATTTCCATAGTCTCCAGTGAGGTTTGGGGTGCTTTACACGCCCTTGAGACCATACTTCAATTGGTGTACCAAGATGAAGTTGGAGGGGTGAGTTTCGTTTTTACCTTTGGCTTGATTTCATTAATTCATTTCATCATACAGAATGTTATATTTAAAGGATTTTTGATGGACGAACCAGAATTCGTACATCGTGGAATGCTGATAGATACTGCGAGGTACTTCTTGCCACTTGATATCCTGGAGAAACTAATAGTAAGAAGTGCAATAGTAGGTATGATGCTTTCTCTTACCAGGATAGCATGGCCATGGTCAAGATGAATGTGTTTCACTGGCATATTACAGATGATCAATCATTTCCCTTTGTCTCCACTACTTGTCCAGAACTGTCGAAGCAGGTGAGTGAAGTGAAAATCAGGTCATTCATTGATCGAAATGTTTGTTTAAACTACAACAGGGCGCATATCATCCTCTGAAGTGCACATATAGTGAAGAAGATGTGACTAATCTTTTGAACTACGCCCGTCAACGTGGAATTCGTGTGATTCCAGAGTTTGATACTCCAGGTAGGTAATTTTAAATATATATTTAATATGATGTAATTGTCCATCATGTGAGTTCAAATGAAATAATACCATGTAAAGATTTGATTCAGTTTGAACTTGCTCTTGGAATAATGTTGAAAGAAAACTGTCTATCAACCAATTCAAGATAGTCATCAAAAATATAGTGCAGTTTATGCATGATTTCGTGTTTGAATGTGTGTTGAAGCAAGGAGATGATGAGAGGCGTTTACCTTTGCTGAGTTACCTAGCAGGTTTGAGTTTGCTAGAAATTACAAACCCAAGGTGGTTGTGAAAAATTCACAGTTTGTGATTCTGTTCAGTCGCCAACTATTATCTAGCCAATATGCGGAATTATCCGACCAGTGAACTACGTGAATATTATTGGTCCAATGTTCGCATTCAAAGTCTTGCAGTTGATCCTTGAATGGACCAACGTAGTTAGTGCGAAATTCATGTGTTATACGAGTTGAATAGTGTATAATTTCAGACAGCAGAATTCGCCGAAAAAAAGAAATATTGTAAGGCTGATTTCCATCGAGTGTCACAATTATCTTTTGTAGCGCATACATTGTCATGGGGGAAAGGATATCCAGATTTACTAACCAAATGTTACGACGAGGCTGAACCAAATGGAAAGTTGGGTCCAATGAATCCAGCCAATTCATCGTTGTATGATATTTTGGAGAAATTCTTTAAAGAAATCGTCAGTAAATTTCATGACAATTACATTCACCTTGGTGGCAATGAGGTTGACTATGAGTGCTGGTGAGTACTGTTGATTTTACATAAGAGTAAACATAGAATCAATATTATGGCATCGCCATATTTTCATTTCAAACTGAAGGCATACTTTTATCTGTCTCAGATTAACAGGCGCTGAACTAGCCTCATTTAAACAATTTTCCCATGAACTCAACTGAATTTCAATAATTATTCCTTAGCAGTAACAGGAAGAACAACTCTCGATTTAAGCACTAGGAAGTGACATGGATGGTATTTTCAGTAAGACGTCACCGCATTTAAGTTTCCGATTTGTTGGTTGACAAGTAATATGAAAACAAACACCACTTTAAGTGGTGTCGTGACGTCATTTTTAACTTTGTGCTGAGGATGCCCAATAACTTACATAAAAAACTGTGTGTACAGGAAACAGTGTACAACAAAATTCGACCGTTTCTAAAACTGACTAACTGATTTAGCAAAATATAATTTTGTATTAAAGTGTCCATTTATCTGATATTACCAGTGGATTGCAAGACATTTATTTCAATCAAAAATGGTCGCTACATACCGCCAGTGAAATATAATCTCACATTATTCCTCTTCTGATTGGTTAACATAAACGAATGAAGACAACTGTCCATAAGACACGACTATTTCTTCTTCTTCTTCAGTAGAACACTGAATATTACAGCACCCATCTATCTCATTCTCTTCCTTCCATTGAGTGGAATAGAAAATCCTCATCAACAATCTCTGATCAAGTTGTATTTTAACAATTAATTCATGTAGATTAACGGAAGACTTCATATTGCTGCTCCATATTTGTAGGCAGTTAAAATTGAATCATCGACAAGAACATGTAACAAATAAATTTAATGTCTTCCTGTTCATTTTAGGCGGTCGAATCCAGAAATAACTAGATTCATGAGAGACATGGGATTCGGTGAGGATTATTACCAATTACATAAATATCACTTTGTGAAACTTATCGAGATTGTTAAGAACATGACGAGAGACCCTGCATTACCGATCACTCCAATTGTGTACCAGGAGAGTTATGTTGATGAATGTGAAGTAAGTTTTGGAAAATATGCTTGTAATTAGATCACTACACTCGATATTCAGTGATGATTATCTGTGTCCCACTGACAAAACATTATCAGTCCTTTTTACTTGACGATAAGGAGTAATGTTGTGATTCAGTCATATATTTTGACGAATACTTCAATGACAGATTATTGCAAGCATTTATTTTCAAGTTATTTTAGTTCACGTCTAAAACGTTTGTTCCATGTTGGCTGAGATAGAGATAAAATAATCCATCTATCTCATCACCATCAGGCAAACAGATCTAGGTCGCTGAATGCTGCGTTTGGGTATTACTTCATGCATGGTGATAGGAGAATATTTTCTCTTAATACTTGTCCAGTGGAGTCTGTCATGCTGAGTGTGGCTAAGCTCTCTCACTTTCACAACCCAGTCGACCTAAATACAGCAGAACAATCCCTGTGCTTGATCGTGAAGTCATGTGGTTGTATTTGATCATTGAAGTTATTTCATGTGATTATTCACTTTGAACAAGACACAGGATTTCACTTCGTTAATGGAAATTTTCGTTCTCTATATCTCTGTGGTGAGTGTCTGTTGGCACATGGGATTCCAGAACAGACATCCTGGCTTTTATCTTTGTTCCCAGTTCCAGTGGTAAACTTGTCGTTCATTAGAGTGATCATACCGCTAGTTGATGAGTCTTGAACGGAAAGAAACTTGTATCTACATTTTCACTGTTAACAAACATGAACAGAATCAAATCAACATTTATTTAGTTCAATTTAAGGTCGCTACTCATCTTGAAAATTTACTTGATGAATAAAGAACAGAGGTGATTTAATTTCATTCTTCGGTTGAATAAATCTAACGTGTTGCATATTTTGTCCATGTCAAATGTCTGACAAACATCTGAAAAGAGGCATCAGAAAATTCG
This sequence comes from Trichobilharzia szidati, assembly GCA_944472155.2. Lineage (NCBI taxonomy): Eukaryota > Metazoa > Platyhelminthes > Trematoda > Strigeidida > Schistosomatidae > Trichobilharzia > Trichobilharzia szidati. Next base: position 20,501,571 of record OX235274.1, on the reverse strand, counting down.
ATATCTCAGGTAAAATGACTTTATACAGTCAACCTGTAAACGAAATGCTTCATCCATTCGATAATGCGCCATCCCCTGTTTCCAAAACAACAATCAACCGATAGTACATTACAATTTAAACTGCATAGTTACATCAGTTTGATGTTCATACCACTAACTTTACAAATGTTTCATTCGGTTTAACAGATTGACCGTAAAACAATCATTCATGTCTGGAAAACTGTAGATTGGCAAAAACACGTCCACACTGCCATTCTAGATGGATATAAGGTTATAGTTTCTGGCACTTGGAATCTCAATGACATACAAAATGATCTTGATTGGATGAGATATTACGCACAGAATATCAGAGATTTCGGAGGTGAGTTAATTCTCGCGTGGTCTGAAACAAACACTATTTTGAACCAAATTTGTGTTGACGACATTTATCTGGGTGTGTTCCAAGTTGCACTTGCCTGTGTTATGCAACAGTTTTGAAATGAACACGGATTCACAATGATTGCAGCGAGTGCGATGTTCCTTGAGTTACAAGTGTCAGTCGTTTGACTTTGCACAGTATGTTGGCATATTAACAGCAAAATGTAATATACATATAAAATGGAAGTCAATGGGACATTCACATTGAATTCAGGCGTCAGTCATTAAGGAATTGTGTATTAATCGGGATTTCGCGAAATATACCCATTAAGACACTGAAATAAGAACAAATTAGTTCAGCGAAGAGTCTCTTTTCGGCGAATTCATTCACTTAGCTGTACAGTCGCAAATATATATACAATTATTTTGTGTGTGTGTGTGTACATTAGGTTTGTCAAAATCAAAATAACAGTTAGTGTGGGTTGTTGATTATATCATCAAAATAATGAAGAAGTTAAAATGTGTGATTAATAATCAAAGTTGTAACCAAGTGGGGTGAAGATTGGTAAGATGTGAGTAGGGTTACGTAATATAGACATATTTAGAAAGATTAGATATCACTTGTGTCAGAACTCGAGAGGAACATAGCGCAACGATCCTCTGCGTTACACGAATTGTCTTGTGATGAACGACAAGCATTTACCGACTATGTCACTGTGGTTACGGAGAAGCGTACACAATCCATCCATTCTAACTTATTGAAAAGTCTCAAAGCCACAGAAACAAGACGCAAGTTTCCAGAAGATCCTACCAAATTTGTGTTCAATTATTCTTCAGTAACGTTATCTCCCATACAATTGGAGGCCTTGTCTCTCGGGCCAAGATTCTGCGACATGAACTCCAACATAAGCAAGCTCAATACTTATGTCGAGTTTGAAAATTTGATCAATCAGACTACTTATCTTGTCCCCGCTTCCGAAGAAGAATTCAAACATTTCAAGTCCACTATTCCAGACTCTTGTCAACAGTATCTCAATACAAAGTCCAAGTTCAACAATCTTTTGACCAAAGAACATAGAGAACAACTCAACCAACTGAGGCAGAACAAAGAATTGCTTATCACACGTCCTGACAAAGGTACAGGCATAGTCTTAATGGATAGAAAAGATTATATTAATAAAATGATGGCGATTCTCTCAGACAACAATAAGTTCTCAGTATTCGAAAAAGAGAAAGACAAAACCGAAGCAACGGAAAAACAGCTAACTGAGATCTTGAGAAAGCTAAAGACTGATCAAGTTATCTCTGAAAATGTCTTCGAGAGCATTCGACCCACAGGTTCAATAATACCCCGACTATACGGATTGCCAAAAACTCATAAACAGGGTCTTCCACTGCGCCCTATT
>OX235274.1:20158348-20499308 GCA_944472155.2 Trichobilharzia szidati | reverse complement strand
CGTTTATGAAAACCAGGTCTAGTGATTTGTCCAGACGTGTATTAAACTTGACTAGATTCTCATGACCAAGTGAAGTAAGAAAGCTGTGATCACATGAATTAAAATCACCACAGACTATAGACAGCGAGTTTCCGAATGCAGGAGCAGCGAATTCAGTAAATTCATCTGCAAACGTAACTATATTTGAAAGGCTACAATTGGGTGTTATGTAGATATTTGTTATGTAAATGTAAGAATATTTACTTAAGTGTTTTGGGCGACACCTGACGGTTATGCAGTCTATATTGTCACTAGAATAATTGAAGCAAACGTGATTTGATGTAGACCAACTTATGTTTATAAAAGTGGCTACCCCTCCTCCACATTTTTTCTTAGAACTTTTTCTATCTTGTCGAAAAACTTTATATCCATTTATTGAAACTAGATTATCATCATAATGCTGGTGCAGCCAAGTCTCTTGTATTGCTAAAACGCCAGCGTTTCGATAAACATTAGAATACATTAGGGATTGAAGATAATCCATTTTGTTGGACAGGGATCTACAATTAGTGCTAACGAGTTCAGGAATAGTCATTTGATTAATTTGTGTACGTTTCAGTGCACGCTGCCATCCACAGTGATGCTTTTTTCTCAATTTTTGTGGATGACACAACGCAGTAGGTTGTAATGATTTTAAAAATCCGCGATTATAAATAATACGATTAGAACACATTATTGATAAATTAAAACAAAATTAAAAGAGCAAACCAAAGCAATTTTGCAAAATGTGGTAAGGTGGAATTTTTGGTAGCCCTATGTTCAAGCAGGCCGCCGTTTTTTTTCACGTTCTCATTGAGATTGATTCGCTATGAAACTGTAATAAAGAATTTCAATGAATCTCAGCCTGTTTCACTTCTTCAAACACATAGAAGACCTATAAGTGAACACAAACTGAATTCCAAGAAAGGAAGGTGTAAATTTCTTGTCGCGACTCATTTCAATTCGAATGATAGTGTAAATGTATGGGTCTATTTCAATTCCAGTGTCACACTTACAATCAGGTATTTGTGGTTCATAATTAGGCAGGATCCACAATATTGTTAAGCAGTGAGTCAGACCAGTATTTTGAGTACCATCTAAGTGACAAGGATTTCATGGAATCGCGATTTTTAAGTCTCGTATGCTATAAGAAACTGACACCCGATCAGGTGTTATTTAGTGTTGATCGTAAGTGGAATTAGACCAAATCGTTTCATGATGGTGCGTGTGCTTGATATCGAGCTTGGAGTTCCTGAAGTCACTGAACTTATTCATTTTCTAAGAAATAGCTGATATAATTAATCAGAAGTAGTTTGAAAAGTAAAATGGAAAAATTATATTATGCTCAATGACACACAGGAATAAAGGGTTAAAGATGTGATAATGTTAGGATTGTTGTTGAGTGATAATAAAGGTAGTTTCCGTGGGGTGAGTTATATTGGCCACACAAAGAACACTTTCCAAACGCATCTCTGAACATAGTCCGGCCTGTTAGTAGGAGGAAAACGAAAGACAGTTACTAGCTGTATTCTCGAGGACTTGGTAAACACATGCTAGGTGGCTCCACCAAAGTTATCTTTTAAGATTATCTACAAGGTGAGACCGAATGTTACAAGCGGCGTTAGGTTTCGGTTTTTCTGTATGGCTGAGGTGCTGGCGATTTGTCAATTCAACGCTACGCTCTTTATACAGAAAACGTTTGTCTAGTCTCGTATTCTACCATGGTCTTAACTTCTTCATTATTAATTTGCGCTTATTTTTTCTTTTCAATAATTAGATTGCTTTTATGTTTGATAAATAATTCAGTATTATCACTCTTGCACGTTGCTTTTAAAAGTTTTCTCACCCTCTCCGCACTTGTTAAACGCAGATTCAACTATCTTTCCCTTCACTCAATAACACTTGTAACTTTATCGAATCGCTAACCCTTCCTTCCTTTGTGCCATTCAGTATTACTTGCTTTTTACCTTCGCTTTTTAAACCACTTCTGAGTAACTGTATCAATTAGGTCACCCATTGCTCACTAGTTTATTAATTAACAGTTTCTGGTAAATATGAATACGATTGCACAACCAGCGAAGATGATTTCGTCGCTGAATTTTCTTTCATATCCTTCATAAGAAATAACTCTTGGATGTGGATTTATTAAATAAGAGATGCGCATAGACTTTGGACACTGAAGCTTGACGTTACTACAACGAATCGCATTTATATTTTTTTGGTACAGCCATCGCCGGGAAGAATTTGTGCACGAATGTAATTTGATTTCGCCTCCAAATATCAAAAACAAGAAGCCAGTTTCAAAAATTTTACAACTGAATGCTCACAGTACTCGTCAGTTGGATCATACTTACCAGCTGAAATTAATTCTTGCTGCTTCTTCGTATCGATACGTCTAAAACTATTTCATACGAAAATTGAATACATTTTCAAAATCTGACAGTATCCATCGTAGCCTAGCTGGTGAAGGACGGGCAAAGTATTCATTACGTGAGCATATAAGTTACCTTACAAATGCAACTCGCCGCGCTTTCGTCTCAGCATTCTTGTATAAGTAGAACAGAGGCAGTTAAATATGACTTGAATTTACTCAGGCTGGAACTAGAGAAATGCTGTATTCATGTTAGATGTTGCAGTCGGCTTCTTCAGGAGTGTTATATCAACTTCTCACACAGCTGGAATATCTGTTTGTGTGAAAATGCCTCAGGATAACTTATATTCCCACCTGTATTGATGAAGACACTAGCTCCAATTCTACCGCAACCTAGATCACCATTTCACATTCAGTCATTATCGATTATAACAATGGTTGGCTGTCAATACAAGTGAGTGAAGATAATCGGGCTAAAAGGAAAGCAGAATTACGTGTTAATTGACAGTTGACTAGATAATGTGTTTGAATGTAATACCTAGGGGATGATTTTCAGCCAAACAGTTTGTTGTAACATTTGTGAGCAGATGGTGAATTCAGGATCTGTTAGCCGAGGGCAAAAAATATAAATTTTTGCATGAAACATGTACGAAAATAGTGTCATAACGATTGAATGAAGCTGTTGTCTGATATCTTCACCAACCCGTTAGCAGGCACACATACATAGAGCTCTACCAAAAGTCACTTAGCACTGTTGAACAAAGTGAGATAGTCTCAACCATATACAATAGAGTGAGATGACACTGAGTAGTTTTAGACCAACAGACACAGCACTTATCAAAGAATAACTGGCCTTGGCAAATACATTTCAGTTGTGTTTACTTCAGACGCCCAGAGACGCTGAGATGATGTGACAGCAAACTCAAAAAGTACTCACTTCAAAAGTTTATATGTTGTATTGTATAATACAAGTAATTCAAATTGAAATTCTCAATAGAAAACAGTACAAAATAAAGTGTATCACAATCTTCCGTCACACATTTTTCAGTTTGATTGTCTTTTCAAAATTCAGTATTGACAGAAACCTGAACCACTGACAGGATGAACTGGTACGTTGATCCTAAATTATGCAGCAAAATAAACATAAATATAAGATACAATGTCACTTGAGTTGTTTCACACATCAAATAACTGGTGTAAGCAGTCAGCAGAAAGTAAAACAGTCAGCGACAAAGTGAGCCATGACACGTTGTAAGTGGGTTTCTAATACTATTTCTCGTTGTACTAAGTGTGTGAACAAGTGCACAACAAGTCGGTAAATATTGGTATCTCAACAGAAATCCTAAAAGAACTGTTAATAAGGTGAACCATGAGTATAAACTTTTAATTTGATGGTACACTCTACAGACTGGTGGATGGCATGGCAATGGGCTCTCTCGTCGGGTCACACGATGGCAGATTACTTTCTGGGAACAACCACCCTATCAGAAAATTCTTTTTTTACTGCCGATATATGCTACTGATTCACGTGTGAAGAGTAGTCCCAAAATAGAATTGCCTTTCTATATATCCTCATTGCAAGAAAACCAGATGGTAGCATAACTAGAAATCTGCATTAGAAAAAAATGTGGACAGGACAATATACACATTTTCATGGATTTGTTCCTCACAAGTAAAATGGAATTTAATAAGGACACTCAGCTACTGGGTGACAGCTATATGCTCAGAAGATGTAACTGAAGGGGAACATAGCATTTATATAACACCTTAATTGAAAGCAGCTATCCGGAAAAGCTTATCTTCTTACTACAGAGATTCAATCCCAACTGACTACTGAATTTGTCTAATTAAATTTCGAGCAAAATGGAAAAGGCACAGTATTATGTTTAAAAGGACAATCCTTCCCTCCATATTCAGTTTACTCATTTCCAAACACAGACAGAAAGCCAAATCACAAGTTCCGCATTTCAACCTTTCTGCCTGGCATCCACAGGCTAATATGACATCAACAGAAGACAGTGACATTTGATGTAAAAAGTTTGATGGAAATAATCGCTTTAGGTATAACTCTGGAGTCCTTCATTACTATGTGGAATCAAATAGATAATAATTGGATAAACGTAGACTTATGCATACGTACAGCTTTTGAGACTGAAATCACAGAAAACATATATTTGCTGAACTTCTTGTTCATTGCCCTCTAGTGTCCCGATTAACATTTTCCACGAACCTTGTATTTGTCCATTATTTCCTTTTAACGTTTTATACTACTTGTGAGTACCACAGTAACTTCAACATCATTTTTACGTAAGTTACCAAAATTAATTCTGCCAATCTGAAGCTGAGTCAAACATTTGGATTGCTTTCAGACTTTCACAACTATCGACTAATACTCTGTAAACTGACCTGTATTTCTCAAAAGGACTTATTAATGTAGAAGCAGTAAAACATATATATATATATATATATATATATAGAACAATAAGCTAAATATAACAAATGGATAAAACTCATCCTTAAAGCTGTTATTTTCTTGAGGGAATCAAATTGCCTAGATGCCTCAAATGTTATACGTATTACGACATACCTGTTTTCGAGAAGCCCAGATTATCATAAGACTGAACATTACAGAATAGTGGGTAGAATACATGAATTAATTAGCTGAGAGTGCATTAGTTTATTTATGCCAGAAAGTCCAAGCTTCCTCAAACAAAAGATTGTTTTTAGAAATCAACAGGATATGCAAACAATAACAATGATAACCGAGATAGATAACATTCGATATACTACTCACCACAGTGCCGTTAATATCACAAATATCAAGGGACTGAATGAGTCCAAACAAGTTATGCTTACGCCTGGAACTAAAATTGGTGTTTGATATTAAGAGGGGTTCAGATACTTAATTATTCATATCAGGACAATATGCCAGATTATCTACATATTGAGCCAAAATAGCTTTAAAATAATACGGTAAGTCACTTAAAAGTAAAGAAGAAAGGTACGAAGAAAGTACAGAACCATGAGACAAACTGGCTTCAGTAAACAGTGAAGTGAGGGAGGGCGCTTCCCATTTAGAACAGTGTGTTACTGTTGAAATTTCAAAAACTCAGACGTGATGTCACACTCTTCAAACATGATCCAGAAGATGATGATTACGGTGCATGTACAATATTTATTTCTTTGCAGGCAACGGGTAATTTATAACTCTGAAATTTTATAATGAATATTTGGATAACAGGATAACACAAAGTATGTTTTTATTGTGGAAGAAAAATGTTTGGCAAAACATCAGCAGCTAGGCTGCATTTCACCCCCTAGGATTTGTGACTTGTTAAGACATTCATTTCATCACTATTGCATTTAGTCGTTGCAGTTCAAACTTTGCTGAACAGACCAGTCTTTTGACGCCAGCAAATTCTCTTTATCTCTTCGAGGCTATTTTACTTGCACAGACGAGATCTTGTCAAATCCCATGAATAGTGTTTCGTTAGGGCAACAAATGTTCAAGCAGAACATGAGAGTTCAGTTGATTTTGTCGTCAATAACATCCGACATTTCATTGATGAATACGTCTCACTTTGCATCCTGCAACATGCATGTCAGTGAATGTATATTGTCATGTTTACATAATCGCTCTTGGAATTTCTATGTTAAATGAACAAACAACCGCTTGCTTAATTTTTCATAATCTTTCAATAAAATGGGAATATTGCAATGGTCAGAATGTAGCATTACAGCTTACCTACGGGAATCACATACACCATAATCATTTGTGAAAATCGAGTCTATAGTTTCGTGACACCGAGTAGTAAATTTGACAAGGCTACCCCTTCACTATTTTGTTTTCTTCAGACTCTGTCTATCTTATCAGAAAACTTTAAATCTATTCAGTCAGATCAAATTATGATAATTGTGAAGATGCACCCAAGTCTCTTGTGATATAACAACACCAAGTTTTGGACAAATGTTTGTGGATATTATAGATTGCAGACCTTGCGCTTTATTAGGTGGAGATCTGCAGTTCGTAGGCAATCATAGGATTATTGTTTGTACATTCTATGCTCGCTGCAAACCACAGTGATGTTCTTCCGTCAATTTCTGAGGGTGACTCAAAACTATAGGTTGGAAATATCTTAATACGTTGCATCTGTAAATCATATTACTGGAAGACAATATTAATTGATTTTATGACGGAAAGCCACTTGCAATGGTGGCCACATTGCAAGCTTGAATTGCATCGTAAACAACACTTTACACAGAATGTGTGGCTTAATAAAAGGGTATTTAGACCATGCAGCAGATAATGGCATAAACTGGATTCCTTATTTTTAGCACTTTGAAGAGTAATCCCTTACTACTCGTACAACAATTTGTTTTGAAAATGGCTATATGCTTGACTTCAATGTTCACAAAATGTGCTTACTTCTCAAAAGATAGAACAACATTCAGGAACTGCTTTCCATCGAAGAAATACGTTTCATGATGTGAAGAACTCACACTACACGTTTGTTTCATATTACTGTCCAATGAGAAATAAACGCTACATTATTGTGTGTCATAATTTGGATGCCGGAAAACTGGCGTCTCTTATGTACATTAAATACACTGAGAACATGTGTTTCTATTATTTGTAAATTTGATTGCTCACGTGGAGACAGTTACATAGGTAGAACGATTCGGCAAGCCCACCGTCACCTTCTAGAGCACCATCCAACGTGGTAAGGTAGATGACTAGTAAAGACAATTAGAAGCTTCAAACTGGCACACCTCCCTTGGGATTCGCTCCTATCTTAAAATACTCATCTCTTCCGACGACACCAGATAAGTGTTAATATCATATTGTATTTTTATTTTATTTTATTTGTAGTGCTACCCGCGTCATTGTGATGTGGTTGTGCATTTTATTCTCGGTTTCACAGTTTATCATTACTACTAATATCATTGTTATATTATCTAACTGGTATGTGACAATAGTTATTCTTTCCCTCCTTCCCCTCCTAGTGTACACAATCTACCTATACACTCAATAATACCCGGATTTCTTTAATAACAATAGCTTTAGTATGCACAATAAATTTATACAATATACACAACTGTCAGATCGGTTGATTGCGTAGTATTTTCACTTCATCCGGGAGTTTCAAGTAAAGCAGTCATCTCCTGTACCTCATACGACGTGACATATTGATGGTAAATTTGAAGAATAAAATAATCCACTAGGGTATTTTTCTTTGTTCCCAAAGAAATACTCAACGATAGGCTGCAAACCAATTAAAAATGCGCACGAGTGCAACAGTTGGAGACCCATGGATATAACTGAATGATGATTATAACAGCAAGAACTAAAGAAAATAAGAACCGCTGTCTCGGATGGCATTACAGGTAGCCTAGAGATTCAAGCAGGCCGCCAGTTATATAAACACTTGGATGAATGTATCCATGTTATTATAAATATTATGACCAACTCGATTGTTATCCATTAATTCACATAGCTGAACTGTGATCCTACATTTTATGAAACACGTTAAATCAAATGCCTATGACCAATATTTCATTATATAAATGTTGAGAATTTACGGGAAATAAGTATTCGCTTAAATCGGGTTTTTATTGTTATCACCAACGCGTAGTTATTTCTTGAAGTTACACAATTAAGTGTATATAGGTTTACAAGAGGATGGAGATCATCCAAAGAATGGGACGTTATTGCGCAATACATTTCAAACATTTACTTGTCAAGTCTATTTATATGAAAAATAAAAGCCAATTAAAGTACACAAAGTGTCGAAAAGGATTGAAGAATAACAAGAATAATTAACGCTACGTTCGACTGTCCAATCATATACGCATTATAAGATTTGATAGTGTGGCATATTCCCATATTATGAATTAAAAGTCAATCTGAACGAAGAATATTCTTTTCAATAATTTCTCCTCTTCAGGTTCTTGCAATTATAAAATATAATATTTGTTGTCGTTACAAGAAAGGCCAGTTATGCGGCAGGTACATTTTTAACGTAGAATAACAGATTAGCAGTTATGGGGTGTCAAAATAAATAGTCGTATTCGTGTGACAAACGTGCTAGGCTGAAATCGATTATAAAATATTGTAAACGGGAGACAATGGTGGTGATTTATCATAATAGATTTGTAGAGTGTGGGGTAGGAAAATTGACAAGTCAGTTCAAGGTTATACACATTAACAAGGTAGGTTTAGAGTAATAAAAAATACATATTGAGGGTGAGGGCTTAAGCTTACCAATACTTACCTCCCAGCGTATTTCAGTAAGCACTCCTGACTGTTTATAAAAACGACCTTGAAAGCTATTTTGACACCAATGTTATGGTTTATATTGACTAGATGTTTAGCTATAGATGAGGTTGATAGTCTGCCCCCCGCGTCTATCCATTTCCCAAAGTTCATCGGTTTTCCTAACCATTCTAGAATATGCTCTCCCACCCTTACATGCAAAGCACGATTAATCCTCCCCATGCATGTGTGTTCGCGTGCACACGTAAATTGATATGTAGGGTGGGATGTAAAATAATCACTTGTGCACTTTTGAGGTTTGCAGTGAAGCATATTTTTAGCTTTTTAAACAATTATAAGCCGAGCTGCCTAATGGGTTCTATGGATGACCGAGTTTATTCTCTGTTGTGAAATCCTGCTACTTACTTTCTTATTGTATGACAATTTAATGCAAACATCTTTCTTAAGGACAGAGTAGATTGTAGGTTTAAAACTTACTGATTTCTATACCGGTTTAGGAATTTTTATAAGGATAATAGCACCATCTAAATATATAGAAGGGACTCGTAGTTTTCGACACTGAAATTTATCGATGGGTGAGAACCATTAAATTTTCAAGAAGCTCGGCAGCTGAACAATAGTCGTTATAAATAATAAATTAACTGACTTCTATACCAGTTAGGAAATCTTTTAAGGATAATAGCACTATCTAAATCTAAAGAAGGGACTAATAGTTTTAAACATTAGGCAACTTATAATCAATGAAAACAATATGGTACCTCCTTATCGACTCTATTTATTCATACTAGGCAGCGAATCACATGAAATTGATCACATTTCTGACTGTCGCGTCAACTCGTTTTCAATTACTCGATTTCTAACCTTTTTAACGATGGAAACACTTCGAGGTCGATTCATATCCTTTACTACAGTTTGAAAACGAATGAATACAAATAGCAGTTACAAGTGATTTAAAGTTGAAGAGTGTGGTCTTTATGAAATATGATGCATATGAGCATAAGTCAAATATAAAACTTTACGAGTGTTCTTGAAAACTGATCGATTACACTACCTGTAAGTGGTTATAATAGTATAAGTCTCAAGTCCTCTAATAACAGTAAGATTATTAGTTTTCAACTGAAATTGATTCGTACTTTTTAACTGACTAACTAACTAACTAATGAGAAAGGGATGAGCTTTGATTTTTGTTCATTCGAACAATACTACTCTGAATAAACTGCACTCAAACATTCGTACTCAATGTAAACTATATCTCTAGTACTCGTGGAGCAGTTTCGAAATTATGATGACTATTTTTATGCACTTCTATTGAATAATAATTTTCATCTTGTGAATTAATATCGCCCGAAGAAATTATTGTCATTACTGAAATGCATTTCTGGTCTTTCTGGAGGCTAGGATGACTGTATCTGGTTCTCCTGAGAACCAGTAAATGTGTGAATAATCATCGAAATCTACTAGGGTGTACGGTTTCAGTACAGTGAGATGTGATTTATAATTGACAGAGTGTGATCCCGTTAGCTTCCTCCCCAAATTATTCTCCATATTGTTGCTTCATCACCGAGGTCCTCGTTGTGCATTGGTTGCTTCAGTAATGTCTAATTATGACTATAGGAATACACAGACATGGGGTAAACATTCATACAAATGGGGTAAAAATATTCCTCATTTGCATTTTTCACAATTTGAAAGTTATCCTAATGAGACTGGTTGTTTGTTAGTCCACATAATACTTTTCCACAGAATTCGCTATATAAAAGACAGTTGTGAATCCTAACGCCACACTATCAAACTCAAGTTATTCAAAACACAAAGCCCACCGAATGCCAAGATCTAATTGGGAATGTGACGATCAACCCGCTGGACCCAAGCAGTGAAAAGAATAGGATAAATTCGATCAGAAAACACACACAGACTTCAATTTCGTTGATGGTTTCTGTCTCATAATACAGATGCTCGCAGATGTGTTCTACAGATGAAAACTGACAACATGGCATAAGAGATAGCTCAGACAGCACATCAGGTAAACAGACTGATGACAGAGCTGATGAAGATGTCTAACTAATAACAAATGCTACTGACCAGTAGGAGAAATCTAAAGGAAGTCGTCCCTTTCACTTACCTTCGAAGGATGGCTTCAACTATAGGTGACACACATTCGGACGTCAAAGCCAGGAAAGTAGTGTGATAGACAAACAGGCAATCGTTATCCTGAAATCAGTGGGAACACCTACAGTACGAAGAGTGAGATCCAGATTGCTGATGTTATGTCAGGGCCTTCATATGGCCCAGAGACTCACACATCACAAAGAGAATTTTCAAGTATTTGTTTTGTAGGGATTTTTGTTTGATTGCATGGAGGATTTCATCATGAGCTGACATCAGTTACAGAACCCCTAGAAAACCTGGAAGTACTGGACAGCTGTTTCGTCCTAGTTTGGGACCCTTCATCAGTACGCACCCACCGGCTGAATCATTTCATCAAAAACTGCCTTTACCCTATCCTGAGGTCCAGATTGTCAGAAGGAATAAGGAACTCCGATGAGGAACCAAACAATAAACTACTGGCCAACGACTATTCAGGAAGAAATGAAGATGGGCTGAACACACTGAACAGAAATTCAAATTTACATTCCAGACCATCGAGTGGAATATCGAATGGCATTTGACAAGTTGGGTATGTGAGGGTATCAGGGAGATCATGTGGTAAGAAGCTTGGACCATTTTGACATTTCCGAATGTAGTTCAAAATGATAGCAGAGAACCAAGTGCAACGGAAACATGCTGCTGTATTCCACTCGGGAAGCCAGAAACGAGATATAATGGTTATATGATTATTGCAGATTATCACTGCCTTATTTTATTCGTTGTTACAATAATAATTATTATTACTGGCAAATCACTACTCAATTACTGACACTTGCTAGCTACTTTTGCACTTCTCATGCAGTTTTCTTCTGTCTTCTTCTCTTTCCACAGAGACTGCGCTGGATCACTCCACTGAGACAGTTTCGCCATCCTTTAGATTATTGATATTCGAATGCAGGACTGAAACCAGTCAAATTACACTTCGGAAATATTTAAAACATGGTTGGCACATCTGAATGGAATAGGAATGGGAACGACCTTCATCAAGAAATCGGTTAATCAATTCAAATCTGTGGTCATGTAACTGCCAACATCACAGTGACTGTGAAATAATCAGAATTTTCAAAAGTCAGATCCAAGAATACAGTCTATGACGTGTGCTTAACACCACAAGAACCAATAATGCTTGTTAGCTTTGAAGCCTTTGTGTTTTATTTTAGCACTAATCATCTCAGACCACCACTTATGTCCTAATAACTCAAACAGTTGAAACTAGCAAGTGAAATGTACAAGCTTTAGGCAAAATACCGATTCAGTATGTGATGTAGCCCATTCTGTCGGAACCTATTTGACTGAAGGTCAGTTTCATCAAAACGTCTATCATGTTATTCATATTCTTTTCGACATCTATGTTATTTCAAACAATACTGGTCCCAATTTCTCAGTGAGTATACGTATCACGATAGCTAACAATTATTGGTAAGCTCCACACGTTGACGCTTGCAGAAATGACTTGTTTCAAGCCAATAGGAGTCACTCATTTCTTAGATTTGAAGAACCTGTTGTATCCACATGGGAAAGAGCGTATGACTTTCAGGAGTTGTGAGGGTGAGTCACTAATACTTCGTTTGTGAAAGCCTAACTTTGGCTGAAACAAAATGAGCTGTGTCAGTGTATTGTTCGATTGGATAAGCGCACGTTTTGCAGTCTGGTTACGAAGTGATAATTTAAAAATTTACCATTATAAGAGACACTAATATAGTGAGTGCTTGTGCCCAAGGTCGAGTGCTAATATAGCTGGTATCTATTTTTTAGAATTATCAACCGTCTAGTGACGTGATTGTGCCATTTACAAATAACTTTCCTATCCGTGCTGTCACTAACAGTTCCGCCTTGTCTTTTTATTCAATCATACGTGTGTGTCTAATTTTTATCAATCGTTTAGCTTCTACATATTTCTCTCTCTTTTTATCATTTTTCCAAATTTGGTATCGATTGGCTCACTCGTTCCAATCTTCGTTTTTACCTCTTGCTGCTGCTCATCTTATACCCTTTTCCTCTTCCTCAAACAAGTGGAAAGACTATCAAGTGAACGAAGGCTGTCTGATTAAAATATCCTCAAGGTCCAAAATCCGCTCACTTAGGGTGCTTCACACCCAACAAAGCATTTTTTGATTGACGATAGAAGGCTTTTCTAATAGATACCTTTACTTGCTTAATTTCATCTTGAATGCGTCAACTGAAGACTTGATGGAAGAAATGGTACTCACAACAATATAGTTCCTTCTCGTTTTCTGAACGGTCCTCCTATTTCTCTTGAAATGCACATGTTGCGTGGGGAGGAAAAGAAAAGATAGGTCAAGTTCATGGTCATTTTTTAGATATTATAACACTGTGACGAGATATCCTGTCTGCCAATAGTATGATAAGGAGAAGCGATTTAAACTGTTGTGCTTTTCTACTATGATAAAATGGTCAAACCAAAATTTGTACGCCTGGAATTCTTTTGGTGTTCTTTTATTATCTGTGAGACTGTCTTGAGACAAGGACTGGCTACCTGGACGCAGTTTTCTAGTTTCGATTTTACCAGAAATGCATATGAATTATTGAAAATTGTTCAGATTATTGAAAATTTGACAGGTGGTTCTAGTTGAAGTGCTGCGTATTCCCCATAAGGATCTAAAACTTCTAACTACCACTGCGCAACAATCAGCCGAAGTTTTATAGTCATGGCTTGACATAAAACACGTTAACCCATGTGTGTGAACTGTTGGGAGTTGTATTCACTCCATACAAAACCTACATAATACTGATTGGTTGATATAAGTAGTTGTACACCACTCACATCAACCAGTAGAGTTTGTTAGACCATGGTAACCATATTCAGTCGAAAAATACAAGTACTTAGATGAAATACTCATGTGATTGTGTGGTGATTCTGTCATTAAATATCAGATGAGATCAAAGTCCATTTCAGTGTTACCATAAAATCTACTGAGATTGAAGTAACAGAGATATTGACAAGAACAGAGAAATCATGATTTTTAATTCTGTGTTGTTCTTGATTGCACTGCTGCTCAATAACTCACTTTATACAATAGCAATAGTCCCGAAGCCGTCAATTTACGAAAAATCTTCGACACTTTGCCATTTAAAACGTCCACTTAACATTCAACACAGCTATTCCTCATGCAATATATTGTCAGAAGCTGTGAAGAGATTTCAAAATCGTCTGGAATTGAAACATCCGCCAATTTCCGAAAAAGTTGAAGTCACATGCAACATAAACACTCTGAATATCAAAATCGTATTGGGATGTGACGAAAGCCAAGGTCCGCTATGGCCATCATTAACTGCATCAACTGATGAATCATGTGAGTTGTGCCATAACGACTAATTCAATCACCATTTTGCAGATAATGTGAAGATAGAAGATTCCCAAATTACCATAGACTCCATTGAGGTTTGGGGTGCTTTACATGCCCTTGAGACCATACTTCAATTGGTGTACCAGGGAGAAGATGGAGGGGTGAGTTTCGTTTTTACCTTTGGCTTGATTTCATTAATTCATTTCATCATATAGAATGTTATATTTCAAGGATCGTTGATGGACGAACCAGATTTCGTACACCGTGGAATGTTGATAGATACTGCAAGATACTTCTTGCCACTTGATGTCCTGAAGAAACTAATAGTAAGAAGTGCAATAGTCAGTATGATGCTTTCTCTTACCAGGATAGCATGGCCATGGTCAAGATGAATGTGTTTCATTGGCATATTACAGATGATCAATCATTTCCCTTTGTCTCGACTACTTGTCCGAAACTGTCAGAGCAGGTGAGTGAGGTGAAAATCAGGTCATATATTGATCGAAATGTTTGTTTAAACTACAACAGGGTGCATATCATCCTCTGAGGTGCACATATACTGAAGAAGATGTGAAAACACTGTTGGACTACGCCCGTCAACGTGGAATTCGTGTGATTCCAGAGTTTGATACTCCAGGTAGGTAATTTTAAATATATATTTAATATGATGTAATTATCCATCATGTGAGTTCAAATGAAATAATACCATGCAAAGATTTGAATCAGTATGAACATGCTCTTGGAATGATGCTGAAAGTAAACTGTCTATCAACCAATTCAAGATAGTCATCAAAAATATAGTGCAGTTTATGCATGATTTCGTGTTTGAAGGTATGTTGAAACAAGGAGATGATGAGAGGCGTTTACCTTTGCTGAGTTACCTAGCAGGTTTGATTTTGCTGGAAATTATAAACCCAAGGTGGTTGTGAAAAATTCACAGTTTGTGATTCTGTTCAGTCGCCAACTATTATCTAGACAATATGCGGAATTATCCGACCAGTGAAATACGTGAATATTATTGGTCCAATGTTTGCATTCAACGTCTTGCAGTTGATCCTTGAATGAACCAACGTAGTTAGTGTGAAATACATGTGTTATACGAGTTGAACAGTGTATAATTTCAGACAGCAGAATACGAATCAATCTCAGATGGTGATTGCATTAATCATCGTATTTTGTATCTCAACGACATTATTTGTCGAAATATTGTAAGGCTGATTTCCATTGACTGTCACAATCATCTTTTGTAGCGCATACATTGTCATGGGGGAAAGGATATCCAGACTTACTAACAAAATGTTATGACGGCGGCAGACCAAATGGAAAGTTGGGTCCATTGAATCCAGCCAATTCGTCGTTGTATGAGTTTTTGGAGAAATTCTTTAAAGAAATCGTCGGAAGATTTCATGACAATTACATTCACCTTGGCGGCAATGAGGTTGACTATGAGTGCTGGTGAGTTCTGTTGATTTTACATAAGAGTAAATATAGAATCAATTTTATGGCATCGCCATATTTTCATTTCAAACTGAAGGCATACTTTTATCTGTCTCAGATTAACAGGCGCTGAACTAGTCTCATTTAAACAATTTTCTCATCGATTCATTTGCATTTCAATAATTATTCCTTGGGAGCAACAGGAAGAACAACTCTCGATTTAAGCACTAGGAAGTGACATGGATGGTATTTTCAATGAGACTCCACCGCATTTGAGTTGCCAATTTGTTGATTCACAAGTAATATGAAAACAAACACCACTTATAGTGTTGCCGTGACGTCATTTTGAAGTTTGTGCTGAAGATGTCTAATAACTTGCATCAAAAACTGTGTGTACAGGAAACAGTGTACAACAACATTCGACCGTTTCTAAACCTGACTAACTGATTTAGCAAAATATTATTTTGTATTAAAGTGTCCATTTATCTGATATTACCAGTGGATTGCAAGACATTTATTGCAATCAAACATGGTAGCTACATACCGCCAGTGAAATATAATCTCACATTATTCCTCTTCTGGATGGTTAACATAAACGAATGAAGACAACTGTCCATAAGGCACGACTATTTCTTCTTCTTTTTCTTCTTCAGTAGAACACTGAATATTACAGCACCCACCTATCTCATTCTTTTCTTTCCATTGAGTGGAATAGAAAATCCTCATCAACAATCTCTGATCAAGTTGTATTTTAACAATTAATTCATGTAGATTAACGGGAGACTTCATATTGCTGCTCCTTATTTGTAGGCAGTTTAAATTGAATCATCGACAAGAACATGGAACAAATTTATTTATTGTCTTCCTGTTCATTTTAGGCGGTCGAATCCGGAAATAATTGAATTCATGGAAGAAATGGAATTCGGTGAGGATTATTACCAGTTACATAAATATCACTTTGTGAAACTTATTGAGATTGTTAAGAACATGACGAAAGACCCTAAATTACCGATCACTCCAATTGTGTACCAGGAGAGTTATCGTGATGAATGTGAAGTAAGTTTTGGAAAATATGCTTGTAATTAGATCACTACACTCGATATTCAGTGATGATTATCTGTATCCCACTGACAAACATTATCAGTCCTTTTTACTTGACGATAAGGAGTAATGTTGTGATTCAGTCATATATTTTGAAGAATACTTCAAAGACAGATTATTGCAAGCATTTATTTTCAAGTTATTTTAGTTCACGTCTAAAACGTTTGTTCCATGTTGGCTGAGATAGAGATAAAATAATCCATCTATCTCATCACCATCAGGGAAACAGATCTAGGTCGCCGAATGCTGCGTTTGGGTGTTACTTCATGTAAGGTCATAGGAGAATATTTTCTCTTATTACTTGTCGAGTGGAGTCTGTCATTCTGAGTGTGGCTAAGCTCTCTCACTCTCACAACCCAGTCGACCTAAATACAGCAGAATAATCCCTGTGCTTGATCGTGAAGTCATCTGGTTGTATTTGATCAATGAAGTTATTTCATGTGATTATTCAATTTGGACAGGACACAGGATTTCACTTCGTTAATGGAAATTTTCGTTCTCTATATTTCTGTGGTGAGTGTCTGTTGACACATGGGATTCCAGAACAGACATCCTGGCTTTTGTCTTTGTTCCCAGTTCCAGTGGTAAACTTGTCGTTCAGTAGAGTGATCATACCACTAGTTGATGAGTCTTGAACAGAAAGAAACTTGTATCTACATTTTCACTGTTAACAAACATGAACAGAATCAAATCAACATTTATTTAGTTCAATTTAAGGTCGCTAATCATCTTGAAAATTTACTTGATGATTAAAGAACAGAGGTGATTTAGTTTTATTCTTCGGTTGAATAAATCTAACGTGTTGCATATTTTGTCCATGTCAAATGTCTGACAAACCTCTGAAAAGATGCATCAGAAAATTTGAGATCTCAGGTTAAATAACTTCATACAGTCAACCTGTAAACGAAATGCTTCATCCATTCGATAATGCGCCATCCCGAATTTCCAGAATAACAATCAACCGATAATTCCTTTCAAATTAATCTTAATAGTTATATCAGTTTGATGTTCATACCACTAACTTTACAAATGTTTCATTCGGTTTAACAGATTGACCATAGAACAATCATTCATGTCTGGAAAACTGTAGATTGGCAAAAATACGTCTACAATGCCACTCGAGACGGATATAATGTTATAGTTTCTGGTACATGGAATCTCAATGACATACAAAATGATCTTGATTGGATGAGATATTACGCACAGAATATCAGAGATTTCGGAGGTGAGTTAATTTTCGCGTAGTCTGAAACAAATACTTCTTTGAACCAAATTTATGTGTTGACGACATTTATCTGGGTGTGTTGCAAGTTTCGCTTCGCCTGTGTTATGCAACAGTTTTGAAATGAACACGGATTCACAATGATTGCAGAGAGTGCGATGCTGTTTCTTGAGTCACAAGTGTGAGTCGTTTGACTTTGTACAGTATGTCGGCATATTAACAGCAAAATGTATATATACATATATAATGGAAGTCAATGGGACATTCACATTGAACTCAGGAGTCTGTCATTAAGGAATTGTGTAATATTCGGGATTTGTAGATCTAGTTGTGGATTTTGTTTTCTTTGTTCTTTTCATTTTCTGAGATGAATGGTTTCACTGCGAATTCATAAATGCTGAACAAGCGCATCTCCCAAAGCAAACATTCACTGAAGAATCTTGACCTAATGAAGTAGATTTGAGTCTCGACATCGGATTCGTTGTAACGATAAACATTAATGTCTGTTTCGCTGTCACTAAACATCTACATTCGGCAAAACACACGTGACAATGTTGTGCATGGAAAGGAAAATGTTGTAAATTTTACAGTGTTGCATCATTTCACCCAGAAGTGAACCAACATCAATGCCACTGATGATCTGACTCGCTATTCACTTTTCAGATTGCGTTGATCCTGCTTTTATGAATGTAATTTTTGTGGAACATTTTGATGCAATTTTTGTTACTCCTATTCAGACATGCAACTCATTTCATCCTTACGACAATACATATCCTGTTTAGATCTTTTCTGTAGTTTGAAAGGAATTCGATGGTACCTTGATTACAGAGTTAGAATAGTTTCTTCCTCGGACAGCATTAATTAAGTAATTAGGAGGCAGATTCATTTTTCATTACATTGCAAACATATTCTAACTTCTATTTAGACTGGTAAAAGTTTGATGACAGACATTAAGTGTGGCATGTTGTGCATAAGATGACATTCCACTGAGTAGCATATCTAAAGACATACTGTTCCACGATGTGATCAAATTATTCCATGCGATAATCTGATGTGACGAAAGAATTCATCTGTTACTCGATAAAACTAATGCTATCGTAGTGCGCTGATGGACATCACCAGTGACGTGTGAAAATACGAGCTGAGCTGTTTCGGTAGGGTTGATTAATATACGACTGACTCATTAGTGTATATATTTATAGACTACAGTGAACATACACCAGTTCATTCTAAGGGAACTGAATAATTAAATCTATCGATGGTCCTGCTTCTTCGAAATCGTTGGACAACAGGGCATCCTAATAATTTGGGCATCCTCAGAATACATTTAAAACAAGAATAATAGAAGTGGACAATTTCAGTTTCAGTAAATGTCTCAGCCTCTTCGGTTACAAATCCATTCCTGTTGGTAAATAATTTTCATTGAAGGCAATTGAGAATTATATCAGAAAGTGTATCATGACAGAAGTATGAGGTGATATAATAGTCATTGCGTTTTGATTATCATTTGACATGTGTATGATCAATAGGGACATGAGACAACATGAAATTGATTCGCTTAGTGTTATCTTTGTGTATATATAATCAAGAAAACAGTATCTGTTTCAAGGGATGTGTTTAGTCAGGAGTGTGACATACAAATTGGGTATCACTGAAGAATAAGCACGCAGATACAAATACGCTATACTTAAGTTCAAAGGTGACAGATAAGAATGATAAGTAAAAAGTCATATCACTGGTGTAGTGGGAATACAAATGTGCTATTTATGGACCGTTATCGAGTAATGAAGAATTTAATAAAGTGGAATGAAACGCGTCGTGTAAATAAAACAACGAATCTGAAGAACATAACGTGAACCTTGGTCAATTGACATAATACAAAAGATCATGAAACTGTAGAAAGTTGCCAATGAAACGGAGAACAGAAAAAATGGAATTGGGATTTCAAGTGTTAATTTTCAACATAAATGGAGGAGGTTGAGGTGAATAAAGAGGCTGCGCACGCCTCATCCAGATATGGAAACTGGGTCATCTTGTATTGACTGACAGAAAACCCAGTTGGACTCTATTACATACGTCTCCAAGGACATCGGAGATCATCGAGAATGCCTTCTCCGGACAGGTTGCTAAGATTACACTATTCAAACATATTTAGCCCCATTATACAAAGGTAGAATTACACTTTTGTGCTCACCTGGATGAAGATCACTGAGTATGCCCTATGCAATAGGAGACATTCCAACTTTTAATTTGCAGACGCACATTATTGAGGCCATCGTTAGCAATTTATCCTTGACCCGCTATGTGAGTAGCTCTTTAGTTTGGAAAGAAGCCCTGGTTAAGCTGCAGGAAATCTGCGTTATATTTTGAGTGTTGAACAGTAGTTAACAGAAATTTTCAATTAGTCAAGGCAGTTGACCTGCAAAACTATCTGTCGCATTCATCAGCAAAATGTGCGGACTTGACTTTCTGAAATCCAGTAGATTTTTCTCACTGAGTTCATCGGTTCCCCGAGCAAATAACACTTTTCATTTTGTTTACAGGCTCATTTACGCAAACATACTCAGTCATTGGAGGTGAAGCTACACTGTGGAGCACACGTGTGGATGCGACGAATATAATGTCACTAGCGTGGTGAGTACTCTTCACTAAGTCTTCCCACTATTCTCACCAAAATCATTGTTTGGTAGGTATCTCAATTGTGAATCAAAATGTTGTTTAGGACAGGAAATTTCAAAATGTTTCGGTGATGATTTTCAGTCAAAATCGAAACCCATTAACACAACTGTGAGTTCAGATGTCGACATGTTGGAAATAGGATGATGACTTCATCTAAAGCTCACTGTTGGTCAACATCAAAAGAATATCATAAGTGTGAGTGGTAGTGATTCGTTGGGCTCCTTTAACTATACACCCAGTATCAACAGACAATATACCTACATGTGAACCGTTGAAAAATGAAGTTCAACTTCGACTTGAATTCGCTTTCTTCGAATTGCCATATGGAATCATAATGACTAAATTTCTAGACTGTGGGATTTTGTTCCCGTTAAAGTTGCATTTCCCTATCTATGAAAGACACCTTTGACGAGAAATCGAGTGACACGTTTGTTCATTCCATGAAACGTCAGGACATATGATTCACAGATGAGAATTTTCTAGCTAATTAATTTGCTAAAATTACATTCAATGCATTACCGACCTACATTGAATGAGTTAAGACAAAACGCTATTGTGATGTGTTTCAGTTCACCTCGCTGACCACAGTTCTCTGTGTTTCTTCTCATTATTTTGATATATATGTAGGCCTAGAGGTGCTGCTACAGCTGAACGACTTTGGACGAAACGCCCTGACAGTATAGACGAATTCGGAAAGAGATTGGACGAGCTTCGATGCAGAATGCGCCAGTGAGTTTCCCTCTACTTACAGTCATGCATATTCTGGTTAAATATTGTGGTTCTGTAGCCATTTGATGCAACTATGAATGGGACACCGTGATATAGTTATGTCAGTAATCTCCTTACCTAGACATTCGGTGTCATCAAGTAAGGTGCTAGCGAATTATTCCGTGACATACTACTTGACGAATTGATAACTGATCATATCTAAAATTCCCAAACATGAATGTTATCAGAGATGGTAGGCATGTCGTGGTTAAGAGAGGACACTAAGAACTCTGAACACTCGACATAAATACTTTACATTTGGAGTGTGAAATGAAATATTGTGAATGAATGTGTAGTGTGTGGATACTCTCACTTGTCACGATCTCTGAATCTTTTAATAATACCTTGTTTTCTGTGCACAGAACAGTAGAGACAGTCATCACATAATGTTCAATTACGTTATTGCTGAACAATTATGTTAATCGTCACCTGGTCCTAATCGCCACAATGTACAGGAAGTTACTTTTAACTGTTTCTAGCACAGAAACTGATTTGACTGATTTGATTTATTTCAAATAGTATCAGTACAAACAGGGATAGTTTAGCAGTTCAACTATCCCCACTTCTGATTCAGCCAAAGGTATATTTTTCAATGACATACTTAATCTGCACACAACAATGGCATTTACAGGAAAAGATCCTGGTGTCTGCGATTTCCTAAACATCATGGGGTTGGTTATTCACTTCTGAAGTGCTACAGAACAGTGCATTTAACACGGAATTTTAAGTAGAGCAGTGATACATCTAAAGTGGTCAGCGAAATTGTGCAGTTCATTGACTAACAATCGTTTTAGTTCAGCAAGAAATAGTCCTTTTGCAAATGTTGAAGGAGAATATACAAATGACGCGTCATTACTGACTCCATCGCTTTCCTAATTTCTGTCATTCAACGTGTGAAACAACACTGCCGACAATAACTTTATATATGTAGCTGACAGCAGACTTTTCTTTATTTATTTAACATTTGATTTCAGGAACGGCATACCAGCTCACCCTGTTCTTGGTCCTGGTTTCTGTCCATTTTAACGTGAACAATTTGCGGAATTCTACTGAAGATTGTAATTTACTTAATTTTGTTTGATATCTGAATGATTTCTATGTAGAATGAATTTCCAATAGACTTCTGATATCCAGTGAAATGCATTGTTGTTTGAGGAATATACTCGCTGTCTGTCTAGAAATACGCTTTCTCAGGTGTTCCGCCCAACACACTCTGAATTTTATCTCAATGCAGAATCTTATTAAAGTAATTCTGATGTTTGTGAGACGAGAGCAGTTGTTCTTTGATAATTAGTCCGTATGGCCGCTTAAAATTATTCAGGTGTAATTCCATCACTGTATATATTTCAGGTCGCCTAACTTCGCTTCACAGACGTGAAGTGACTTTCCCTTAAATACAAAGTGCGTGCTTATTTTTTTCTATTCCTTCACGTTCCCAGTGGAACATAGGGCTTCAAGATACAGCTCTGAAGTTGATGTTTTATTCTACAGGGTGGGGTCGTTAACCTCATGCCCAACCTTCTTTCTTTACCAGCTTCATTACTGGCTTAGTTAGGTAAAGGAGTGCGCCGGCCGATGATCGAACCCCGGACCATGTGCACGGTCGGCAAGCGTCCTAACCGCTGTGCCACCGACGCACACGCGAGCTTATTAATTGGTTATTAAACACAGCCGGCAAGATACAAGATGATTTTCATCCCTCGGATTATACTTCCAACTAATACAAAGCGTTCTTACCGACACTTGCTATTCTCATGAATATATCACACAAGAGTCTTGCGACTGTATCATCAGGTAGTGAATTTCGAGTCCCATGAGTGCATACAATATTCGCAAAGAACTGTTTGAATGAAAAGCATTCGTTAGTCTTTTCGTTTCACCACTTCAGGTAAACATGAAAAATAATTAATTTTAATTAATTAAAATGCAGTGGAGTTTTTGCTTACTGAAGCTATCTGGGCAAACATGACTCGACAGACCGTCACTTTGAATTTGAATGATGTTGGAAAACGAAACGGTGGTCTAATCCGCATGAGTGTTTGAGGCATTTCGCCATGCTTTACAAGCTGAATAACAATAACCACTAAAGATTGTCGAAAATGTACTCAGTTTTCTTTCGACTTTATCGATATTGTAAATTACGAAATATGTAATTGGCGATTCACAAATTAATTCGCAAATTGTAATACCTGTTTGCCAAAGTCGATAGCCAGGATACGGGTGTTTACAGCTGATTTAACTGTATGAGCTTATAAGAATCCTGGTACACCGCAGATAAACTTAGCCTCAAACAAGAGGAATGACTCGAAGGTGCATACATCACTTTGGTCCGCCTAATTACCAAACACTTGTAAGAAATTTGATTGGAATTTGATTGAGCGGCAACCATTGAAAACTATGAAATTTATGCTGAACAATGTTTCATTCATGATGATACACACCAATTATCACTTGAAAGCTGTTTCGTGAATTGACGCGATTAGTCAGGGCTGAGTTGACATTATACTGAAATATGTTAAACGAACTGCTTAACATTTTGCCGACAAACAGAAGACTTATCCTTTATCCTCAAAGCCTCAACACTTTACTTCAAGTGGCATGTATCACTTAGTTGGCAGGCATTTCCACCATACAGTAGGTGACTGTATGGAACTGACTACGTGTTTTTGATAATTTGAAATGAAATTGTAAACTTTTCACTGACAAATTCGTTTCAGAATTGTTGGTACCAAAGTAAATATTGCTACTGCGGACAACATGTTCGTTTCCCATGAGATAAAGCAACTTAGAAGTGTCAGAGTAATAATTTCCATTGTTTGAATAATTCCGAGGTGAAGAGCACAAACACAAAGTAATATGAAAACCTGGGAGTACTGGACAGCTTTTTAGCCCTAGTTTGGGACTCTTCAGCAGTACACACCCACCGCCGAGGTTCGAACCCAGGATTGGCTGGCATCATCATGAAATCCTACAACAAATCAAACAGAATTCATTACGAAACCAATACTTGAAAATTAATCTGATGCTCACTAGCAACTGGCAGTTGATCTGAAGTCGTGAGTGGTAGGATGCAGCAGGTTGAAGGTGATGTAGTAACTCATAGAACAAGACATTGTGGAGTGTTCGTGCTATGTCATGAATTGGCAGAAGTTATAATTCACGGGCTGGCTGGCCACTGGATCGGGTTCCAGTGACGTCATTGTGCACGAGCTCGCTAGCCCTGTAACCAGAAGGTCCTTGGTTAGAACCCTATCAGTGGGTGCTTACTGATGCAGAGTTCCGAATTAGGCTGACGAAACAGCTGTCCAGTACTTCCCATTGTCTTCCATTGGTTCTCTAACTGATGTCAGCTCATCATAAAATCGTTCAATCAATCACAGTAAAATCCCTGCGAAATCAATACTTGATAATTTGAAAACATTCAATACAAATTCACTGTAGCCAAACACCAATTAACACTTCATTAAATGTTGTTTGCTTCAATCTAATTGGCTTCAAAAAGTTGAAAGTCGGCAAAATCTCCACTAGATGAAGTGCCTAAAATCTTTATCGGTTTGACTCACTGTTGAACATTTAACATAAATAAAGTCTTGCACGTTTAATGAATCACTGATATTCGAGTGGACTATGTGGAGACATTCATATCTCTATGCAGAACAGTAATAGTGGAAACAGGCCTACTGATCAGGAAACGTTTTATAATTGGACACCAATCCATCCATTTCTCTTGTCACTTCATATAATGCTCTCTTTTAAATCCTATGTCGTTGTTTCACTTAGAAAATGTACTTGTGGAAGGAAAATTGCATAACTTCATTTCCAAATGAATTACGCTTTGCTTTCATCGTACATATAAGTCTAAATGTCACACAACATATATGCCTGTATAAATAATGGACGTGCAAATAACCCTCACTTCATGTGCAATATTGTTGGAATCTGGAAACTGGCGCCTTTCATGCAAAATGTTTAGCGGTTATCATGGCTGCCTTCCAAGCAGTCGATCCGGGTTCGACTACCGGCGGTCGCAAGAGATTTGTGCGTCGCTGGAATAGCGGTTAGGACGCTCGCCGACCATACACATGGTTCGGGGTTCGATCCCCGGCCGACGCACTCCTTTACCTCACTAAGCCAGAAATAATGCTGGTGAAGAGGAAAGGTTGGGCATGAGGCTAGCAACCCCATCCTGTAAAATAATAAACACTGCTACAGAAACTTCAAGCCACTAGCCTGAAGCCCTATGTTCCACTGGGGAACGTGAAGGAAAAAAAAATTCGTCTTCTTCAAGTGGAAGGACCGAGTGTATTTATCAATTAGGCGATCGATAAGTGACTGAGCAGTGTTGTATTTCCCTACTGAGTCAGTTGATTTACACTAAAGGAAGAATAAAGTGGAATCTCTTTCTCACATTTCTGCCTATCGAGTCAACTTGATTTCAGTTATTCAAGTTCTCTGCTACAGTTTAATGAGAAATTAAGGTGACTAAAAATTACAAGTAATTTCAGTTGAACAGCAACTTTTGTGAAACATGATTAATATGAACATAAGTCAAGGAACAAATGTTAAAATTGTTATTATGCGCTTTAGACGTTGGGAATGACCAGCATCGATCGGATCTGGTTGAAGGTTTCTGTAGAGACGAATTCCCTTCAGTATTGTGTCAGCTACTGTGCTTATGCGCCTCGCTACTGACACAAGGAATGACTGTCCATCAGTCTGGGCGTGCACTGTTCAAATGCCGTCTGTCGACCAGTCTCTCAACACTGATTTCTCCTAGTATAGAACATTTTTCCAACGAGTTCCTCCTGTCAGAGAGACGAATGGTGAGAGTGCTAGTACAAGTGTTCTCAGTTGAGGATGAGGAGTTTCTATTGAATACTGAATGCAGTGTAACTTCCGTCTCGATTTTACAACCTGCAAAGTGAATTCACAGCTTCAATGAGATTTAAGCTAACTCATTCGAAATAGCTCATTTTGAATTGATTCTTTTGTGAGAAATGTTAACGAAAAATCGTGTGGAATTAATTATTAAACTGTGCCACTTTATTATTTATTAAAGTGGCTATTCATGTACAAATGTCAAGTAGTCTGAAAAAATGTATTTCAATTCGAAAACAAATAGTCGTATAGGTTGTTTTTTAATGAAATATGTGTGTACTTTGAAACTAACATCAAAGAGACTGATAGAGGGGGAGATAAGATAAAAAGATGCACTTTTTATTCTGATTTATGTAGTTTAAGTTTAATCACAAAATAAATAACACCTTAATCTTTAGACTCATAATTATATTCTCGTGTTAAATAAACAGTTTTGAGTGTTTATTTTTTATGAAAAGTATTTTGTTAGATTCAAATACTACGTGTTAGAATAGTTAAATAATTAATGGCATGACTGTGTTTATATTCAAAATCATTTTCCTTCATATTAATTCCTGCTCAATAATGACCGTCTTGTCGAAGAGATATATTATTACTACAAGCAATCAACGAAATCTACGGTGAGGTATTTCATGTACAAACACTTGGATGAGGCTAATTATTGACAAAGTCATTCAGCTGGTTTACTTCACCGTTGTGTTGTCTTTTGTAGCGTCGCTATCAGTGACTTAGCGCAATTATGATGAGATCTGTTTGAAAGCAATCTTGAAAGGATTACGTAAATTAAGAATAATATCTAAAATAAGTTTCGAACATTGATAAACTTCAGTAGCCTCTTAGTAAAATGTGACTTCCATCCAAGTGCTACAACTAGATGTAATCAAGAACATCGAATTCGTGGCCCAGTGACTTCAGCGTTCTTGTCGTATTTGAAAGATGAAAAGTATCTTTAAGCAATATTTGTTCAAGAAATCTCAAGGAAACCGTATATATAAAAGATGGTCGAATTTCTAAAGAAATACATGAAGCTTTGTGTTGTATTACATGACTTTGAAACTGTAATGGAATCGACGTAAAAAATACAACTGGTGGTTTAGGTGTTAATCTAGGTGATTGCTTGGTCTCACTGAAATACTTCAAGCAGTTTACGACACTTGTGTGAGTTGGGGAATATGAAGAAAGTATTCTCAGCCCTTGAAATAGGAATACACATTGTGAGAAATTACATTCTAGTTCACGTCTAGGACGTCAAGTCTAGGACCACGAAAAAGTGAGGCTTTGTGTAGTGACAGTTGATCTCGACAAAATATCACTTAAAAATGTCGAACTGGGTCTGCTAACTCCAAACACACGCCCTTATGCTTAAGACGGGAATTTTCAAAAACAAACATTAAACTCGGGTTGTCATAACCCAAAAATCATGCAGACTTCACTATGTACATCAGAATCAATTTATTGTTTTTCTGTAAATTGAATATAATCACGAAAACAGATAAATAAAATCAGTCTGAATTGAAATTAGATATGGAACTAGCCACTCGAGGACTGCTTCCCAGCATCACTAGTGTCAATAGTAGCCATTTTCCAGGTTTTAACACAAATGATGTTCAAAAGTGCTTCAAGTCTCTGAACCCTTCCTAGAGCTTAGGTCCAGATTATGTACCTAGTATTATTTTCAAAAAATGTTCTGATATTCTGTGTCACCCTCTCACTGATCTGTTTAACAAATCTTTTTTCAGCAATATTGTGCCTGCCATTTGGAAGGACATTAAAGTTGTACCTATACTTAAATCATCTACTGGACCATGTGTCAAATTTAGACATATTACTGTTACCTCTCCTTTTTTGAAAACTATGGAAAATTACCTTAACTTAGTCTTGTACCTTCGCTTAAATCCTTTATTACCCTAAACAATTTACCTATAGGCATAGTAGAAGCACTTAAGATGCAGCTGTCGTCTTATATCATAACATTGCTTCCAGTCTGGCAAAAGGGGCTAAATTTGTTCGTGGTGCCTTACTAGACTATATATCTGCTTCTGACTTGGTCCCTAGGATATCTTATTAAATAAATTTGCTGCAAGTCAAACAGAATGTTGGGCTGTTAACTGGTTACATTCCAATTTCTCAGAAAGAAAGCACTACACCGTGTAAAAACGGAAGTCTTCCACTTCATTGCCTACTGAAGCTGGTGTCCCTCAAGGCGCTGTCCTTTCTCCTTTTCTTTTTTCTTTCTTCTTACATGACTTGCATTACTCTGATGAAATAAACTTTGTGAAGCACGCTGATGATTTAACAGTTTCAATGGCTGTTATCTCCCAGCCAGATTGTACCAAAATAACTGGCTTTCTGTCGGGAGTCAGAAAATGGTCTGAGTCTAGCGGTCTTAAACTGAATCCTTCTAAATGTCAAACTGTTAATTTCAGCTTAAGGTGTGAACGACAGTTAAAAGAAGCCGTCTATTCTCATGACAGTTGTAAGATTGATGACAATGATATAGGAATTAAATCAGAAATTAAGTATCTTGGACTTATTCTCTCTTCTGATCTCTCCTGGTCTTCCCATGTCTTAGCGATCTGCAGTATAACATTCCACCTGACATATTACATTAAGAAGCTAAGGCACTCGGGTATAACTCAATCTCTCCTCTAACAGTTCATAAACTCTTGCATCCTACCTATTCTTCTTTATTGTTCACCCTTATTCACTCCTGGTTTGCTTGAAAAGAACTATCTCACATTTCGTAGAATGCTGAAGACGGTCATTGGGGTGAGTGGTGTACCAGTGGACTACATAGTTAACGTCGTTGTCGATAAGCATTTGACTTCGTGCAGTAAATTTGCTAAAGGGATTTTGTCTGACTTGGAGCATCCACTCTACCCTCATCTTTCAACTTGCATCTCCTCAGGTAGAACAAGAACTAACTATAATTGTTATTATTATTATTAAATAAAAGCTTTTTGTTCGTGGTTGAACTAGCTGGAACAAATGACAGACAACCGAATGAAGATGTGACATTGAAGCTGTGAGTTAGACATGTTATACACTGACGGACGAAATGTGTTCATACAGCGCCGACCAACAAATGCTGTGCTGAGCTCAGGTTCATTTTAATGCAAAAAGCAAACTCTCAAAGCCTGTACTCACTCAGACAGCCATAAGTTACTTCTGTCAAAAGAGTGCATTTCAGTGTATATTGAAACGATTTTGAAATTTCAATTTAATGAAATAGAAATCAATAAAAATCTGATACACAAAAATGTTAGTAGCAATCTTCATTCACTTTCTCCAGTTTGTTCATGTTCTCAAAATTTTAGTTGGGCAGAAACCTGGACCATTGACAGGATGAGCTTCTATGTTGTTACTGAAATAAATCGTCAAACAATTACAAAGGAATTTACAATCAGCTTTGTTGTTTCATACATTGAATAACTAGTATTGGTAGACAGCGATAATGCGTATAAAAATTAAAATGTTCCTCGTTTAATTGTTATGTTTTTTGTGCATACATCATTTCACCTACTCTTTTGGAGCCAGATACATTGGTCATTCAATGCGAGACCTGAATGAAAAGCTTCAAGAACACTATCCCGCTCATAGTTGCATATATGTAGTAGTTCTCCCTTAAGGATCGCGATAATCGAGCATCTAGCGAGCACCAACCATTCCATCTCAACAAATGCCTCCTTCAAAGTAATCTGTGAAGTAAAGAACAACCAATCAAGGGCGATACACTGTCTTCTCCTTTGCAGTGCTGAAGCCTTAACGATTCATTTAGGGAAACCAGAGATATGTGTACAAAACGAAGTTATTCAATCATATTTAATATCATGGTTAAAATTTTGTTAATTTGTACGGACTTGATTTTGATTTGTTCGAATTTCTATCTCTGTATAACTCTCGTATGTCTTCGGAACTCTTAAGTTACTCGGTATTTTCCTTGGTTTCTATGTGCACCCTTATTAAATAATTTATGATACACGAATTCAATTCCTCATATGCATAGACAAATGTCGATAACTATTTTTGTGACAACTCATCTTTCTTGCTAATGCCATTTAATGTGAAAAAATGTATATAAATACGATTTTACCTTAACGCGGAGAATGATTTCACCGAAAAGAGCCTCTTGGTTTAACTACGTGCTTTGTCTTCAAATTGTTATCTATCCAGTTAGGTGATTTGCTGACACTTCCAGACGCACAACCAGCAAATTAATCATTACGGTTGAATTACAGCCTTCACTAGCACCTTAATGACATTCATCATGTGCGGTGAAGAGATCTAAATTGTTTAATACATCCAAGGAAGTAGAATTGCTTGGTGAACTTATCTTTGAATTTTGCATTTGCCTTAAACACACAGCATTCAAATAAACGCGGCTGGATAAATTTTCTAATCTCCTTGCTTGTGCTAATATTATATGCAGCAAAATTAAGTAAGATCAGAATCTCCGTAGGAAACAAAATGGACGTCACACATTGCTGCAGTGTCAAGATACTACGAAAACTGCCACTCAACAGTGAATGAAGTGGATAAATTTAACAGTGAGTATTTCGGAAGCAAGCCATGGCACAAACATGTTGCAGTATAATTTCAGAATATACATGTAATGTCTATTCACTTCTATCTGCTTAAAAGGGATTACACATGAATGTAAGAATACAAGGACTCACTAGAGCATTCTGCATCGAAGTTCACCAATTCGTTGTGAGAATTCTTCCTTCGTATCAGGGATTTGCGACCATAATCTCTCAGCTACAGCAGCACCTCTGGGCCTGCATATGTATGTCACAGAGATGAGAGAAGATACTTCGTTGTAGTAAATAAAGCAATACAAATAGTGTCACACTAAACGTTTTTGTCAGGCTACTCAAAAATCGGTCCGTCATAAACTGCAAGTAACCCTGCATCATTTCTTGTATGAGTCTCGCCTTCGTAGCATATACGAAGGCGTATCACTCAGTATCTAGCCAACTGTGCCATTCGTTGATGAAAAGATGTAAGATTAGGAGAGGCCAGCGTCATCCCGGCCTGAAAATTCAAAAATGATCATTTGATATCGAAGTCAGTAGGACCATCAACTCCATGCTTAGCGGTCAAAATCCAAAAATAGTGACTGCTAAAATATGGGATACGATAAAAACAGTCATAGAAGGACTGAAAATCACAATTCATCTTAATGATATTTGTTTGATGATTGGCTATTTCATCTGAAACTGAAGGGGTGTCATTGAATGTTCATATTCCAACAGAGACTCAGCGCTGGGCTAATTTGTCATTTTCTGCCTCAAGCGACATTTCCATTAAGCTGTCTTGTCGACTCCAAAATTCCTCATATACACTTGGTTCATTTCCACGTGACTCAACTCAAACCATTTTGTTAAGTCGTCAAAAGCTGATAGCACCAGAAGTACAATGTGGGATATACAAACGGTACTCACCATGCTAGAGTGATCACATTGGTCTCATCCACATATGTGCCCCACAGTGTAGCTTCACCACCAATGACTAATGATGCCTGCTCGTCTGAGCCTGTAAAATACATGATAATTATTATTATCATCGCAGGAAGTTAATAGGCGGAATAATTATTAGTGTGATTTGCAAATTCGCATATGCCGTGTTCACTGCTGAATGAAACAGTGGCAATTGAGATGGTTTTAAATGTTGATGTGTTGTTGTCTTCTAAATGTGAGAAGTCGGCAGTACTAATAAAATTAGACACGAAGTTTTGATTTAGAAATGGTCAGTTAAATAACTAATTAAGGGTGCGCTATATTTAAGGCATCGGAAAAGCTAGACTGAGCTTCATAGCTCTGAAATGTGTTTCGAACTTTGATGCACTATACATAAAGAAAAAATTCTGATTTTCAACAAAAATGTTAAGTCGGTCACTTCTTATATATGGATCAGAAACTTGCACTCCACGTCACTAGCGAGCTGTAGACTTTTGTTAAAAGCTGCGCTCTCTGGCTCGATATCGAAGATCATGTGACCGGCTGGCGAGAAGCAATAAGAAAGAAGAAACTCTGCGAATGAACCAATCAACAATCTATTGCACAACAAATATTTGGGAGAAAATGGACATGAATACGTCACATGCTGAGGAGACCATCGGGTGAAATTTTATACTTGGCCATCGCAGTTTCATCCGTATGAACGAGGGAATATTCTCCTCTAATACATATTCATTTGCAAGGAAAATACCGACAGTAATCCAACACATCATCCCTTATCTCTGCTCGAACTACAATATCTACCACTTTATCTCAATTCCAAACATTACGTTGTGTCAACTCATCGTCCAAACAGTATTTGGAAACGAGATCAGGATGAAATTCGCACCCACATTCGTGCACAAAATTCATGCTGGAGCTGCAATAACTGCAGGTTTTGTAGTCCAACGAATGATTTGCGTCCAAGACCATCGCTACGAACTCACTTCATAAAGTTGGTCCTGTTCTCATCACTACTGTCAGTCGTCACTTTCAAAATAAAATAGATGCTGTGACATAAGCAGTAGATCACAAGGTTAAAACTGTGATGGTTTTAAATTTTCACAGTACTAGTCTACCTGAGT
Source organism: Trichobilharzia szidati (assembly GCA_944472155.2). Taxonomy (NCBI): domain Eukaryota; kingdom Metazoa; phylum Platyhelminthes; class Trematoda; order Strigeidida; family Schistosomatidae; genus Trichobilharzia; species Trichobilharzia szidati. Next base: position 20,466,521 of record OX235274.1, on the reverse strand, counting down.
AACTGATAAATTCCTCTACCGCATGAAATGTCCTATTAGTAGATGTGATCAGACAGTGTCATATTAAATGAGATTTGTGTCGAAGGTGAAAGAAACTAAAGCCATATGAAACCGTCATGAAAAGGTTGGATTGGACTCACAAAAATAGAAGAAACGCCACCTTCAAAGTACATTCCATGCCTAATGAGTATGTAACACCTAAATCGATCTCAAATAGGCAAAGCAGCCAAACCGGAATGGTTAAATCAAACCATACAGTCCCGGTCAGGATACTGATGATAATGCAATCAGACAATCTGAAAGACCAACCTCATGCAACCGATATATTTGCTTATTTCTTAACTTAACCCTCCGGGGTACGTGGTATTGATGAATGATATATTGATGAATAATGCAGGCGAATTGTTGGTGCAGAGTGTCTCATCCTTTCGTCCTCATTTACGTAGGTTGTGACAATCAAAAGTAATTGAGGAACCAATACTGGTGTCGAGCTCACTAATCGTCAGTCCTACTACTGACGCCAACATAAAATAATTCATCAATTGTTCTTCGTACACATCAAGTCTCGGTTGAAATTACGCAAGCTAAACTGCTTAGTCGCGAGCCACCGATAGGCACGTAGTTACAAAATGGCAATTATTCAGGATTATTTTGATTCTGATGCCATGAAATTCAGAGCATCTTATCTATTCGTCTAATTCCTATCAAGCAATCCTTTTCAGGTACACATTTTTTGTTTAATGTGAAATAGAAATCTGAGTTCACATTTGCGACATACTCGTCATCGAGGTGCATGCATACTTCATCAGATCTAGATTCATTTCTGAACGATGGCTTTTGAGGATGTGCTTGTTGAGTGTTAATGAATCTGCAATTCAACAACCAAGCTAACATAATGCAACAACAATAAAAAACATCTAACTGATCTACTTATTCTGTCTATTATTTATGAATTCCTAAACGTAAGAATCCTTAGTTGTTATTTATATTATCTCATACTGCGCAATTTCAAACAACCGATCAATTTACATTGTTAGATGATAAATAAGCTCGAAATTAATCAAATCCAATAGACAATGTCAACACATAATTTTACTTAATGATACGGTAAATCAACTGACCTCCAAATTCTCTGATATCTTGTTCGTAGTATTTTATCCAATCATATTCGTTATGAAAATCACTTAAATCCCAATCACCAGAAACTATGACGTTGAATTTGTTTCCGGTAGCGATTTTGGTATATCCTTTCCAGGCTGTTGGTTTCCAAACATGAATGACTGTGTTTTCTTCACCCTATTAGATGGAAAATAAACATTTATACAATTACTGGTTGATTGTTGAACGAATACAAATGTCTTTTAATGAGAGAAATTTATGAGCAGATGGTAATCTAGAAAGTGAGAGGAACCTTATTCTAAGGATGCGAGATTTTGATGAAACGGTAATTATATGGAGAGATTTCTTAAGTATCTGAGATGTCTAAAGCCTATCTTTGAGGAGTTGTTAGGTGTTTGTCTATCTTTAATGGAAAAAATGCAGAGTTGGCTCTTTTTCCAACAACTGACTCTCTGCTGTTCTATTTTGACCTCTAGGATCTTCGAATTTCTGGAGAAAGCATGTCATAGATAGATTAGTCACTTCAGAGTAACCAATGTCTTACGTCTGGTTCTTGGGGTTAGCGCTGACTGATTTCTAATAATCAGGATTGCAGCATAATCGCCAATCTAGATGAAGACATTTGTGTTGCCAACTGGAATTCTGGATGGTTTCTTGTCCGTTACTGTCTCCACGTGTCTGTAGATGTCCTCTTTCTGTGTTGGTTTTAGGTTTACAGCACTGTAAAACTGCAATTTCCCTTATTTTTGATTTGAATCTTGCAGTCACAATCTTTCGGGAGATCAGTGTTCAGCTCATGAACGCTTTCTATGTTTTCGCTAACAGTAGGATTAACACACTCTCAGCTAACTTGTTGTCGTCATCTGAGTGATTTGACTAGATTACTAAATCTATAGCTGTGAATTTAGAAATTTCACTTCCGTTTTACCTGTGTTCACACATTCCTAACAGTGTCATAACACACCTGATTCAATCTGTGTTCTGAACAACCTCAGACGGCGTGAGACCAATTCATGTCCTCTTGCGGATGCTCGAAAGGTGACACCTCGGTTAAGTGGCCTAGTGAAGGCTTCCACCTACAGATGCAGTTCATCCTAGAAATCATCTTCTACATTCCACCAAGGAATGAGTTTATTTTTCATATTTTTCTGTACATCAAAGTTATCGTAGTGATGAGTTAATTTTTAAAGAGTGAGGTTTCCAGCCTAACAATCAACCGCTCTCTATTCAAAGGTAAAGGAGTGACTGATGAGTCAGAAGACCAGATAACAACTCAAAGTTGACATCCAATCGCTATTTATGATACTCACCGACACCGGAGAAGTCCAATCGATATAATACAACACCAATAACAGGAATATGAGAAATATTTCCATCATAAGGATAATGAAATGAGAAAGAGTCACCGTGAGCAAACAAGGCTATAAAGTCATCTTAATACTCTAAAATGCTAATTAACAATAGGCGTTTACTGAACCACAACACACCTTGTGAAATAAACACATCTGATAGTGTTGTGTGTCGGTGGCACAGTGGTTACGACTCTCGCCGACCATGCACATGGTCCGGGTTTCGATCCTCTGCCGACGCACACCCGATATCTATGGTCGGCGTGCAAAATTTGAGCTACCGATATCCATGCTGAAAATTCCATACTTGTACTGAAAATACGGTGTGGCATCAAGCTGTAATCAAAATAAAAAATAAAATAAAAATAACAGATGAAACAATTACTGCTAAAAGAATCCCCCAACACTTACCTGATATCTGAAATCCAAAACATCTTGGTATAAAATTGGCGTAATCGGAGGATTTCGGTCAGTAACACTTTTGATAGTTTCGAAAATGTTCGACACATAATAGTTTACCAGTTGGGTCCATTTGTGAGGGATTTCCATTTTTTGCATGAATTCAATTATTTCTGGATTCCTAATCCTTAAGGGAAAAGCAAAAAGTGAGGGACTTGATATGGTTATGAGCAGTAGTTTATGCTCCAAACATCATCGGTCAATATTATTGTATTGCACCGTGTGATTTATTAAAATAAAATGTTATCTACTATGGAGAAACACAGTAGATTTATTCTTACTACGTCCTTCGTCAGTGATACTTAGAAACCGAATTTTCCATCAAAATAGTTATCCAAATCACTGACTGATAGCTTGCATTATTGCAGGAAACGAATTCTTGATTTTAACGTTTGTTTTCGAAAGAACGGCAGTGGGAAGATGAAGCGGAGAACCCTTGTCAGACACATGGAAGGGCCTTCATCATCCAGTAGATAAAGAACGCCTTATAAATCATAAAGAAGGCTTCATTCCTACCCGATTAGCTGTCTCATTCTTACAATCTCTTCAACCGCTAACCACCTCTTAGCGGGAATACCACACAACTTTGTAGAGATCCTATAGCTTGAGTAGAATCACCTACAGATGTACCATTTCTTCACTTCATATTTGTGACTGTATGAGTGAAATGCAAATTATACAAAAACTTTAGTTCATGACTTTTCGTTTCATTCATCGGAAGGAGGAGAATAAAAACGATGAGTACAGAAATACTCAGTGTTTCGCGAAAGTGTTGACAGTGAGCTAAGGAAATCATCCTGTACTATGAAAAGCCATCGACTATAGTTCATGATAACAATAATAGTAATAATGGCTTAATGTCAAACAGCAATTCTGATACAGTGTGAAATTCCCAGCATGTAGTATATCTAATTCTCTGTTTACATAATGCAAGTAGAAATAATTGAACAGGGTATTCATTTTGGTAATATTGTTCAAAAGAATAGAAAACACAAAATTAAGATTGAAGTAGAAATTTTAGGAACAAAATATTAATGATGGAAAGGACTAGTAGTGCCGTTTACTTACTTAATGTTCCTCAGTAAACTAGTAGTGACATACCTTACACTTTTCGCATAAAATGCGTGTGTGGAATAAGGTTTTGTGCAGTTTCTATGCTAAGTCGTTCGAGCATGAAGTCTTCTATAGTTGCTTCCAGTGCCAGCTGATGGCATACAAGTGGAGAGTTCTGTATAGTGAGGATACTCAGGGTTCGACAAGATAATATTCGCTAATTTCTTGCATGAGTCCATGTGTCGATCTACAGCTGCACTAACTAGTTGGTTTAGTGACACCCCACTCACCCTACTGACAACTTTCAGTACCCTTCGCAGTGTGACAAAGTCTTCCTTAAGTAGCCCAGGAGATATTAAGGGGGAGCAACAAGGAATTGTAGTCAGGAAACACAAATCATCAAACTTTGAAAGTAAGGACTGAGTAGTTTCAGACTGTCTCAACTTCTTCACGTAGATCGTTAAACGAAATATCTTTCCACAAACTAACTAGATATAGAAAGACCAAGAAAGATTGGAGGAAAAACACAACATCTATGAAACTAGAATCATGGAAATGAACTAGTTCATGTAAGTCGTGGCAGTGTCTGAAATTGAAGTGACATCCTCCCGGTGAAGTCGTGTACGACATTCAGCTAACAAATAATGTGGCATAATTCTCTTCTTCAATTGAGTTGCAATTTATGCCATCAACAGGAATGAAATGCGCCACAGTCTCTGAACTATGACAGATGGAAGGATATCATATCAATAAGTTAGTTAAGATGATACCGTCACATCTGTTTTGATGCATGACAGGTCTTGATCAATAAGTAGTATAGATATGAATCACTAATCTTCATGCCTAATTTATGATCTTGATTATGTGTATCTAATAACATCTAATATGTTTATGTTCGATTATACACTAGTAACTAGTTTGACGTTTTATTGATGTTTTATTGAAACACCTGGTGCTTTCATTAGGGATATGTGTAACTGAAGACATCAAATGAAACACTGATGACTCACAATTGCCACCAACACTAACGCCGTTTCATTCTATTCGAAATATGCTGACAAATGATCAGGAGTTATTCACACATTCACATGCAAATTGTTTAGTTCAGATTCCCTTACTTCACACCAGTTCATCATGACCTTTATTCAAACAGTTTTATTGAAGGCTGATACAAAACCCTGCATACACTATTCACGGTGTATAACACATTCAGGCTAATGATAAGTCTTGCGAATTATTCTGTCAAATGCCATTCACAATGCATTCGCTATTGTTTTTGATGACTAATCATGACTCAGAGATAATTCGACAGGAGTTGTACAGACAGACTGTACGCTATCTATATACCTTTATTATTTTAATTTCAACTATTTTTCTGAAGGGTTATGGAAGTGTCCGACGAACAAAACATGAGAATCATTCATTTCAACTTGGCTGAGATTCAAACAAATATAAATTTTAAGTAGTGATAAAGTGTGCTAGATGAGGCGAATTCAACCTCCATTCATCTGAAGCAAGAAAACATTTCCCGTCAGAATTCTTTGAGAATTTTGGGATGTCCTAACGCGTCTACTCAATGAACTGTGACATAAAATATGCGTAAACTCACCAACAGGCAAAATCTATATCATTGCCTCCAAGATGAAAATAATTATCATGAAATCGGCTGGTGACTTCTGTAAACAGATTCTTCAAAAACTCAAATGTAGAATCATTGGCTGGATTCATTGGACCAAATCGTCCAGTCGGCTTAGAGTCATGATAACATTTTGCTAGTAAGTCTGGAAATGCTTTTCCCCATGACAATGTATGCGCTGCAAGGAAGTATTTTGACAATCAGTGAAGGTCATTTTGACAACTTTTAGGAGGAAAGTGTTATTTAGATAAAAAATGGCGTGGCTGTTCATCAGTCAACACTCCATACAACTCACCATTTGAAATCCAATGTTATTTCGTTTCTCGTGATTATACAAGAACTGCAGGGCTTTACTCAACGAAAATCACTGCGACTTAAAATACAGTGATCAAGCACTTGAAAGTTTTACTGACACTTCAAATAATGATATTCAAGCTATTCTTCATCAAGTATTCTTCATTTACGTGACGCGACTGAAACAGAATAAATGGGACCATAAACCCGCAATGATTCGAATAAAACTGTAGTCTCTACAGAGACACGATAAAGGTTTTCGTCAAATATGAAACTCAGCACTAATGCGCTTCATCACCTCTTCGATTTAATATACCTGAAAATATAATATGATGAACAATCTGAATTACAGTTTCAAACCTAGTGCCTCTGCCTAACTCATGGTTCTATGTTGCATTTGCGGCATTATTTCGAGAACACTATCACACTGACTCAAATATTTACATAATATCATTTCATGTGGACACAATGGGTGGATAATTACATCATACCAAATGCCTTCAAACTTATTTACCTGGAGTATCAAATTCTGGAATGATGCGGACTCCACGGAGACGAGCGTATTCCAATAAATCAGACACCTCGATTTCATCATATGTAGACTTTTGTGGATGATATGCACCCTGTTGATATTCAAACGAGAATAAGGATTAATAAACGCCTGAACATCGACTCAACTTACCATGTCTGACAGTTCTGGATAGGTGGTTGAGACAAAGGGAAATGATTCGTCATCTGTGATATGCCAATGAAATACATTCATTTTAACCATAGCAATGATATCCTGAAAACAGAAAATACTATGCTGAATATAACATCTCCTACTATTGTCTTTCGTAGGGTTTCAACTGGCATGAATTTCTTTCCGGTATCTAAGAGCATTCCACGATGTGAGAATAATGGTTCATCTTCCACAGAACCCTCAAATATCATATTCTAGATGAAATATATATTAATGAAGTCACGTTGTCAACAAGAACAGAATGCACTCCTCCAAATTCATCTTTGTACACCATCTGAAGTACAGTTTCAAGGGCACGTAGTGCACCCCAAACCTCTTTCGAACTTATCGAGATTTCTGTATCTTCAATGTTCACGTTATCTGCAATGTGGTGAATGAAATACTTCTTGTGTTCTGACTCACATGATTCGTTCATTATATGACTCGGCCACAGTTTATCTGCATTTTCGTCACACCCATCCATGATTTCAATTTTCAGTTTGTTTATGATACATCTCTCTTTGCTATTCTGAGAAATTGGCGGGTGCTGTGATGCAAGACGGAGTTGAAATCTTGTCAGTGCATCTATGAGTATGAAGCATGTTGGGTAGTTGTGTTCGTAGGTGAGTGTGTGCACCAGGTTGCAGGCTGTTGAATCTTTGTTGTAAACTGTTGGTTTTGGGACTATAGCGAGAGTGCGTTGACTAGCTTTACTGAGGAGCAACACAACCACGAACAACGTAGAATAACAGATCATGATTACTTTTTACTTTTCTCAGCAGTGTATTTCTCACTCGAATCTCATCAAGTTTTATACTGATTGTGAATTGGATTTTGAACTTATTCGACATCTGATGAGAAAAATATCATCCAACCAAATCAGCGTATCACCTAGTTGCTTGTTTGTGGGTTGTGTATTACTGGAATTTAGATAATTATAATGAATATGATAAATAATTTTCTGGGAAATACAAATGTTACGATGATTGGACGTGAGTCAGTGAGTGTTTTCATATAAAGTGGAAATTTCCGGCTTAGGATATGCGTGTTCTGTGTATATGTGTATCAGACACTGGCCATCCAACTTCCACGGAATCACTTTATATCAGTGAAGTACGAAGCAACTGCAGAAATTATCTGCTTTCTAGTAAAGGCCGGGCTTGATGTGACATTATTACATTCTATCTACCAAGGTTTGTATAGTGCAAAATGTTGACCACACAACCTGCCATTTACAATCGATGAATCCGTACCATACGTGCAATTCGGTTTATCCACACTTTCAGTTATTTATTGCGTGAAGTTTGCTTTGCTTTTGTACAACAGATTGTTCCCATATTCTCATTTGTGTTAGTACTTGGGTAATTTTATAATTGTTATATTTTAATGTATGTTCTCATCATAACTTACCAAACTGAATGCTGATAACGACTTTCTTGTACAGGTTGTAGTTACCACAATACCTTCTGAACACCACAACCATTTTCAGGGTTCACTTAAGTCGGTCGGTCGGTTTTCGACATAGAACTTTGCAACAATAGAGAAGATTTGTAGCTCAGGTGGATGATTTGCAATTAAAAGTGTTCTCTGAGCTGGTTAGTTTATTTGCGAAGCTTTCGTCGTCCTTCTGGAAAACATTTTCAGATGTTGTCCATGTATATTCTAACCGAGAAGTAGTTCTATACAATCGAGAATCTTGGCCTAGAGACTTAGGAAAAATAAATTTCCAAGTATTATCATACAACAGTTGGTATAAGTTGTCAAGATAATTGTATTGATATTAGTGGTTATAGTTAATGAAATTCAGATCACTGCAGTAAAGGCGGAGATATTGTTATTTGAAAACTGAACGGATGTAAAATACACACGAAATTGTGAAACATTTTGAGTTCTCTTAGATCTCTGATGATTTGAGATCGGCGTTACATGAGGTGAGTTTAAACTGACCAACAGAGTTATACATGTCCAAACCAAGTTCACTTTTAACAGTTTGAAAACATTTGAGCATGGGGTATATGATATTCATTATGATAAAGGTTTTTGTATTAGCATTAAATAGCAAAACGTCAGTAAAAACAATATCGTTTTGTTTTCCATCCTTTGGGAAATACAAAAACCTTTATTATAATGTGTTGGACCAGTCCAAACCGACAACTTTAAACGATTGGTCACACTTACAAATAAGCAGATAATAACTGCATTGTTGTGTTCTATCACATTCATGCAGCATAATTATTAAAATTAAATTGAAGTGGAGACTGGTGAATGTTTCTACACACTTTCCCGCCAACTTTTGATTATTCCTTCACGTTCCCAGTGGAACATGGGGCTTCAAGCAAGAGGCTTGAAGTTTCTGTAGCAATGTTTATTTTCACAAGATCGGGTTGATAGCCTCATGCCTAACCTTTCCCCTTCACTAGCTTTGGTTCTAGCTTAGCGAGGTTAAGGAGTGTGTCGGCCGGGAATTGAATCCCGGACCATGTGCATGGTTGCCGAGCGTCCCAACCACTATACCACCGACGCATTTCCCGCCTATCTGGATGCATCAGATTTAATTTTGAGTTGCTCCTCATTTGATGGCTACTCATTCTCTTCGTCAAAAATCATCTCAGTCCTGAATCTGACATTTGAAAACAAAGCTTCATGAGAATGCGATTCGATGCATGCACTTCGTTTGGTATTGTATGCAGTCATAGTGACAATAATTCACTGGAATGTGAAGCACACAAGTGCAGGAAACCAAGGTGATCATTCTATTTCACTCATAAATTTGTCTCAGTGTTTGCCTAAGAAGGGTTTCAGTATTACACATCTACATTCAATAAGCCTCAATATATGTCGATGATTTTCTTATGACAATATAAGCTTACACAATGGCGACTATTATTCAGTAGGAATTAGTATGAAAAAACACCCTGAATAGCTGTGAACATAAACTAAGTGATGCCATAGAATGTTCGACCATTCTAACACGTATCATTGCAATCTAACAAAATACTTTTCATAGAAAATAAACACTCAAAACTGTTTATTTAAGACGAGAATATAACTGAGCTCAAAGATTAAGACGTCATTTTGTTTAATGATCAAATTGACAACAAATAAGTTAGAAGACTCAGTCTGTCTTGTTATTTTTTCCCCTTCTGTCTCTGTTCAGAGTTGGTTTTAAAGTACACACATATTTCAGTAGACAAAAACAACTAATACGACTGTTTGTTTTCGAAATGAGACACATTTTTGCAGCCTACTTGACATTTGTTCATGAATAGTCACTTCAATAAATAATAAAGTGGCACAGATGAATAACAAATACGGCACGTTTTTCTGTTATATTTTCCACAAAACTATCGTTTCAAAATGAGTCATTTCAAATGATTTAGCTTTAATCTCAATGAAGCCCAGAGTTCACTGAAACCAAGTGGGTTTATCAGACTGACAATAAAGAGAATTCGTGTCCTACATTCTCGAACACTGAATAAATACACTGAATACGCATAGGCTTCTTCATTATTTTCATAGTGAACTTCTGTTGTTTTACTCACAAGTTCACTATGACTTCACAGAAACCACTTCTTACTGCTATGCAGCTAGTTAAGCAGATGAATATTCTATAAACCACTTTTTCACTATCCATCTTCGAAGTTGATTGCGTCAAATACTCGAAGAGATGATAACTGGAGTTTACTTTCAGTGAAGTCATATTAAAACATTTCGTATTAGTGAGTTTGTCATAACCATCACGAGGTTCTTCAAGGGATGATACATTTTAGATTGCTAGGAAATAGCGCATAAATGTGGCTTTAACTGAACACAAATTTTCTAAATTGGAAGTCCACTGACAACTCACAGGAAAGAATGTTCTGGGATAAACATATGAAGATGGCATGATTAAACAAAAGAGACCAGTATTTCGGCTTATTGTAGGTTATCGGGATGGAGAAATTCAGTCAAGTGAAGAGATTGACTGACCCCAGGAAAATCAGCGATTTCCAGGAAAACGTATTAATCACTGCGCACTCACTAACGCATAGCCATACATATTAAGGTGAGCTAGTGCCGCACTTTTAAGATGTATCATATTGACATGATCACTGAATTTTTGTTCACTGAATCACTTACATTCAGTACATGCAATATGAATGACACAGTGCCAGTATCCGATATGTGAAAGAATCTTGCAACCAGTGAAATCCGCAGCTAGGGAAGGATGGAAAGCCTTTATAACATAACCAGCACTGAAATGTGATGAGAACGTCGTCAGTAAATAATAATGCATGACTGTGTATTCTACGAATTTACGAATAAATTGATGATGATGTTATAATCTTTCACGATGGCATAATTTTATTCCTTGTAGAAATTCCGCTGCAGAGTATCTCCAGTATAACTCACTGCCAAATGAACAACTGTTCTACACATATAGCTCGTAGAATGCATTGCAGATGCATACCGTCTATCATGGTACGTAAACACTTCTCATTATGAATTGACTCTATATTTACCCAAGCCTTTTTCACCACACTTCAACTATACAAAAGCTGAGCTCTAATATTTCTTGACACTGACGAGTGAATCACCGACTAAAAGCAGACAACATTCGTGTGACTTGAATTATTGTTGGTGAGCACTAAATTGATACTGAATAGCCCCATGTATTCGCATCATCTTTCGATTTAACTGGGTTAAGATTTTCCTTTATGACTTGGTTGTCTGATGGCTCACAGATGACCTGAACACAACAGTGAGAAATGTTAATTTATGTTATATTTACGTTCATCTGTAGACATGGTTGTTAATCAAATATTAACTACGTTAGGGACCTCCTCTCCGTTTGAGTAATCAAGTTACATTCTATCGGCTGATTACTAACTCTTCCATTCACCTGTTCACCATTCAATACCACATATCCTCATGTTAAGCTGGCTAGTTAGCTGTCATCAAGCAGCAGTAACAGCTTCTAATTCGCTTCCCCTGTTTTTCCTGAAACTGATCATTCAATATTTCAATATAGAAAAGATCCCCATTTAGACATTTAGAAAACAGAAAGATTGGGCGAAGAAATTTTTACATTTCAATTAGATCCTCATCTCTGACTCTACTCTAATATATATACATATATTTCTATTACAATACACAAAAGTCTACCAAACAAGTGGCGATATGTTTGTTAACAATAATTAAACAGTGTCAAAATGTCCATGTATTGATAATTAACGAAGAAAATCAATACACAAGGATAAGACGTAATTAAAGATGAAGTGGTCAAAATAAATAATAATACAATAATTTGGACTATTATAATTTTTATAGTTTTTGAAGGTTTATGGGAGGGGGCCGACGTAGTCCTGTTTATAAATTCTTCTAGAGATGGCCACGGTAAGGAAAGTGGCTGTACAAATTTCTTCTGAACACATAGGCTTGGCTTCTTAAGGTGGATTCCGATTGCTTCAGCTGTCTGTAGAAGACGAGCTCGTACAGCAAAATTAAGATTAGTGGGAATGCGATAAATAATTTTAAATGCAGTATTAACATCAACCTTATGCTGAGTACCAACAAGGCGTGCTAAAATAGAACTACAAATAGATCTTGTTTGTCTCTTGCTCAACCATGTTGGATGATGTTCAGAAATACGATGATGAACCTGTCTAATTGTACGCCCAATGAACCTGGCTCCGCAGCTGCAGTCAAACTGGTAGATACACATAGAAGAGGCAAATTTAAGTATTTTATCCTTATTTCTCGAACGTAGAATAGGGGTGGTTGTGAAGAGACAAAGTACCTCTGCTGCATAATAGGCTCTTTTAACTGCATTCTTCAGGCACTGTGTTATGATTTCGCTGATGTTGTCTCCGAGGAACTGCAATTTTATGAACATTGGTTTCTTCGGAGCTGTAGCCATACTGACTCTCCATGGTGCTGAATTCATAATTTTCTCAATGAATTTATCTGGATAACCATTTTTCTAAGTAATTCCGTAATAATCTTAAGCTCCTCATTGAGGCAGTCGTCTGAACAGATTAACTTAGCTCTATGAACCAGACACTGTACCAGGTTACGTTTGTATTTCAATGGTACAAAACTCAAAAAATGAGTGTACTGACCTGTTGTTGTAGGTTTCCTATACACACTCCTTCTTAGTGTGCCATCTTCTTTCCTTGCCATGAAGACGTCTAGGAATGAGATACTATCATTACTTTCTTTCTCTATGGTAAAGTTTATTGCTGAATGTGCATCATTAAACTTGTCAGGGATGTTCATTGCATCATTCTCGTCTTTCATAACCACAAATGTATCATCCATATATCGACAGTAGAAATCCATGTCACTAATTACTCCTTTCAGTGGTCCATTCTCTAATTTAGCGAGGAAAAATCAGCTAGGATTGGACCTAATGGGGAACCCATAGCTACACCATCAATTTGTCTATAATATTCCTTATTGAATAAGAAATGAACATTCATTGTACATCTTCAAATAAGTCCCTTCAAGGTGGATTTGCAAGTATTATCCCTAGGCACCAAGTTTTGTGATAATCATGTTAGAATTAACATGATGTATATGCGAGTTCAGTTCGAAAACTTCTTTGCACAAACTGAAGGCTTGACACATTCGTCAGGTGAAGCATTTGAAAGTCTTAAATCAACTCTAGTCGACTGTTGTTATAAATATATAAGTAGTAAACGGAAACTAAATAGCTTGTTGACCAAGAAACACAGGGAAGTGCTAGATAAGCTGCGAAATAATGAGAATATAATAATTTTGAAACCTGATAGAGGCTCTGGAGTATTATTAATGAATAAAACTTAATACATAGATAAGATGAATGGAATAATCAGTGATCATCGAAAATTTCAAAAAATTACATCTTTCGTCGATTCGACAGAAAAAGTGTAGAAACAACCAACTGAGTCACTAAAAAGACTTAAACAACAAAGCAGCATCACAGATGGTTTATATGAATCTTTAAAGCCTACTGGCACGGTTACACCAAGATTATATGGACTACCAGAAGTGCATAAAATCGGTTCGCCACTTCGACCAGTGTTGGACATGTGTAATTCCCCATATCATGCAACAGCAAAATGGCTAGTGAAGCTCCTAAAGCCTCTGCATAATGAATTGGTAAAGCATACCGCAAACGACCGTTTTGGTCGACTGCTGCTATTATTACATGAACAGTAAACGCAATTCAGATAGTATCTTAACCAAAAAACATAGAGAAGCCCTGGATACTCTCCGCAAAAATGACAACATAATAATAACAAGACCGGATAAGGGTTCAGGAGTGGTTATCTTGAACAAAGCGGATTACTTTGAGAAGATGAATACTATTCTTAATGATAATTCAAAATTCCAAAAAATCTCCTCTTCCCTGGATCCGGTTGAAAAGATAGAGATGCAGTTGGCGGAAACACTGAAAAGACTGAAACAACAAGGCTTCATCTCACAGAGTCAGTACACGTCACTTAAACCCACCGGAACGTTCACACCAAGACTATATGGCTCGCCTAAAGTGCACAAAAATGGTGTACCGCTACGACCAGTATTAGATATGCTAAATTCACCATACCATCCGGTAGCCAAATGGTTAGTTGAACTCTTACAGCCCCTTCATACTGAGTTGGTGAAACATAGTGTAAAGGATACATTTGGATTCGTTGAAAGGATAAGAGATTTAAATGTTGATAACAAATTTATGATATCATTTGACGTATCTTCTTTATTCACCAATGTACCTCTCATGGAAACAGTGGACTTTATATGTGAAGAACTCAAAAGACGAAACATCGAGATTGGCATTCCTATAGCTTCCATGAAGGAGCTTCTCTTGAAATGTACAATGAATGTCCACTTTTTATTTAATAAGGAACTGTATAGACAAGTCGACGGTGTGGCAATGGGGTCACCACTAGGACCCATTCTAGCCGACATTTTCCTGGCGAAACTAGAAAATGGGCCTTTGAAAGATGTTATTAATGAACTCGAATTTTATTGTCGATACATGGATGATACTTTTTTGATTATGAAGAACGAAAATGAGGCAAAGGACATCCTGGATAAATTTAATGAGGTACATCCGGCAATAAATTTTACTATTGAGAAAGAAAAAGACTCTAGTATTTCATTTCTAGACGTCCTTATGACCAGAAAAGAGGATGGCACAATACGAAGAAATGTTTATAGGAAACCTACATCAACCGGCCAGTACACACATTTTCTCAGCTTTGTGCCCTTGAAATACAAACGCAATCTGATAAAGTGCCTGGTCCACAGAGCAAGAGAGATTTGCTCGGATGAATGTCTTGACGAGGAGCTCAACAATATTAAACGTTTGCTAAGTGAGAATGGTTATCCGGAAAAGTTTATTGATAGGAATATGAATCTAAAACCAAAACAATCCAAGGTACCAACAGTTCCAAAGAAATCCTTGTTCTTGCAGATGCAGTTCCTAGGAGACAACACAAGTGAAATACTAACACATCGCCTCAGAAATGCGGTAAAAAGAACATTCCCTGCTGCTCAATTACGCTGTATCTTCAAAACCACTCCTCTTCTGCGTTCGGGAATAAAAGACAAACTGCCTAATTTCGCCTCTTCCATGTGTATCTAGCAATTTAACTGCTCCTGTGGAGCCAGTTACATAGGCCGTACAATTAGGCGTGTTTCTCGTCGAATTTCCGAACATCACCCTGCCTGGTTAAGCAAAGGTCAAACAAAATCTATTCGCAGCGCTATTCTGGCGCATCTTGTGGAGACAGAACACAAGATTGACGTTAATCATGCTTTCAGGGTCATTTACCGCATACCTATGAATCTCAATTTCGCTTTAAGAGTTCGACTTCTAAATATTGCGGATGCTGTGGGGATTCATATTAATAAGCCTAATTTATGCACCCAGAAGAAGTTAGTCCAGTCATTATCATTACCTTGGCCATCCAGGTTTGAATAATCCAGAATTTTGTGAAATTTCCCTAATTTTAGTTGATATTCTATCCGCTGTTATATCTTTATTATTATTATAATTTAAGCATCATTAATGAACTGCAATAGCATTGATCATACTTTACAAATCGATATTATTTGAAAAAACGCTAATATTGTTAATAACTACTAATTTAAAATATTCTGTGTATAAAAACATATATATAATTGTAGAGCCTGGAAGAGGAATTTATCGAAAAGAATATTCTTTGCTCGATTATTTCGTTTTGAATTTGTTGAAAAAATTATTATTATTACTATTATTGTTTCCTTTAATTCTTAGAGGAATAAAGGACTTCAGCCGTGCGTCTCTATTGCGTTCGGTTCTCTGCTAGAGTCTTCACTTGGCTGCAAGTCTGCGCACACGTTTTCATCTCCTCTTCACATGACCTCCTCCAAGTCACCCTTGCACTGACGACCAACTCGCCTCTTCCCTTTCGGGTTCCACTCAAGGGCTTGTCTAGTGATGTCATTTGATGGGTTCCTCAGAGTATGGCCAATCAACCTCCATTTCTTTCTGCCTATTTTTTCACAATCGGTTCCTGGTTGGTTCGCTCCCAGAGATCTCTGTTGCTGATCTTTCCCGGCCGGCCATCTGATCTTGAGTATTGAACGAAGACAACTACTAATGAAGGTCTGTAGTTTGTTTGAGATGCTCTTTATGACGTGCCAAGTCTCTGATCCGTATAGTGAATAGCACTGACTTCATATTGGAGTTGAAAATCCGGATCTTATTTTTGATGCTGAGTGCTGTTGACCTCCACACAGACTTGAGAGTAGTGAAAACTTGTCTTCCTCTTCCGATTCTTGCTTTGATATCCTCATCAGTTCCGCGTGTAGTTGAAACGATGCTTACCAGGTAGGTAAAAGAGGTTGTTTCTTTCAGGTTCCTCCCATTTATGCTGATTGTTGTCTGTTGTTGTTGTTGCTGTTGGTGGTGTTGCCCAGGAATCTTCATCACCTCTGTTTTATCTATGCTCACCTGAAGTCCTATCTTTGATGCTTACTTGTTGCTTTTCGCTTGCATATCTTCCACACATATATGCTCACCGGCGAAGTCCAAATCCTCCAAGTATTTTGTGTGAGTCCATGTTGTGCCTGTTTCCCCATTGCCTGCTGTTTGTCGCATTACCCAATCTACTGCAATCAGGAAAATCATTGGCGATAGTAGGCAGCCTTGTCTTACTCCCGTCTTTACTTCGAAGGATTCCGTGAGTTTCCCATTGTGGACTACTTGGCATGCAGCATTGTCGTACAGCTGTTGGATGAGATGTATAATTGCCGGTGGAAACCCATAGTAGCGAAGTAGTTGCCAAATCACCTCTCAATCGACGCTTTCAAAGGCTTTTTCAAAGTCGATGAAGTTGAGATAGAGAGGTGACTGTCATTCGAAGCTTTGTTCAATGATGATCCGTAACGTGGCGATCTGATCAATGTATGACTTGTTTCTCCTGAATCCAGCGTGTTCCGGTCGAAGTTTTTCATCCAGGGCATGTTTGATTCTCTCCAGGATGATCTGGCTTAGTATTTTGCTTGAGATTGACAGGAGCATAATTCCGCGCCAGTTCTTGCATTGACTTAAGTCTCCTTTCTTTGGTAGTTTGAATAAGTATCCTTTCTTCCAATCCTCGGGTACTTTGCCTTCTTTCCACACTTTCTCCATTAGTGGCGTCATCAAGTCCGCTGTTGTCTCTGGGTCCATTTTCAATGCTTCTGCTGGGATTCCATCTGGTCCTACTGCTTTTCCTGCTTTTAGCATCTTGATTGCCTTCAGGACTTCTGATTTTGTCGAGGGGTTGGTGTTGACTGGTAGCTCTGTCTCCGTTGTTGGTGTTGTTAGGCGGGTTGTAGGTGGCAGTCGATTCAGGAGTCTTTTGAAGTGTTCAGCCCAGTGTTTCCTTTCCCCCCCCTCTTTGATGATTGACTTTTCATTATCATCCTTCACTGGCTTGATTTGTGTCAAACTTTTGACCGATAGGTACCTAGGTGTTTGGTAGAGTGTTGCGAGGTCTCCTTTGCCTGCAGCTTGTTCTGCTTGACTTGCCATGGCTTCATAATATTTTCTTTTGTCTTCTCTGGCACTCTTATTTACTCTTTTGTTCAGTGTCTTGTAGCTTGCATTCAAATCCTGCTTTTGTTGCTCGTCGGTGCACTGGATAATCTTTAGTCTCACCATCTCTCTCTCTTCCATCGGTCTCCAAGTGTCCGTAGTGAGCCACTGTTTGTCTCGTCTCTTCTTTCTGCCTAGAACTTCCATGCAGGTTTGACTCCACACCGCTTTAAGGTTGTCGCAGTGTTTTTCAATGCTGGTCTCTACGCTATTGTTGATTCGTCTAACCTCCTTTTTCCTTATGTTTGCAGTGAAGATGTCCTTCTTGTCATGATCTGTCAATTTTTGAGTATTGAGCTTCGCTTGTGGTCTGTCTGCAGCTCCTGTTTGTCTGAAAGCTTTTAATTTGATTTGGATTGTCCCTTGTACGAGGTAGTGGTCTGAACCAACGTCTGCTCCTCTTCTTACTTTCGTGCCCAGTAGGCTGCGCCTCCACTTCCTTGAGCAGTATTGAGATGAATTCAATTTGGTTTTTGGTTCGCCCATCTGGTGACAGCCATGTAGCCTTGTGGATATCCTTGTGTTTGTACACGCTGTCACCAATCACTAGTTCATTGAAGGCGCAGAAGTCGGCGAAGAGTTCTCCGTTTTTATTCATTTCTCCAAGAGCTTCTCTACCCATGATGCGTTCCCCTCCTATGTTGTCTGATCCCAGTTTGGCGTTCATGTCTCCCATTAGTATTTTAATGTCGCCGACTGGAGTATTGTCCATTGTTGCCTGTAGTTGTCTGTAGAATTCTTTTTTCTTTTCGAGGTCTGCGTTGTTTGTCGGTGCATAGCATTGTATAAATGACACTCTCCTTCCTTTGGAGTTGAATCTGGTGGTCATTATCCTGGGCGAGATCGCCTCCCATTGTATCAGGGCCTTCGTTGCCATTGGTGACATCATGATAGTCACGCCCTCGGTGTGTATGTCGTTATCCTCTGGGTGACTGGAGTAGATCACTGACTCACCCGTTGACAATTTGGTGAGTCCATTCCCGTTCCATCTGCTTTCACATATCCCCAGTACTTGAATTCCGCATCTTTTCATTTTGTTTGTGATCTGGGCAGCTTTGACAATCTCGTACATGGTGCGGACATTCCATGTCCCCACACAGACTTTTTCTTTTGGCGCAAGGAGATTCATCGTGCTGAAGTTTCTGTAGCAACTTTGTTGACAGGGTGGGGTTGCTAGCCTCACGCCCGAGAAGAGGAGACAGAAAAGGTTAGCGTTGCGTGACCGCAGAGCCCATGGGACAACTGCTTGAGGCCGGTCACATGCGGCCTCTTTTTGTTTGTTCTTTCTTGTTTGGTGTGTCTCAGTAGCATATTTATCACTTCTGCCCTGTGACACAGTAGCAGGAAGCGCGGTCGTTGTTAATCCGGGCCCCGACCTATCTGCCATGATATTTTGTGATTTTGTTTGAATCATAGTATTGGATTGGGTAGCTGCTTTTGTCTAACCACTATCCAAAAGACTTTTTGGCATGGTAGGACCTGCAGGAACATAAGTTCCAGCCAGTGTAGCTCGTTGGGTCATTGCGAAATTCAAGCCCGACTACCACGTCAAGGTAGCAGCTATCAGTCGAGTTGCTTGAAAAAAAGTGAGGAGATAACTACACGAAACATAGACATCGGGATTTCTGTATCCACATTCAAGGAACTTATTTGAAGATGTACAATGAATGTTCATTTCTTATTCAATAAGGAATATTATAGACAAATTGATGGTGTAGCTATGGGTTCCCCATTAGGTCCAATCCTAGCTGATTTTTTCCTCGCTAAATTAGAGAATGGACCACTGAAAGGAGTAATTAGTGACATGGATTTCTACTGTCGATATATGGATGATACATTTGTGGTTATGAAAGACGAGAATGATGCAATGAACATCCCTGACAAGTTTAATGATGCACATTCAGCAATAAACTTTACCATAGAGAAAGAAAGTAATGATAGTATCTCATTCCTAGACGTCTTCATGGCAAGGAAAGAAGATGGCACACTAAGAAGGAGTGTGTATAGGAAACCTACAACAACAGGTCAGTACACTCATTTTTTGAGTTTTGTACCATTGAAATACAAACGTAACCTGGTAAAGTGTCTGGTTCATAGAGCTAAGTTAATCTGTTCAGACGACTGCCTCAATGAGGAGCTTAAGATTATTACGGAATTACTTAGAAAAATGGTTATCCAGATAAATTCATTGAGAAAATTATGAATTCAGCACCATGGAGAGTCAGTATGGCTACAGCTCCGAAGAAACCAATGTTCATAAAATTGCAGTTCCTCGGAGACAACATCAGCGAAATCATAACACAGTGCCTGAAGAATGCAGTTAAAAGAGCCTATTATGCAGCAGAGGTACTTTGTCTCTTCACAACCACCCCTATTCTACGTTCGGGAAATAAGGATAAACTACCTAAATTTGACACATTTATGCGCTATTTCCTAGCAAGCTAAAATGTATCATCTCTTGAAGAACCTTCTGATGGTTATGACAAACTCACTGGCACGAAATGCTTTAATATGACTTCACTGAATGTAAACACCAGTTAACATCTCTGTGAGTATTCGACGCAATCAATTTCGAAGATGGATAGTGAAAAAGTGGTTTATGAAATCTTCATCTGCTTGACTCGCTGCATGGCTGTAAGAAGTGGTTCCCGTGAAGTCATAGTGAACTTGTGAGTAAAACAACAGATGTCCACGATGAAAATAATGAAGAAGCCTATGCGTATTCAGTGTATTTATTCAGTGTTCGAGAATGTAAGACACGAATTCTCTTTCTTGTCAATCTGATGAATCCACTTGGTTTCAGTGAACTCAGGGCTTCATTGAAATTGAAGCTAAATCATTTGAAATAGCTTTTTTTGAAACGAAGGATTTTTTGAAAAATGTAACGAAAAATCGTGTGGTATTAGTTATTAATCTGTGCCACTTTATTGTTTTTTGAAGTGACTATCAATGTACAAATGTCAAGTAGGCTGAAAAAATGTGTCTCATTTCGAAAACAAATAGTCGTATTAGTTGTTTTTTGTCTACTGAAATATGTGTGTACTTTGAAACCAACTTCAAACAGAGACAGAAGGGGAAAAAATAACCAGACAGACTGCGTCATCTAACTTATGTGGTGTCAGTTTATTCACTAAATAAATAACGTCTTAATCTTTGAACTCGTAGTTATATTCAAGTGTTAATTAAACAGTTTTGAGTGTTTATTTTTTATGAAAAGTATTTTGTTAGATTTTAATGATACGTGTTAGAATGGTCGAACATTCTATGGCATCACTTAGTTTATATTTACACCGATTAGGGGTGTTTTTTTCATAATTAATCCTACTGAATAATAGTCGTCATTTTGTAAGCTTAAATTGTTATAAGAAAAGCACTGACATCTATTGAGGTTTATTGAATGTAAAATCGTGATACTGAGACCCTTCTTAGGCAAACACTGAGACGAATTTATGAGTGAAATGGAACGATCATCTTGGTTTCCCACACTTATTTGCTTCACATTCCACTGACTAATTGTCACTATAACCGCTTACAATACCAAACGAAGTCCATGCATCGAATCGCATTCTCATGGAGTTTCATTTTCAAATGTCAGATTCAAGACTGAGATGATTCCCGATGAAGTGACCGAGTAGCAATCAAATGAGCAGCACCTCGAAATTAAATTTCGTTCATCTACATATGCGGGAAAGTACGTAGAAGCATTCACCAGTCTCCACTTCAGTTTAATTTCAATAATTAGGCTGCATGCATATTAGAGAACGCAACAAGGCAGTTGTTATCTGCTTATTTGTAAGTGTAACGAAGCGTTTGAATTTGTCGGTTTCAACTAGTCCAATGCAGTTTTGCTGGTGTAATCACATGACACTCTGTTGTCCAGTTTAAACTCGCCTCTTGTAACACCGATCTGAGATTATCACAGATCTAAGAGAACTCAAAAATTTTGCCTACATCAGTAGGACAATATACACATTTCCTCAGTTTTGTATCAATCCGATATAAGATCAAATCGGTCAGATGCCTCACGAATAGAGCAAGACGTATTTGTACAGATGACTCCCTAGAAAATGAGCTAGGATACTTCCAAAATACGCTGGTCCAAGTGGGTTATCCTAGTAGATTCGTAAGGAGACACATGAACAGCAGGTACAATAAAGAGAAACTGACAACAGTTAAGAAGAAAGAACTGTTCATGAAACTGCAATTTAATGGGGACGTGGCTAGTGAAGTCTTACATCTGAGATTATCGAGAGCGATAAAACGGACTTCTACTGCCGCCACCTTTTCTTTGTCTTTTTCCAGCCGACCAATTTTGATTGCTCAAGTGAAAGATAAGCTACCTAGCTGTGCCACTTCGATGTGTATCTATAAATGTAGTTGCTCCTGTGGAGAAAGCTATATAGGGTGAACAACTAGACAGCTTAACAAACGCATTAATGAGCATCTTCCTTCATGGTTCGGTAAAAGTCAAATAAAATCCATACTAAGTTCTATTTTGTCTCATTTGATTGCTAGCGGTCACCAAGTGGAGAAAAATAGTGCTTGATCTATCTATCTATCTAGTTATCTATCGTATCTATCTATTTAGTTATCTATCGTATTCCATCGAGTCTTTCGAATGGAATCAGAACCCGTCTTTTACACCTAGCCGAGGCTATGGGAATTCGAGAGAACGACCCTAGTCTTTGCATGTAGGTGATAAGTCTATCCCTTCTTTCCTATTCGCTGCATTCGATTTGGTTAAGTTGTGCAAGTCTTCAGATGTCTTCCTTCATGTGAATGAAATCCTCTTCCAAGAATTTCGACATTCTCAAAATCAATCTTATGTCCGCTGTCTATCGCATGCATTGCTATAGCCGATCTTTTTTCTAGACGTTTCAGTTCTAATTCATTTCTAGGTGGACGTTTCGTGCATTGTCTGGGTTCATTCACTCCGACCTTTACCTACCTACTGCTCTCCCTTATATATCATGCATCACATTCTGAACACTTTATCTTGTAGACACAATTACTTTGTGACATTCTGGGAACTGTATCTTTGACAGGCACCGACGCTTTCTCCAGAGAATTAGATGGTTTAACATAGACTTTAATATTATATGAGGCAAACAGTCTTTGAAGTTGTTCAGCTGTGTCTTTTCGGTATGGGATGGCTATCGTCGATAGCCAGGATTTTTCAATTTTCTCTTTTCCCTTATGCTCCTTTCTATTGATAATATTATCTAGTAGCTTTTCAGGATAACCATTTCCAATCAAAATCTGTTTTATATTGGATATCTCGTTCTCCATATCGTCATTATCTATTATAATGTTTCTAGCTCTGGTAACGAGATTTAAAGCTACTGAAACTTGCATTCTTATTGGATGATCTGATTGAATATTCAAATACTTGTTGGAATGTGTCGGCTTTCTGTATATGGTAAACTTTAGTTTGTCATCAGTTTGTCTTTTTACAAGACAATCAAGAAAGTTTAGAGTTCCCTAAGCCGATTCTATTTCATTAGTAAACTCAATACATTCTGAGATTGAGTTAATTTCTGTTAGAAAGTTTTCTTTTTCAGCTTTCTTTATGATGATAAATGTGTCATCTACATATCTGTACCATATTCTAGGATGACAACTAAAACTTGTCAATGCTTTCTTTTCTAGGGCTTTCATATATAGGTTTGCTACAATTGGAGATGCTGGTGAACCCACTGCAACTCCATTTGTTTGACAGTATAGTTTGTCTTTAAAGGTAAAATGTGTAGCTTCCAAACAAAGTTTCAAGCATTTTATAACTTCATCTACTGATAATAAAGATTTGGTTATTACTTCTTGATTGTTTTCAAGTTCATATTTCATAATATCGAGTGAATCACAAATAGGAATACTAGTAAATAAAGAAACCATATCAAAACTTGCCATAATTTCGTCTTCTTCAATAAATAATTATGTCCATTACTTTCCTTTTAAATTCCTCAATATTTTTGATGTTCGAAGGAATATTGTATTGAAGTGGTTTCAGTATTCGTGATATGTATTTTGATAAAGTATATGTTACTGAATTGGTAAAATCAATTATTGCTCTTAAAGGAACATCTATTTTATGTATTTTCGGCCTTCCATAAAATCTCACGGCCGTGTTTGTCTTGGGAGCTATTGAAAACCAAACTGAATTTCCTAATTTTGGTTTCAATTCTCTAAGTAAGGGCATTCTCTTCCCAATAATCCATGAATATGTCAGCTATTATTGGTGAGATAGGCGATCCCATGGCTACTCCTTCATTTGGTTGGTATATTTTCCCTTCGAATGTGTCGACTCAATAAAATTCACTATGGAAGTGGAGAATGAAATTGGAGAACTGCCTATGCTAGACTGCAAAATACAAAGAATAACAGATGGTAGCGTTAAAACGACGCTATATAGAAAAACCACACACTCTGGAAGATTCCTTGATTACCACTCAGCTCAACCACTCACAGTAAAACGAGGATTAATACAAGGTCTTGCAGATAGAATACGTAGAGTTACAACAACGCCAGAGGACTAGTGTAAAGAAATAAATGTCCTATTCAAAATGCTACTCGACGACGACAACCCAAAAGAATTTATAAAAGATAATATAAAAAAGAGAAAAAAGAGTAAAACCGGAGAATAACAAAATGGAAGAATGCAAAAAAAGTCACAATACCATATAAAAATGGTACATCCGAGGCAATTCAAAGAAACCTCAAAAATATCGGCATTAACACAACTTTTAAACCGACAAATCTAATCAAAAATAAAATAAATTAACTGAAAGATCCCATAAAAACGATGGATAAAAACAACTTGATTTACAAAATATCTTGTGCTGACCGCCCGACTAAATATGTGGGGCAAACATCCAGATCACTCAAAATAAGAGTGAATGAACATAAACGCCTAACCAAAGGTCAACCAACAGGAACACAAGCCTACAAGAATCTTGAAAAATTTCATCGATAGCTGCACATGCATGGGACAAAAACCACAATATCGATTGGAACAATGTGTGTATTCTAAAAACTAACACGAACAGATGGAAAGAAAGACTTAAAACAGAATCGATATTCAATAAAGTCACACCGGATACATGTAACAAGGGTGACTCAGTACAACTATCAACAACTTGGAATATAATTCTGAATACAAAAACACGAATGAACAAAATTAAATGAACTACATATATGAGTACAAATCATAAGTGTGTCATTAAAACAATTCCAACAGTGGTGTGAACACGGGCAGTAATTTTGCTCAAAATATTACCAATAACAAAACTTATCATTGTGTGTAAACTATTGAAATATAATTATACTTTATTTGATCTAATCTACAATGCTCAAACTTTCTATTGATTTTAATGTAGGATCATGTTTATCACATATGAATTCACGTATTTTCCATATGACAAATAACATACATACACAAACACACACTCATACAAAACTAATGTGTACTAATCAACTGTAAAAGAGTGAACACAACAACAACTTGACATTAGTCATTACAAATATATGTGATGACTGCTTACATATTTTCTATTGGTAAAACAATGTCCATGGACAAATGACCTTCAAATAACTGACTTCAATTTATGTAAAACAAATTTTGGACTATATATTTTGATGATTAATAAAAATGCGAATAAATCTGCTGAAGAAGCTGTGGCTTATACAGCGAAACGTTCAGAAAAATCTTGTTTTGATTTTCTTAACACTCTGGGATTAATTTAACTAATTTATAATGAATCAATCTGACTCGGCGCTGAAATTATTCCAGGAAGTTCGTAACACCTACGGCCTGGAAACCTGAAGTCTTATGTTTGTTGACCATGAAACTGTTCATATTTATGATCTCACTGAAACAGATGGGTACGTTTACAAGAAATCTGAATCTGATAATGTCACTTTCAACACAAATACACATGACCCATGTAATTATATACGTACGTTCACACAGAAAGTAGACACCTAATCTTGTCAACTGCCATCTTCAGTAATATGACGAAGGTTGAACTAACGGAAATACTCAAGGTACTCGACTTAAACTACAGACGCTTGCTAGAAGACAGGCTGTTACTAACGAGCGTCGTTATCTAAATGTTTTTGGTTTCCGGATCCTCATAAAGGAGACTCTGGGAAATACAACGTTAACACAGTGGCAAAATCAACAGATTTTTAAAGATGCCAGATAACCAAATTTAATTGGATCCACCAATATACTGGTATTCGCATAGTTGTGGTTCTTAAAATAGCCATAACTATTCTGTTCGACTAAAATGAACTCATCCTTGTATCTTTTCAATTAATAAACGCCTCTCAAGCATTCTAACAATTAATCTATCAGTTCCTCCATGGTATTTGTTGATTATACACATGCATTCCCGACCTACTCACCGGCAGTTAAGATGAGGTCAATATCGCTCTGACGGTTACATAATTGAAATAATTCCTAACTGAGACACAGACGTATACCCTTTTTCACTTAAGATGTCAGTTACCGTGTAATCAGATTCTCACCGTCACTCAACTGACTGACATCTTCTCTGATGTCTCACAACCACTACTTCATTGTCTAGGTGGAATAGCCTGTTTGCTTCATTAGTAACTCGGGCTATTCAGTCACTCATCGACATTGAGTATTTGTCAGTTGAAGGGCTATTTCCTTGAGGCAAAACAGTGAAGTGGCAATTTGGTTAAGAAAGCACCTCTGGTATTTCTCTTAGAAGTGCCTTACAACACCATATGGGGTGACTTTTCTATTCCAAACAGCGCTTTAACAGCAATGTAGAATTTTCACTATTTTTAAAGGTCAGCTACACCTGGCATTCCCATCGAGTCACCTTTTCATCAAGTACTAACTGGGCCCTACTTAGCGTACCTTCGGTGATTGGAAGTGAACGAGTGTTTGAAAGTGG
This sequence comes from Trichobilharzia szidati, assembly GCA_944472155.2. Lineage (NCBI taxonomy): Eukaryota > Metazoa > Platyhelminthes > Trematoda > Strigeidida > Schistosomatidae > Trichobilharzia > Trichobilharzia szidati. Next base: position 20,439,874 of record OX235274.1, on the reverse strand, counting down.
TAGTACTGCTATTTTTGTCTGCTGGTTTCTAGAAAACTCTAATACTCCTACCACAAATGGAAAGAACAAAGAAAACTATAGAACTCAAGTTTTGAAGTCGTGTGATTATAACTGATATGATTATAAACCACAATAAATTGTGCTCGAAACTTTTTCATTCAGTAAATAATACTATTTCACTCACTATGTGATTTATCTAATAAAAAATTAATGTAGACCTGAACGGATTTAATTCTGACTACTTCAATAATTACTTCGACCTCCAGGAACTGAACACAAGTAGACGCCTTGCATTACCCTACTTTTAACGAGAAGATTGAAAATTGCAAGAGTTAGCCTACCTTAACATAACTACGTTTCCTAAACGGAGGTTAGTAACAGACTACCATCCATCGTCTCAGGGTACAAGTAGTAGAGTGGTTATTCTTAGAGTCATTCCTGAAGATCAATTTAGCATTATACACACTAGAAACGTAATTCTGGACTCAAACAATGAACGAACTGAGTAGCGCAATTACGGAAAATTTCAAAGTGAAAATTTCGTCCGACACTTAAGCTATTGGCTGAGAACGCTCTTCCACTCAATATTGCATAACAACAGTCTCTGTTTCAATCCTCAAGTAATGTCAGTCATCACTATATGCCTTCCCACATGTATCCTGAATGATGTCAAAAATGCAAGGACGAGTGTACATTTTGGTAGGGGCAGCACATCGTGTTTCATATAAGAGCACCACAATATTGACAGTTTCTTAAACAGGATCGCAGATTCCCAATAAGTCAGAGATATGTGCTACAACAGATAAATGTGGAATCATTCGACAAATTTCTTGCTCTCATCCCCTTTATAATACTACGCATTTGATAAATTTTATTTACATGGGCCGCCGAGTCAAAACTCGACGACTCATCAGGTAAGAGAGGACAGAGATCCTTGTGACAACAATAACTACTGAATAATGTGGTCAAAATGCTCGTTTTAGCCTTAACAGCCTCTGCAGTTCCGTCTTCTTCCTCTCCTAACTTTATCAAAGTGAATTTCGAAAGACTGATAGGATTCTCCATGCATCGTCAATTTTTATTTCATTGACTAGCTGTTACATCTAATGAAGTATTTGAGTAAGACTGAAATCACTAAAATGTAGGTCTTGGGAGAATTGTCGCACCTACTACTGACGTATAGGCACAACTCTTTTTATCAGAGCAGTTTTGAGAGGATCCTGAAGTTTTGAAGAGGGGTAGGCGATGATCTCACACCTATCCTCGATAATATTTTCAGGAAGCCTCACAATAACTAAGTGACACCTAAGACAAAGGGTGAAACACATTTCCGCATGAGCGAACCCTACGAATGTTCGGTGTGTCCAGAAGGTGTTGTGGTAACTACAACCTGCACAAGAAAGTTGATTTCAGCATTCAGTGTGGTACGTTATGGTGAGAACATACATTAAAATGCCACAATTATAAAATTAATCAAGCAGAAAAATTAATGAAAAAATAGTAACAATCAGCCACGAGAAAACAAACCAAACTACAACCAGTAAATAACTGAAAGTAATGATAAACCAAACTGCAGATATGGCACGGATTCACGAGTTGTAATTGACAGGTTGTGTGGTCAACATTTCACACTATACAAACCTTACTAGATAGAATGTAATAATGTCACAATTTAATCTGTACTTTACCAAACCTGCAACTGCTATTAACAAAAGTTGAATAAAAAGGTTTGGCTTTTTAAGAAAATGTTCTGCAGAACGACTTGTTTAGAAAACTGAACGTCACAATAACTTCGAGAGAAGCTTTCAGGAACTTGTTTAACCATTGTGGCTGAACTATAAACTCTAGCTTCGTATATGTTACCAGATCGAAGAAATGTGTAAAACAGCGTCCAGCCTGGTCGACAAAACACACCGTAATATAACTTCAAAAATCTAAAGCACCCTCGAGTCGGGCAGAAGTTTGTCCATTCATAACTAAACTCATGCAGTTTTAGCCCTATATTAATTCTGGTACAGTGAAAGATGCATCGCGACTGGCCTTTAATGGAAAGCAGATACTTTCTGCAGTTACTCCATAGTTCTCTGAAATAAAGTGATGCCGTGGAAGTTGGATGGTGAATGCCTGACACGTATATGCACAGAACACCCGAATTCTATTTTGAAAAGTTCCACTTTATATGAGAATACTCATTGACTCGTCTTCAATCTTCGTAACGTTTGTATTTTCCAGAAATTGTTTATACAAGTCATCATAGTTTTCTAAATTCCAATAATACACAACCCACAAACAAACTATTAGGCGATACGCTGATTTGGTTGGATGATATTTTTCTCATCAGATGTTGAATGAGTTCAAAATCCAATTCACAATTAGTATAAAACTTGTTGAGATTCGAGTGAGAAATACACTGCTGAGAAAAGAAAAACGTAATCATGATCTGTTATTCTGCGTTGTTCGTGGTTGTGTTGCTCCTCAATAATGCAAGTCAGCGCACTCTCGCTATAGTCCCAAAACCAACAGTTTACAACAAAGCTTCGACAGCCTGCAACCTGATGCAAACACTCACCTACGAACACAACTACCCAACATGCTTTATACTCACAGACGCACTGACAAGATTTCGTCTCCATCTAGCATCACAGCACCCACCAATTCCTCAGGAAAGCAAAGAGAAATGTATCATAAACAAACTCAAAATTGAAATCATGGATGGATGTGACGAAAATGCAGATAAACTGTGGCCGAGTCATATAATGAACGAATCATGTGAGTCACAACACAAGAAGTATTTCATTCACCACTTTGCAGATAACGTGAACACTGAAGATACAGAAATTTCGATAAGTTCGAAAGAGGTTTGGGGTGCACTACGTGCCCTTGAAACTGTACTTCAGATGGTGTACAAGGATGAATTTGGAGGAGTGAGTTTTGTTCTTGTTGATAACTTGACTTCATCAATATATTTCATCTAGAATATGATATTTAAGGGTTCTGTGGAAGATGAACCATTATTCTCACATCGTGGAATACTCTTAGATACTGGAAGTAATTTCATTCCAGTTGAAACTATTCGGAATTTAATAGTAGGAGATGTTATATTTAGCATAGTATTTTCTGTTTTCAGGATATCATGGCTATGGTTAAAATGAATGTCTTTCATTGGCATATCACAGATGATCAATCATTTCCGTTTGTCTCAACCACCTATCCAGAACTGTCAGACAAGGTAAGTTGAGTCGATGTTCAGACGATGATTATTCCTTATGCTTGTCTCAATATCAACAGGGTGCATATCATCCACAAAAGTGCACATATGATGAAATAGAAGTGTCTGATTTATTGGAATACGCTCGTCTCCGTGGAGTCCGGATCATTCCAGAATTTGATACTCCAGGTAAATAAGTTTGAAGACATTTGGTATGACGTAATTATCCACGAATCGTTTCCACATGAAATAATATTATGTAAATATTTGAGTCAGTGTGATAGTGTTATTTAAATAAAGCCGCGAATGGAACGTTGAACCATGAGTTAGGCAGAGGCACTAGGTTTGGAACTGTAATGCGGATTGTTCATGATATTATATTTTCAGGTATATTAACTCAGTGAGGTGATGAAGCGCATTAGTGCTGAGTTGCATGAGAGTTTCTTATTCGACGAAAGCCTTTATCGCTACTCTGTGAAGAAAAGACCACAGTTTTATTCGAATCATTGTGGGTTTATGGTTCCATTTATTCTTTTTCAAACGCTTCACGTAAACCAGAAAACGTGATGAAGAATTCGAAAATCGAATAGCTTGAATGTAATTAGTTGAAGTGTCAGTAAAACTTTCAAGTGATTGATCACTGCTTTGAAAGTCATAGGGATTATCATTGAATGAAGCCATGCAGCTCAAGTTCCCAGAGCAACGGCCAGTTCGCCGTTATTTAAACATTTTTGTTGTTCATAACAACAATAATTCACTACTTTTATGTATCCATACATGTAGAGCCTGATGATGAAGTTATCGAAAACAGTATTCTTTGTTCAGTAACCATTCTTTTGAAAATTTTAACGGACACTTCTAAAAGCTGTCAAAATGACCTTCACTGGTTGTCAAAATACTTCCTTGCAGCGCATACATTGTCATGGGGAAAAGCATTTCCAGACTTACTAACAAAGTGTTATCAAGACTCTAAGCCAACTGGACAATTGGGTCCAATGAATCCAGCCAATGATTCTACATTTGAGTTTTTGAAGAATCTGTTTACAGAAGTCACCAGCCGATTTCATGATAATTATATTCATCTTGGAGGCGATGATATAGATTTTGCCTGTTGGTGAGTTTACGCATATTTTATGTCACATTTCATTGAGTAGACGCGTTAGGACATCCCAAAGTTCTCAAAGAATTCTGACGGAAAATGTTTTCTTGCTTCAGATGAATGGAGGTTGAATTCACCTCATCTAGCGCACTTTATCACTACTTAAAATTTATATTTGTTTGAATCTCAGCCAGGTTGAAATGAATGATTCTCATGTTTTGTTCGCGAGACACTTCGAAACCTCTTCAGAAAAATAGCTGGAATTAAAATAATAAAGGCATATAGAAAGCGTACAGTCTGTCTGTACAACTCCTGTCGAATTATCTCTGAGTCATGATTAGTCATCAAAAACAATAGCGAATGCATTGTGAATGGCATTTGACAGAATAATTCTCAAGACTTATTATTAGCCTGAATGTCTTATACACCGTGAACAGTGTATGCAGGATTTTGTATCAGCCTTCATTAAAACTGTTTGAATAAAAGTCATGATGAACTGGTGCGAAGTAAGGGAATCTGAACTAAACAATTTGCATGTGACTGTGTGAATAATTGCAGATCATTTGTCAACATATTCAGAATCAAATGAAACGGCGTTAATGTTAGTGGTAATTATGAGTCATCAATGTTTCATCTGAAGACTTCAGTTACACATATCCCTAATGAAAGCACCACGGAGAGTTTCAATAAAACATCAATAAGACGTCACACTAGTTGCTAGTGTCTCATCAAACATAAACATATTTTATCTTACAAGATACACATAATCAGAATCAATAATTAGGCATGAAGATTAGTGATTCATATCTATACTACTAATTGATCAAGACCTGTCATGCATCAAAACAGATGTGACGGTATCATCTTAACTAACTTATTGATATGATATCCTTCCAAATAATATCATAAATAGATTGTGAAACATTTCATTCCTGTTGATGGCATAACTTGCGACTCAGCTGCGTAAGAGAATTATGCCACATTATTTGTTTGCTGAATGTCTTACACGACTTCACTAGGAGGATATCACTTCACTTTCAGACACTAGCACAACTCACATGAACTAGTTCGTTTCCATGATTCTAGTTTCATAGATCTCACAGAATTTGAAACTAAGTTGGATGTAAAACACCTTGGATTGTGTTTTTCCTCCAATCTTTCTCGGTATTTCTATATCAAGTTAGTTTGTAGAAAGATATTTTCCGCATTAATCCAAGCTATCAGTCAGTAATTTGGATAACTATTTTGATAGAAAGCTCGGTTTGTAAAAATCACTGACGAAGAACGAGGGAAAATCAAACTTATTGTGTTTCTGTGTTCTTTTCTTTAGGATTTCGAATCCAGACATAGTTGAATTCAAGCAAAAAATGGGATTCCCTCATAATTCTTCCCAGTTATTAAATTATTACGTGTCGAAAGTTGTCGACATTGTCAAAAGTGTTGCTGACCGAAATCCTTCGATTACACCTATTTTGTATCAAGATGTTTTAGAATACGGATATCAGGTAAGTGTTGGGAGATGTGTTTAGTAGTAATTGTTTTATCCACACACACACAACACTATCAGATGTGTTTATTTCACAAGGTGGATTGTAGTTCACTAAACGCCTATTGTTCATAAACATTTTAGAGTATTAGCATAACCTTAAACCTTTGTTTGCTCACGGTGACTCTTTCTCATATCATGATCTCAATGGTGGGGATATTTCTCATATTCCTGTTATTGGTGTTGTCTTATATCTATTGGACTTATCCGGTGTCGGTTAGTTTCATGGATAGCGACTCGATGATCAACTGTGAATGGTGAACTGGTTTTCTGGCTTATCAGCCACTCCTTAACCTTTTAAAGGAAAAAGGGTTGATTGTTAGGTTGGAAATCTCATTCTTTAAAAATTAACTCATCGCTACGATAACTTTGATGCACAGAAAAATATGAAAAATAAACTCATTCCTTGCTGGAAAATAGAAGAAAATTTCTAGGATGAACTGTGTCTGTCTTTGGAAGCGTTCACTAAGCCATTCAAATGGAGTGTCACCTTTCGAGAATAAGCATGAGGACACGAAGTGTTCTCACCTTGTCCGAGGTTGCTCAGAACACAGATTGAAACAGGTGTGTTATGACACTGTTAGGAATCTGTGAACACAGGTGAAATGGAATTGAGATCTCCAAATTCACAGCTGTATAGTTAATAATCTAGTCCAACCACTCAGACGACAACAAGTACATTGAAAGTGTTTTCAATCATGATAAGACTGACAACATAGAAAGCGTTCTTGAGCTGCACACTGATCTCCTGGAAGAAGGTGACTGCAAGATTCAAATCAAAAAGAAGAGAAATTGCAGTTATACATTGATCTGTACCTCAAAACAACTCAGAATGAGGACGTCTACAGGCAAATGCAGACAGTGACGGACAAGAACCCATCCAGAATTAGAGTTGGCATCACAACTGTCACACTGTGTGCAGACAACGCAAGCAGAGAGTTCATCATGAGTCTGGTGTCAGTCAGTGCTGCTGAAACTTCATGTAAACTAATATTTTCTCGAGAAAGTTATACAAAAGGGTTAAGTACGATAACTCAGGCTTAATTGTCATGTTCTGAAAACTTGACTGACCCAAACAGAATAAATTAATCTTTGGACTTGACTCTAAACTCTTCGCATTACACTCGCTGAGTTGAGTTATTTGGTTCCATTGTGGCACATAAATTAGTAAGCAACCAGAGATAGTTCCATGTATTCAGCGATTCAGGATTTCCTACTTGCTGCGAAACTTCGGTTGGTTTTCTAAGACATTTAAGCTCTTAGATGACACCACGTGTTAATGCCTTAGTCTTAGTCACACTGGTTGTGATATTATTGAGTGGAGTGGGGATGCATTTAGTCGACGAGACTCAAAGAAGATGAAATACGCTTCACGTTTTTCACTACTATAAATAATACGGAAACGCTATTTATTTCATCTCTGCCATTATGCGTCGGTGGTACAGTGATCAGGACGCTCACCACCCATTCACGAGGATAAATTTCAATCACCGCTTGATGTACACTTGATATCAATAGTTGACCTGCTACATTACGGTTACCGATAGATAACTCGTGCTGAAAAGTTTATAGTTGTGTCAAAATAGTGTATGGGATCAAGCTATAATAAAAACCGCATATTTTCTGGTTCTAGGGGATTCTTGAAACCAAATTTTAGTAGCTCACTTAAACTTCATGTTAAACATATAGAAATGCTCCGATGTATTGACTTGACCGTCATTTGTATTAACAAAGCCGTTTGTTCAATCTGCTGTAATATTACGTGGAAATTGATTGATCTGGAGTTAGGATAGCTGTTAAAGTGTGCTAATTTCCCGAAGACATTACTGTCAAGGATGACAAGTGTTCTGCCTACCTTTATTTTCAGATTGAAGAAAACCAAGTTCTCATTGCCCATTTTATAAGTCTTTATCTAGCTTGGCGATCGCGCTGCAATCTTGATTATAAGAAATCAGTCAGCGCCAACTCCAAGGATCACAAGTAAGACATTGGTTACTCTGAAGTGACGAATCCTGGAATGACATACTTTTTCCAAAAATTCTAATACCTTAGAGTTGAAAATAGAGCAGTAGCGAGTTGATTGCATCTTTCAGTTGTCGGAAAACGATCCGACTCTGTATTTTTCCATTAAAGATAGACAAACACCTAACACGTCCTCAAAGAAAGGCTTTGAACATCTCAGATAGCTTTGGCATTGCTCATAATAACCACTGTATAATTAAAATCTCTCATCCTTTGAATAAGGTGTCTCTCACTTCCTAGATTACCATCTGATCGTAAATTTCTCTCATTATAAGATATTTGTATTCGTTCAACAAACAACCAGTAATTGCACAAATATTTGATTCCATCTTATAGGGTGACAAAAACACAGTCATTCATGCTTGGCAAAGATTCAGATGGAAAGAATATGCCAGAAAGGCTACTGGAAAAAGATTCAACGTCATAGTTTCTGGTGGTTGGGATTTAACTCAGCTACATAACGAATATGATTGGATAAAATACTACGAACAAGATATCAGAGAATTTGGAGGTTAGTTGGTTTACCGTATGCTTTTAATAGGAATGGTGCCATCAACCGAACTTATGTGTTGACACTGTCTATTGGATTTGCTTAATTTCGAACTTATTTGTCATTCACCACTGTTAAACGGTTGGTAATTTGAAATTACACAGTATGCGGTGATATAGGTAACAATAATAATAGTAATAATTTGCTTTATTCCAAAACAGTACATGTGATACAGAATGGAATTCTCAGCATTTTTACTACAGTTTTGCATCCAGTTAGTACATTATCAATAAATAGAATTTTACATAGATTGAGAAAACCACAGTTCATTATTACAACAATACATTGGCATGTCAGTAGCAAAGGTAAAGCTGAAACAGTGTTTGAAGGTGTTAGAAAAGTGAAAGCTGTCTTATTAACTGGCGTAAGCGAGAGAAAGAAACAAAGCAGCACATAACGGAAAAAGAAGAGAGAGAAAAGGAAAAGAAAGAAAGAAAATGTTGTACCTATAAATGATATGAGTTGGAAAGACGAGATCCACTTGTACTACTGACTATTTAATGAATTATAGGTGTCACGCCTAATGCTTTCTTTATCACACAGAACACGAGCCAAGTAGGGTATGGTTGAGATTTTGGACTTGCTGGTGCGAGCATATAGTTTTCTATATTGGCTTCTGGCTTTACCTGATGAGATGCAGGGGAAGAGTTAAATAAAATGGATTTGGCCCATTTTTCACATGAGTCCATGTGCCTGTCAACCAGAGTATTAGCAAGCTGGTTAAGTGGCATGTTGCTTACCCTGCTAACAACATTTAACATCCTGCGTAATATGTCATAGTCTTTCTTCAGTAGCCCTGGAAAAACTAAGGGGGAACAATAGAGAATAATAGGCAGGATGCGAGAATTAACGAATTGTAGGAGTAAGGGTTGGGTAATACCAGAATGTTTTAACTTCTTAATGCAGAAGGTAAGACGGAATATTTTCTTAGAAATTGCTAAGATATGAGACGACCAGGAGAGATCAGCAGATAGAATGACACCTAGGTATTTAATTTCCGATTTAGTTTCTATTTCAGTGCCGTCTATGTTGCATACCTCGTGAGAGCCAAACAGTTTGTTTAGGTCGGATTTATGCCTAAAGGTGAAATTGACTGTTTGGCATTTGGAGGGGTTTAGGGTAAGACCATTTTCCTTGGACCACTGGCTGATTTCTGACAGATAGCCATTAAGTTTAGAGCAGTCCCTTTGACATTTGATAGGCAAAGGTACAGACAGATCGTCAGCATATTTGACAAAATTAATGTCATTTGAAGATGGTAAGTCATGTAGAAAGAAAGAAAAAAGAAGTGGGGAGAGTACAGCGCCTTGGGGGACTCCGGCTTCAGTGAGTACAGCAGAGGATGATTTACCTTTGTATACGGTGTACTGCTTTCTGTTAGAGAAGTAGGAATGCAACCAGTTAGTGACTCAGGACTCAGTTTTTGTCAAAGAGAGCTTATTTAGCAGGAGACATCTAGGAACAGAGTCGAAAGCAGAAGTGAAGTCAAGAAACGTGCAGCGGACGTATTTGGCACCTTTATCTAATGATGAGACGATGTTGTTGTGTAAGACAGCTGCAGCGTCTAATGTACTTCTACCCTGTCTATAGGCAAATTGTTTTGGGTCTTCGAAGTTTTTAAGGGAGTGTTCAAGTTTAAGAAGTATTAGTTTTTCCATAAGCTTTAGAAACGGGGAAGTGATGGCAATGGGTCTGAACTTTACGTTCTTGCCGTTTCCAGGTTTAGGGACAGGGACAATTCTGATGTCTTTCCATGCACCAGGTACGATATTTTTGGAGAAAGAGGCATTTGGGAAGTTGGTGAGTGGAGAACACAACACATCTGCACATTGTTTTAGAACATAGGCAGGTATACCATCAGGACCAAGACTACGTGAGGGCTTGAGCGTTTTAAGACATTTTAGAACATCGAGAGTATTAAAGTCATGAAAGTTTTCCGCTACATGATAGGTAACATTAGAAGTAGTTAAAGTAGAAGGACAGCGTATAAAAGACTGATTAAGAGCATTAACATCATAAGAGGGAAAAGCATTACAACGCCTACTATTACCAGCAATTTAATTAAAAAGTTTCCACATGCTGATTGGAGATTTACATGGTAAAAGTGTATCATTATAGATAGCATTAAGATTTTTGATTTCAGATTTGATCTGAGCATTAATCTTCTTGAGTCCTAACTTGTCTTTGGATTTGTATAAAGTTTCTTTTTTCCTGCGAAGTTGTTCGAGATAAGGAGATGAGAAGCGGTCGAGGCGTTTGAAAAGTGTTTGTTTGGGACAGCATATATCAAGGCAAAACTTAAGATAATCCGTTATATTGACAATTGTGTCATCTAATGAACTTTCATGGAATAAATCCCAGTTAGTATTTTGTAACATGCACCTTAGATTGAGTAAGTTTTCGGATGAGTAGCATCTTTGTTGTGCTTCCATAGACAGATGCGAGAAGACTTTAATATGTGTTTTGCTGTATATTTTAGGTAGAACACGAACAATAGAGTGATCAGAGTTGAGGATCGGTGCACGTTTACGTGCTTCGTAGATTCCTTCGTCATTTGTAAAAACGAAATCAAGTGTTTTGTCTAGTCGAGTGGGAAATTTGACAATGTTAGAGTGACCAAGTGCTGCAAGGAAGGAGCAATCTGACGAGTTGAAGTCCCCAGTAATAACAGATAGAGAGTTATCGAAGTTGGCATCAGCAAACATGGTGAATTCATCAGCAAAATTTGAAAGATTAGATAGTGAGCAACTTGGAGAAATGTACATGTTTGTGATAAAGATGTGTTTATATTTGGGGAGATGTTTGCCACGACATTTGACGGTGATACAGTCTATGAAGTCATTTGAGAATGAGAAGCAAACATTATTAGAAATAGACCATTTGGAGTTAATGAAAGTTGCTACTCCACCCCCATTTTTCTTATTACCACATTTTCGGTCTTGTCTAAATAGGATGAAGTCCTTTAGAGAGATGAGATTGTCATCGTACAGTTCGTGTAACCATGTTTCTTGTAATGTGATTATCGCAGTATTGTGGTAAGTGTCAGTGGACATCAAGGATTGTAGGCACATTATTTTGTTTGGCAGAGAGCGGCAGTTAGTGTTCATTATGACAGGAACCGTAGTTAGGTGTATTGGTGTACGTTTAAGAGCTCTCTGCCAGCCACTACGATGCTTCCTCCTTGATTTCTTGGTAATATGAAAGTCATTGGGTCGGAAATGAATGATAAAGTTACGAGAGTAAATGATCCTTTTAGAATTCATATTTGGGTGATAAATAAATGGAGTAAATGGTAGGTTGGATGCAATATGTAGATGTTATGATGGTAGGCCCAAAAATTCAAACAGGCCGCCAAGGTCATACAACTCAGGATTCTGACGTTTAAGAATTCAAGAATAAAGAAGAGAATATTTTGATCATTTGGATGCTTTTAGTGTAGTTGTATTATGTGATCTGGTTAGTTTAACTGCAGATTCCTAAACACTGAACAGACACATCCTCAAAAGCAATGGTTCAGTAATGAATCTAGATCTGATGAAGGATGCATGCGCCTCGATGACGAATATGTCGCAAATGTGAACTTAGATTTCCTTCTCGCATTCAACAAAAAATGTGTACCTGAGAAGGAGTGCTCGAAATCGGGTAAGAAGAAAAGATAGATGGTCTGAATTTCATGGCGTCAGAATGAAAATAATCTTGAATAATTGGCACTTTGTTACCGCATGCCTCTCTGTCGCTCGCGACTAAGCAGTTTAGCTTGCATAATTTCAACCGAAACTTGTTGTGAAAGAAGAGCAATTGATGTTGGCGTCAGTATTAAGACTGATGATTGGTGATTTCGACACCAGTATTGGTTCGCCAATTACTTCTGATTGCCAGAACTCACGTAAATGAAGACGGAAGGATGAGACACTCCGCACCATCAATTCGCATGCATTATTCATTTATACATCATTTATCAATACCACCTACCTCGGAGGGCTAAGTTAACAAATGAGCAAATATATTGGTTGTATGAAGCTGGTCTTCAAGATTGTTCGATTGCATTACCATCAGTATCCTGTCTCAGATCGGTTTTTCTGCTTATTTAACCTGACACAGTCTGATCACATCTAGTAATGAGACATTTCATGCGGTAGAAGAATTTATCGGTTACTCAGTTAGACTATTACTGTGAAAATTTAAAACCATCACAGTTTTAACCTTGTGATCTTCTGCTTATGCTACAGCATCTAATTGATTTCGAAAGTGACGACTAACAGTAGTGATGAGAACAGGGCGAACATCATGAAGTGAGTTCGTACCAATGGTCTTGAACGCAAATCATTCGTAGGACTACAAAACCTGCAGTTATTGCATCCCCAACATGAATTTTGTACACGAATGTGGGTGAAAATTTCATCTTGATCTCGTTTCCAAATAATATTTAGACGATGGGTTGACAGAAAGTTATATTTATAACTGAGATAAAGTGGTAAGTATTGTAGCTGTAGCAAAGATAAAGGTTGAGGCGTTTGATTATTGTCAGTATTTTCCATGCAAATGAATATGTAATGGAGGAGAGTATTTCCTTGTTCATACAGATGAAACTGCGGTGGTCAGGAATAAAATTTCACCCAACGGTCTCGTCAGTGTGTGGTGTATCAATGTTGTTTCCTCTTAAATATTTGTCGCGCAACAGACTCTTGGTTGGTTTGTTCCCAGAGTTTCTCGTTGCGCATCGTATGTTTCTGATCCATATACAAGAAGTGACTGACTTGACATTCGTATTGAAAATCAGAATTTTGTTCTCTATGCTGAGGACATCAAAGTTCCAAACTCATTTCAGAGTGATGAATTTCTGTCTAGCCATTTAAATGTTTCAAATATAGCTCATCTTTAATCAGTTATTTAACTTATCATTTCTAAATCAAAAATCAGTGTCTAACTTTATCGGTACTGCCAACTCCTCTCATTCAGAAGACAGCGACACATCAAACCTTAACATATAAGGCCATACGAATTGCAAATTTTTCCTTCACCAGTGAACTCGACATATCTGAATTTGCAAATTACACTAATCATCACTCAGTCTATCAGCTTCCTGTGATGATAATAATAATTATCATGTCTTTTACAGGCTCAGACGAGCAGGCATCATTAGTCATTGGTGGTGAAGCTACATTGTGGGGCAGACGCGTGGATGAGACCATAATGATCACTCTGGCATGGTAAGTACATTTTGTGAATCATTCATAGAACTCTTCGCGTTAGCATTTTTCGAGCATTTAGGAAAATATTTTTAGCTGGGTTAGGTGGAAATGAACCAAGTGTATATAACGATTTTCGGAGTCGACAAGACGACTTAGTGAAAATGTCACTTGCAGCAGAAAATGACAAAGTAACTCAACGCAGAATCTCTGTTAGAATATGAGCATTCGATAACATCCCTACAGGTTCTGTTGAAACAGGATGGACAAATCAATGGGACTGCATTGTTAGCCAATCAGCAAACAGATATCATAAAGATGAATTGTGATTTGCAGTACTTCTATGACTGTTTTCAACGTATCGCATATTTTGACAGTCACTATTTTTGAATGTTAACCGCTAAGGATGGAGCTGACGGTCCTACTGATTTCGATATCAAATGACCATTACTGAATTTTCAGACTAGGTTGACGCTGGCCTGTCTTAGACTTACATCTTTTCATCAACGAATGGCACAGCTGGCCAGATACTGAGTGATACGCCTTCGTATATACTGTGAAGGCGAGACTCATGCAAGAAATGATGCAGGGAGATATCCAGTTTATAACTGACTGATTTTTGAAGAGCCTGATAAAAATATTTGGTGTGACATTATTTTTCTTGCTTTATTCACCAAAACGAAGTATCTTCTCTCATCTCTGTGACATACTTATGCAGGCCCAGAGGTGCTGCTGTAGCTGAAAGATTATGGTCGCGAAACCCTGATACGAAGGAAGAATTCTCACAACGAATCGGTGAACTCCGATGCAGAATGCTCTAGTGAGTCCTTGTGTTCTTATAATCATGTATTTTGTGAAGTTGTAATTCAATATATATGTGCCATGACGTTTTTCCGAAATACTCACTGTTAGATTCATTCACTCCTTTCACTGTTGAATCGCAGTTTTCATCGTCTCTTGACCTCGCAGGAAAGTATGTGACGTCCATTTTGTTCCCAACGGAGAATCTGATCTTACTTCATTTTAGTTGCATATAATATAAGCACAAGCAGGGAAATTAGAAAATTTATCCAGCCGCGTTTATTTGAATGTTGCGTGGTTAAAGCGATTGCAAATCCAAAGAATTGATAAACTATCTCAATGGAAATTGAATTCCACTAAACGATTCTTCCTCCTGGGTTGTATTAAACATCTTAGAGCTCTTCACTGCACATGATGAATGTCGTATAGGTCCTTGTGAAGGCTGTAATTTAACCCTGGTGATTAATTTGATGGTTTTGTGTCTGATACTGTCAGCAAATCACCTAACTCGATAAATAACAATTTGAAGACAAAACGCGTAGTTAAGCAAAGAGTCTCTTTTCGGTAAAATCACTCTCCGGGTTAGCTGTAAAATCGCATTTATGTAGATTTCTTCTCATTGAACGGTAGCACCGAAAGTGATGAGTTGTCGGAAAAATAGTTGTCGATATTTGTCAGTGCATATGAAGATTTGAATATGTGTATCAGAGTTATATAGTAAGATGAATTATTTAGTCAGGATTCACAAAGAAACGAAGGGAAATGCCGAGTTACGTAAGAGTCCCAAAGACATACGGGAGTTACGCAGAAATAGAAAATCAAACAATCTAAAATCAAGTGATTAGAAATCAACACAATTGTAGCGATGACATTAGATATGATTGAATAACTTCCTTGTGTACGCACATATCCGATTTTCCTAAATGAATCGTTAAGGTTTCAGCAATGCATAGGAGAAGACAGAATATTACTCTCCATAGGTTGTTCTTCACTTCGTAGATTACTTTGAAGGAGGCGTTTGTGCAGATGGAACGGCCGTTTCTCGCTAAATGTTCGATTACCGTACTTCTGAAGAGAGAACTACTACAATTCTGCTATCATGAGTGGGAACCTTTCCTGGCAGCTCACGCATCGAATGACCAATGTATCTGGCTCCAAAAGAGTAAGTGAACTGATGCATGCCCACAAAACATAACAATTAAACGAGGGGCAGTTAAATTGTATATGCATTATCGATGTCTACCAATTCTAGTTATTCAATGTGTGTAACAACAAAGCTGATTGTAAATATCCTTCTGATTGTTTGACGATTTATTTCAGTAACAACATAGAAGCTCATCCAGTCAATGGTCCAGGTTTCTGCCCAGCTGAAATTTCGAGAACATGAACAAACTGGAGAAAGTGAATGAAGATTGCTACTTACCCTTTTGTGTTTCAGAGTTTTATTGATTTCTACTTTATTAAAATGAACTTCCTTAATTTTTTTATTATCCACTGAAATACACTCTTTTGAAAGAAATAACTTTTGGCTGTCTGAGTGTGTACAGGCTTTGAGTGTTTGCTTTTTACATTAAAATGAACCTTATCTCAGCACACTATTTGTTAGTCGGCACTGTATGAACGCCTATCAATGGTCAATGTATTCCATGTCCAACTCACAGCTTCACTGTCACAACATCACTTGGTTTCCCATCATCACTTCTATTTGGTTCAACGACTAACAATTAGCTTTTATTTTCCCCTCCTATATTCTTATCCAGGTAATTATTGAATACTTAAGTGATCACATATCGTCTAATTACTATTTGAGGAAATGGCGTTGGAGGCTAGTTGAATCCATCTTCAAAGCATACCAAAGCCACATACATTTCATTCTGAATGTTCGTCGAACTGCAGACTGTTGACACGTTTGCTGTAACAGTTACTCCATGCATATTCTTTCTGACTGGCCATCTGATCTTAAGTGTAGAAGGGAGACAGTTGTTGATGAAAATCTTCATGGTGCTGGAAATGATTTTTTTGAAAGATGCATCAAGTTACTAAACCATATATCAGCACTGGTTTAACTTTTGTGTTAAGAATTCGAATGCTGTTCCAATCCTGAATGGTAAAGATAGTCACGCCGATTTCAGAGTAATGAATTCTTATTTTGCCTCTCCGACTCGATCCTATGTGGCCTCATCCTTGCCATCCATGGACAAAATGATGCTGCTTGGATGAGACAATTGAAAGAGAAATGTCCCTTTATATTGCTCTAGCTGATGCTGATTAGTGCTTTGACCAGGTGTCTTCAGCATCACCTCATTTTAAATGCTTGTCTTAATTCCTTAAGTTCAGTTACTGAGATGGAGTATAATTCCATCACGAAATAATTCATTTTGTAAAAAAAACAGTGATGCCGTTTTATATGCTGATGGTTCTTAGAGCACAGTGTTCTGTTTATGATGCCACTGACTCGCCTACACTACGATTTCAGACCTCACTTTTATATTACCATTATCTGTTATCTTTTGATTTTACTGATAATAGTATTTTACATATTTCTGTTTCTGGCACTGAGTCATCCTTATTGCAGGTGTTCAGTGCAGAGTCGATGGACAAAGATTACTTGATCGACCTACCCCTATCTTTAATTTTATTGATATGAACATTCTGGCTGTGTCATTCTGTTGTGGGATTGTGTGTTGGTGCATGGCCCACGACCCTTAAATTTCCTGTCAGCCATTCTTTTCCCTAAAGTCAGTCATTCTACCATTAGCTGAATTCCCATGGCCTGATTACCTGAGTTACACCGCTCTAATCGATCAACTTATGTGGGTGAGCTGTCAGTCGTTGAAATGTGTTGATCAGAATAAATTACTGTGTCGAATGCTGATCTTCATATATATACTCCTTTTAATCTGTTCACTGAATTTCATGATACGGTCTAGTTTGTGCATATCTACAATTGAGTCGTTTTTGCATAAACCATGTTTCCATCATCTTTGAGATTCATTAAATCCCATTCCTCCGGTCCTCTTAAACCTGAATCCCCCTTTCATTGTGGAGTATAACTCCATTGTATCCAAAATGGAATTTTTTCACTGAAATATACTTTGAATAAACGTCACGTGAAAATTTGAAATCATGACAGACAGTCTTGAGTACTTATTTTTCATAATCAATATAGACAAATTGTGAGGACGTATAAGAAGGTAGAATGTGGTACGATGTGATTTTGTTAATGTGCGTCATTGTGATGACAGTTTCTACATACATTGACAACGTAAGACTCATGAAATCTGAGTTTCTGACTGCGATTAACTGCATCACGCAGCACAATCTGAGGGGTAAGAAAATGAAGGCATACGTCTGACCGACAAAGAAACCCTATTAAATCTGTACTTCTCAGAGAATTTTCACATCATTGGCCACAAACTGGAAGTATCAAGTTAAGATAGACAGAACTCAGGGAGAGACCTTGATGGAGGAGTAGCTACCTTTATTGATAATAAGTAGTTGACACCAAATCGCTTACGTTTGATAATTTCTAGTGAAAATATAGATCGCGTCATCAGTAAGTGTCGTCCGGAACATTCGAATCAATATTCTGGCGTGTACGCAACATATATTTACATCGTACCAGACTGCAGTTTTTCAGGTATGTCCACTATGCGAAATTCACTTCTTCCACGCCCTCAGGTTCTCTGTCTAAAGTCTGTGGGGATTTTAATTCTTGTGACCACATCTTGTCTAGATTAACTGATAATTAGAACTCTGTCCAAATTACCGGTCGTCTAGTTAAAGTACCAGGGTTGGTATCCATAAATGATGATGACAGATATGGTGTTTAATAAGGAGAGATCCCATGACAGATTCTAACAGTAGAATTATTCGTGTTCCTTGAAAATGTACAACAAATTAAGCGAGAGAGTTTTCACTCATCTCACAAGAAAAGTATAGGAAAGACTTTATTCACGAGGCAATGTTCACTTGGGAGTATGTTGGCGAAAACGAGACTGGGATGAATTCGTCAATGAAATGTTAGATGTTACTATCTCTAGTTATCATATTCTATCTTAGGCTCTGCATAGGTATTTGCTGTGTCACTATAACGCTGTTTACCGTTTTTGTTAAAAGTGACTATGTATCCTCACTTGTGCGTACATGACAGACGCCAGTTTAAGAATAAAAACAATTCGTTCAGTGCTGATTCACTGATATACGACTTTTTCAATCTTTCTGATATTCACACTCTGACAATCACTTAGACGTAGTGTACTGGTGTAGGCGAATGACTGATGTGATCTTTGTTTGCTGACCTTATTTCATATTATTTGTGTTTCTTAATCATACATGTTAACCTAAGCAGTTTTAGATTATTCAGATTCACTCGGTTTGAATGTGTGACGGAGAATGACGATAAAAATCCCGAAGACTTAGTTTCTTTGAAACAGTTGGAAATTGAACTACTGAAAATGGGCTGACTGAACAAACAGCGTGAACAGTAAAGCCATGAAAGGTTTGCTTCACTGAAATGAATCATCACGCAATGAAATGTGGAGACGTAATCGTCTACGGTGAAATTGAATAGCAGCATTTTGCATTGGTTCGTGTGTTTGTGTGTGTGCTTGATCTCCATATCGGCTGTCTTCAAACAAGGAAACCTTTTAGTACTGTTAGGGGGAAATCCTGAATGTGGCTTTACCCGTTTGTGCAGAAAACATTTTCTGAACAAGTGTGTGTGTGGCTACTATGAAGACCACCTGTATCATATACTTCAGTGCTGGCATGACAGAAGAGATTGTGTGTGCCACATGCGTCTAAGTTCACAACAAACTGTTACTGCACGAATCAGTTTCATATAACACATGAAGAATCCTAATATCTTGGTCTTAAATAATCGAATACAACAGTTTTTTGTGTTTTCCCTATAGCGAAACTTTTTGTAAAATACCTGGATCATGTGAACTAGAATGCAGTTTCTCACAATGTCTGTTCACATTTCAAGGGCTGAGAATATTTTCTTCATCCTCTTCAACACACTCCAGTGTCATATACTGCTTGAAGTATATCAGTGAGACCAGGCTATCGCTCAGATTAAGACCTACAACTGGAGAGGTATTTTTTACACTGATTTAAGTACAGTTTCAAAAGCATGTAATACATTACAAGCCCCATGTATCTTTTGGGAAATTTGACCATTTTTTCTGCTTACAGAGCACTTAAGACTTTTTGCTCAACTATTCCGTAAAGATTATTTTCATCTTTCAAATACGACAAGAACGCTGAAGTTACTGAAGCACGAATTTGGTGTTCTTGAATACTTGTCATTGTAGCACTACGAACGGAGTCATATATTACTGGAGTGCTGCTGAACTCGAGTAATGTCCGAAACTTATATTGAGGATCATTCTAAATTTTTATAACCCTTCCAAGATCGCACATGAAACCAGCATATCGGCTTTATGTGAATTATCAGTAGATAGAAGTTCAGCTAACCTTAGAAACTGACATCAGGAAAATGAATAATTCCGAGGAAAACGTATCAGTCGCTGTGCCCTCGTTAAAGCACAACCACACACATTGTGGTGAGCTAGTGGCACACTTTTAAGAGGTATCATTTTCGCATGATCACTGAATCTTTGTTCATTGAATCTCTTACTGACCACTACGTGCAACACGAATGACACAGTGCCAATGTCCGACATGTGAAAGAGTCTTACTTCGAGTGAAATCCGAAGAGAGGGAAGGATGGAAATCCTTTATATCATAATGAGCAATGAAATGTGATGAGAATGTCACTAGTAAGTACTAACGCATGACTGTGTACTTTATGAAATAAAATTACCTGATGATGAAGTTATAACACAGTGGCAGAATTCTTTCCCTGTAGAAATTCCGCTGCAGAGTATCTCAAATATAACTCACTGGCATTAGAATAAATATTTTACACGTAGAGCTCGTATAATGTACTGTAGGTGCCTACCGTTTACCACGGTATGTAAACACTTCCCATCAGGAATACACTCTGCATTCACCCAAGCCTTTGTCGCAACAATTTATCATAAATTATGCACTTAAATATTAGACTAACTTCATGACATCAAGAAGTAATGTGTAAATGCATGCTTTGTCGAAAAGACTTCTATGTGGATGACCAGTCTGCATGAGCAGGCAACAAATTGCAGGCAACCTTGTTATTTGTGCGAAAGAACTTGATTGAGAAACACCTTAGTTTCAGCAGAGGTCACAAAGGTCAGTAAGCAGATCAGGAGGCGAAGTAACATTGTCAGATCTGTATAGTCCAGACAAAGAAATGTGGGTATGAACTATTTCTGCAACATTTTATACTAAGTCTGAGACGTTCTACTGACACATAAGAAGAAGTTAATGTCCATTTCTAGCTCATCTGATGACTGAATGTGGAGAACAAGTTTTATACATCATAATTCACAATCGATATCAAACGAAAAACAGTTCGCGTTAGACACACACATACTGTGACTAAAATTGACATAGATTTGCACAGTTCCAGACATCTACATCTTCAAATAAACAGACAATATTTGAGAATCTCATCAGACAGACTCAATCCTTCACAAATCTGACGTCATTTCAGAGAAAAGAAGACTATCAATCTCTGGTCTCTAATCACATAACATTACAATGTGTTCAATTGACCATTTTCACCAGATTTATACATTTCTATTGAAAATGTAAAATACAAATGTGAGAATAGAGTGTTGAGAATATTATAATGGAATCTACGTGTGTATGAAATGCTTTTATTGCTATAAAATTGTCCAATGTATCATTGTGTTTCATCAAGTAGAAATTTTCTCACAGAATGTGAAAATCTGTGTTCATTATAGTGGCCCTGTATTGTTGATTTTGCTGTGTCGAATTCTTTCACAATCGGAAATTTTTTAACAAGGTGACGCGTATACCTTCCAGTTTCGTCTTGACATTGAGGAGTGTATTTAAAATATATACATACTTGTATCATTTGAAAGCAATTAATAATGAATTAAGTGTAATGTATTACGACGGAAATCTCATCTATCACATGCAAAACTCACAATCATTCGTTCTTTGTACTTGTATTGTCTATCTTACATGAATCCACTTAATAATAACAATAATAATATTGATTTACTTTATTCCAAAAACAGTACTTGTGATGCAGAATGTAATTTTCAGCATTATTCACAATATTGCATCTAATTTCCTCAAATTATAAATTAATCACACAGAAAATTTTCCACATTTACAATATGGGTAATGTTAAAAGCATGCAGCATATAAAATGGAAATAATAATAATGATAACATCTAAGGTATAAATAATAATACAATGACAATTGCTGTGGGCATATTTCACACAGTATTGTCGATGCAGTATAGAAATCCTAGCATTTTTCAAAATATTGAATATAATCTTCTCTTTATATGATACGTTGAGGGGAAAAACAAAGATTGCAACAGCCATAGAGATAAGTTGACGTTTACAATTATGAAGGTAAAACAAAGAAGCAAAGGGACCATAAATATAATAGGAATAATAAAAGTAAAACTTAAAGGTATATAAGGATGGATGGAGGAAATTGTTTATTTACTAGGTGAAAAAAGATATTCAATTCTTGCCTAACACTATTTTCATCACATAAAATACGTGCCAGGTATGGTATCCTAGAGGTTTTATACTTAGACGTGCGAGCATACAGCTTTGTGAAGTTACTTCTTGTTCTACCTGAGGAGGTGCAAGGTGAAAGCTGAGAGTAAAGTGGATGCTCCAAGTCAGACAAATTTACTGCACGCAGTCAAATGCTTATCGACAACGACATTAACTATGGGACACCACTCACCCTAGTGACAGTCTTCAGCATTCTACGGATTGTGACATAGTCCTTTTTAGGCAAAACAGGAAAGAATAAGAATGAACAATAAAGAAGAATAGGTAGGATGCAAGAGTTTATCATCAGCGCACTTCACAAAGTTTATTTTATCAGACTGAGGCAAGTCATGTAAGAAGAAAGAAAGAAGAAAAGGAGAAAAGACAGCTCCTTGATTGACACCAGCTTAAGTAGGCAATGAATTGGAAGACTTCCCTTTATACACGGTGGACTGCTCTCTTTCTGAGAAATAGTAATGTAACTAGTTAACAGCCCAACATTCTGTTTGACTTGCAGCAAGTTTACTCAGCAGCAAGTCACTACACAAAGCCTCACTTTTTCGTGGTCCTAGACTTGACGTCCTAGACGTGAACTAGAATGTAATTTCTCACAATGTGCATTCCCATTTCAAAGGCTGAGAATATTTTCTTCATCTTCCTCAACACACACGTGTCGTACACTGTTTGAAGTATTTCAATGATACCAAGCAATCACTGAGATAAACACATAAACCTCCAGTTGTATTTTTTACGCCGATTCCATTACAGATTCAAAGTCATGTAATACAACACAAAGCTTTATGTGTTTCTTGAGAAGTTCGACTATCTTTTATGTGTGCGTTTTCCTTGAGATTTCTTGCACAACTATTGCGTAAAGATACTTTTCATCTTTCAAATACGACAAGAACGCTGAAGTTACTGGGCCACGAATTCTATGTTCTTGAATATTTCTAATTGTAGCCCCAAGAAGGAAGTCAAATTTTACTGAGAGGCTACTGAACTTTATCAATGTTCGAAACTTATTTAAAATATTATTCTTAATTTACATAACCCTTTCAAGATTGCTCTCAAAACGATTCCATCATAATGGCACTAAGTCACTGATAGTGACGCTACAATAGACAACACAACGGTGAAGGAAACCAGCTGAATGACTTTGTCAATATTAGCCTCATCCAAGTGTTTGTACATTAAATACACCATCGTAGCCTTCGTTGATTCCTTATAGTAATAATATAAGTCTTCGACAAGACGGTCATTATTCAGCAGGACTGAATATGAAGGAAAATGATTTTGAATATAAACGCAGTAATGCCATTAATTGTTTAACCATTCTAACACGTATCATTACAATCTAACAAAATACTTTTCATAAAAAATAAACACTCAAAACTGTTTATGTTATTCAAGAATATAACTATGAGTTCAAAGATTAAGGTGTAATTTATTTTGTGATTAAACTAACAACACATAAATTAGAATACAAATCGCGTATTGCTATCTTTCCCCCCTATCGGTATCTCTCTATCACTTTGAATTTAGTTTCAAAGTACACACATATTTCAGTAGAAAAACAACTAATACGACTATTTTGTTTTCTAAATGAAACACATTTTTTCAGCCTACTTGATATTTATACATGAATAGTCACTTCAATAAATAATAAAGAGGCACAGTTTAATAACTAATTCCACACGAGTTTTCGTCAACATTTTTCACAAAACTATCGTTTCAAAATAAGCTATTTCAAATGAGTTAGCTTAAACCTCATTGAAGCCATGAATTCACTTTGCAGGTTGTAAAATTGAAGTGGGAGTTACATTGCATTCAGCATTCAATAGAAACTCCTCATCCTCACCTGAGAATATTTGTACAGGCACTCTCACCATTCGTCTCCCTGACAGGAGGAATTCGTTGGAACAATGTTCTAGAGTAGGAGATACCAGTGTTGAGAGACTGGTCGACAGACGGAATTTTGACAGTTCATGTCCATATTGATGGACAGTTATTCCTTGTGTCAGTAGCGAGGCTTATATGCGTAATAGGTGACACAATACTGAAGGGAATTCGTCTCTACAGAAACCTTCAACCAGATCCGATCGATGCTGGTCATTCCCAACGTCTAAAGGGCACAATAACAATTTTGACATTTGTTCCTTGACTTATGTTCATATTAATCATGTTTCACAAAAGTTGCTGTTCAACTGAAATTACTTGTAATTTTTATTTAGCTTAATTGCTCAATAAACTGTAGCAGAGAACTTGACTAACTGAAATCAAGTTGACTAGATAGGCAGATTCCATTTTATTCTTCCTTTAGTGTGAATCAACTGACTCAGTAGGGAAATACAACACTGCTTAATCACTTATCGATCGCCTAGTTGATAAATACACTCGATCGTTCCACTTGAAGAAGACGAATAAGGATAATTAAAACATCTATTCTCAATACATTTTACATGAAAGGCGCCAGTTTCCAGATGCCAACAATATTGAACATGAAGTGAGGCTTATTTGCACGTCCATTATTTATACAGGCATATATGTTGTGTGACATTTAGACTTATATGTACGATGACAGCAAAGTGTAATTCATTTGGAAATGAAGTTATGCGATTTTCCTCCCACAAGTACATTTTCTAAGTGGAACAAAGACATGGGATTTTGAAAGTGTGCAATATATGAACTGACAAGACAAAATGGATGGATTGTTGTCCAATTATAAAACGTTTCCTCATCAGTAAACCTGCTTCCACTATTACTGTTCTGGATAGGGATATGAATGATTCTACATAGTCCACTCGAATATATCAGTGATTGATTAAACGTGCAAGTCTTTATTCATGTTGATTGTTCAACAGTGAGTCAAACCGATAAGGAATTTGTGCACTTCATCTAGTGGAGACTTTGCCGACTTTCAGCCTTTTGAAGTCAATCAGATTGAAGCAAACAACATTTAATAAAGTGTTAATTGTTGTTTGTCTATAGTGAATTTGTATTGAATGTTTTCAAGTTATCAAGTATTGATTTCGCAGGGATTTTACTTTGATTGATTGGACGATTTTATGATGAGCTGACATCAGTTAGAGAACCATTGGAAAACAATAGGAAGTACTGGACAGCTGTTTCGTCAGCCTAATTCGGAACTCTGCATTAGTAAGCATCTACTGATAGGGTTCGAACCAAGGACCTTCTGGTTACAGGGCTAGCGAGCTCGTAGACCATGACGTCACTGGAACCCGATCCAATGGCCAGCCAGCCCGTGAATTATAACTTCTGCCAATTCATGACATAGCACGAACACTCCACAATGTCTTGTTCTATGAGTTACTACATCACCTTCAACCTGCTGCATCCTACCGGTCACGGCTTCCCACAAGAACTTCAAGTCAACTGGCTGAATAGGGCCAGTCGCTAGTGAGGATCAGAATAATTTTCAAGTATTGGTTTCGTAATGAATTCTTTTTGATTGGTCGGAGGATTTCATCATGATGTCAGCCTATCCTGGGCTGGTACCTCGGTGGTGGGTGCGCACCGATGAAGTGTCTCAGACTAGGACTAAACAGCTGTCCAGTACTCCCAGGTTTTCACATTACTTTGTGTTTGTGCTCTTCATCTTGGAGTTATTCAAACAATGGAAATTATTACTCTGACAGGAAATAGCACTTCTAAGTTGCTATATCTCAAGGGAAACGAACATGTTGTCCGCAGTAGCAATATTTACTTTGGTACCAACAATTTTGAAACGAATTTGTCAGTGAAAAGTATACAATTTCATTTGAAATTATCAAAAACACGTATTCAGTTCCATACAGTCACTTACTGTATGGTGGAAATGCCCGCCAACTAAGTGATACATGCCACTTGAAGTGGATCGTTGAGGCTTTGAGGATAAAGGATAAGTCTTCTGTTTGTCGGCAAAATGTTAAGGAGTTCTTTTACGATATTTCAGTATGATGTCAACTCAGTTCTGACTAATCGCGTCAATTCACGAAACAGCTTTCAAGTGATAATTGGTGTGTATCATCATGAATGAAACATTGTTCAGCATAAATTTCATCGTTTTCAATGGCTGCCGCTCAATCAAATTCCAATCAAATTTCTTACAAGTGTTTGGTAATTAGGCGGATCAAAGTGATGTATGCACCTTCGAGTCATTCCTCTTGTTTGAGGCTAAGTTTATCTGCGGTGTACCAGGATTCTTATAAGCTCATACAGTTAAATCAGCTGTAAACACCCGTATCCTGGCTATTGACTTTGGCAAACAGGTATTACAATTTGCGAATTAATTTGTGAATCACCACTTACATATTTCGTAATTTACAACATCGATAAAGTCGAAAGAAAACTGAGTACATTTTCGACCATCTTTAGTGGTTATTGTTATTCAGCTTGTAAAGCATGGCGAAATGCCTCAAACACTCATGCGGATTAGACCACCGTTTCGTTTTCCAACATCATTCAAATTCAAAGTGACGGTCTGTCGAGTCATGTTTGCCCAGATAGCTTCAGTAAGCAAAAACTCCACTGCATTTTAATTCATCGAAAATTAACTACTTTTCATGTTTACCTGAAGTGGTGAAACAAAAAGACTAGCGAATGCTTTTCATTCAAACAGTTCTTTGCGAATATTGTATGCACTCATGGGATTCGAAATTCACTACCTGATGATACAGTCACAAGACACTTGAGTGATATATTCATGGGAATAGCATCACAAGTGTCGGCAAGAACGCTTTGTATTAGTTGGAAGTATAATCCGAGGGATGAAAATCATCTTGTATCTTGCCGGCTGTGTTTAATAACCAATTAATAAGCTCGCGTGTGCGTCGGTGGCACAGTGGTTAGGACGCTTGCCGACCGTGCACATGGTCCGGGGTTCGATCATCGGCCGGCGCACTCCTTTACCTAACTAAGCCAGTAATGAAGCTGGTAAAGAAAGAAGGTTGGGCATGAGGTTAACGACCCCACCCTGTAAAATAAAACATCAACTTCAGAGCTCTATCTTGAAGCCCTATGTTTCACTGGGAACGTGAAGGAATAGAAGCAAATAAGCACGCACTTTGTATTCAACGGAAAGTCAATTCATGTCTGTGAAGCGAAGTTAGGCAAACTGAAATATACACAGTGATGGAATTACACCGGAAACATTTTAGGCGGCCATACGGACTAATTATCAAAGAACAACTGCTCTCGTCTCACAAACACCAGAATTACTTTAATAAGATTCTGCATTGAGATAAAATTCAGAGTGTGTTGGGCGGAACACCTGAGTAAGCGTATTTCTAGACAGACTGCGAGTATATTCCTCAAACAACAATGCATTTCACTGGATATCAGAAGTCCATTGGAAATTCATTCTACATAGAAATCATTCAGATATCAAACAAAATTAGGTGAATTACAATCTTCAGTAGAATTCCACGAATTGTTCACGTTAGAACGGACAGAAACCCAAACCAAGAACAGGGTGAGCTGGTATACCGTTCCTGAAATCAAATGTTAAAGAAATAAAGAAAATCTGCTGTCAGCTGCATATTTAAAGTTATTGTCGGCAGTGTTGTTTCACACGTTGAATGACAGAAATTAGAAAAGCGATGGAGTCAGTAATGACGCGTCATTTGTATATTCTCCTTCAACATTTGCAAAAGGACTATTTCTTGCTGAACTAAAACGATTGTTAGTCAATGAACTGGACAATTTCGCTGACCACTTTAGATGTATCACTGCTCTACTTAATATTCCGTGTTAAATGCACTGTTCTGTAACAATTCCGAAGTGAGTAACTAACCCCATGATGTTTAGGAAATCGCAGACACCAGGATCTTTTCCTATAAATGCCATTGTTGTGTGCAGATTAAGTTTGTTATAAGTATAAAACTTGGGCACTGTGGTAGAGTATAATTCCATAATGGATAAGATTTTATTTTGATAAATCACACAGTGTAGTACAGTTATATTAACTGATGACGTTTCGAGCACAAACTATTGCTCATAATCATATCAAGTTACTCACACAACTTCTTTCCTTCATTTATATACATGTGTGGAATCGACTAGATATTGGAATAAAATTCAATATGAGATAATGTACATTCAGAAATAGTAGTACGAGTGTTATTAATCCATTGCAATTAGATGGGAAATACGACGAGTGTTTTTATAGTCATAATAAGTTGATTGTTAGAATGTGTTGATGTGTTTGAATGGAAATAGAATTTTAAGACTATTTATCATCTTCTTCTGATTTGACTGGTGGCAATAATACGAGTGTTATTAATCCATTGCAATTAGATGGGAAATACGACGAGTGTTTTTATAGTCATAATAAGTTGATTGTTAGAATGTGTTGATGTGTTTGAATGGAAATAGAATTTTAAGATTATTTATCATCTTCTTCTGATTTGACTGGCGGTAATAATATCTTCCATATTTCTGGTATTTGCATTGAGTCACTTCTGTTGCATGTGTTGGGTGTAGACTCGATGAATAAGGATTCCGTAATCAACCTCTCTTTCCACCTACCTATATTACGTTTTAGAATTTTAACCCTATCCCACCCTATTGTGTGGTTGTTTGTTATTGCGTGAAGTGCAATAGCTGAGCTTTTTTCTAAATTACTTATCTTTTCAGGGTCAATCATTTTCCCTTTAGCTAAATTCTTATGTTCTGATAATCTGACTATCCCTGACCTACTAGTTTGACCTATGTAGTTGACTTCACAGTCGTTGCAAGGTATTTTGTAAATTATATTATTTTGTTTAATTGGGTCCAACGGGTCCTTTAACCTACAAAGTTTGTCTCTGAGTGAGTTTGTTGGTTTGAATGCCACCCTAATTCCTGCTTTATTGAGAATCCTACGTAGGGCCTCAGATGTCCCCTCCTTATATGGTATAACAGTAGAAGACTTATATTCTCTCTTATTTGTGTTATTACTACTAGTTACACAATTATTTTTATTTTGTTTTTGGCCTTTGCTGATCTTCTTAATGAATTTTATAGGATAGTTATTCAACACCAACGCTTCTTCTATCTGTTTTATTTCGTCATTTAGGTCCTTTTTTGTGCTACTTAGTGCTATGGCTCGGTTTGTCAGACACTTAACCAAGCCTGCCTTAACAGTTAACGGGTGAGACGAATTAAAGTCTAAATATCTATTAGAATGCGTTGGTTTTCTATAAACACTAGTGTGTAGTTTGCCTTCTTCTATTCGTTTTATCTTACAATCTAACATGGTTAATTCTCCTTGTTCATTTTCTGATTCAAATGTGAATTTTATTCCTTCTACTTGTGAGTTTATATGTGTTAAGAAGCTAGAGATATGTTCTGTTTTTAACACTGTGAATGTGTCATCTACATATCTCCACCATATTTTTGGCCTAGGATTAAATGTATTGAGAGCACTATTTTCCCAGCTGTCCATAAAGATGTCTGCTACAATAGGGGATATTGGTGATCCCATTGCTACACCTTCTGTTTGCCTATATATTCTGCCTTGGAACTTGAAGATAGTAGATGTGAGGCATAGCTGAATCCCTAAAATAATTTCTTCAATGGACAGCTTTGTCCTATGATTGAGTTCAGTATCCGCAGTTAGTTCTTTTTTAACTGCTTCTAAGGCCATATTGACTGGTATATTAGTATAAAGACTGGTTATATCAAAACTGACCATTGTTTCGTCATTCGCTAGTTGAATGTCATTTAGTTTACTTTTCATCTCATATGAATTAGTTAATCTAGAGTTTGAATTATTTCTGATAGGGCATAGTATTAAAGCTAAGTGTTTTGATAATTCATAAGTTGGGGTATTTCTAAAATCTACTATTGGCCTTATTGGGTATCCTGGCTTATGTATTTTAATAGTACCATATAATCTACTAGCATTATTAGTTTTAGGCATTAAGTTAAACCATTTAGACTCACCCAGTGACGGCTTCATTCTGCGTATTAGTTCTACTGTAGATTTCTTAACCTTATTCATTATTGTATCTACAGGCTTCTTAATTTCCTCATATGGACCCGTTTGAATATGTTCAATAACTTTTTTGATATAGTCAGATTTATTCAGAACTACGGTGGCGTTTCCTTTATCAGCTTTTGCAATGACAATATTTTTATCCTGTTTTAGACTAATTAAAGCTTCTCTTTCCAATTTTGTTAAGTTTGATTTTGCCTTCTTTTGATTTTTCAGGGCTAACGCACATTGTGCTCGAACCCCTTCTGCTGTTGTCTTATCTATTGAACCTAGCGCTACTTCTATGCTAGGAATGACATCCTCTGGTTTCAATTTGTTAACTGTTACATTGAAATTTAGTCCTTTCTCAAGTACTTTTATCTCACTAGAGCTTAGTTCCTTTGATGAGAGGTTGATCACCCACTTTGTTTTGTCGATCGAGGATGAAGCGTTGACATCAATTTTATTTGCTGCGTTCCTTTCTTCAATTAGTTTGTTGAATTTTTTGATTTGTGTGGCTTTTGATTTTCTTGATGCTGATTCTCTAGCTTTTTCGGATGTTTCAACAACAATTACATAATCTTTGTCATTGACCATACATTTGAGTTTCCGTTTGAGTTTTTCGATTTCATTTCGTATATTATTGAGTTTCACAGTAATTCGATGTAGTTCTTCTCTTAAACATAATCTACTGAGATGTTCAGAGGCTGACGATATTTTTCTTGAAGTAATTGGAGTGCGTATGTGTAAATATTTTGGAGTTATATGATTTTTCAAACATCGACTGTTGAAAATCCGATGGTTCGTGAATCTTGCTTCTGTTTGAGAAAGTCGTGTGAGTTTATTGATAAGCTTCCTAGTAGGAAGACCATATGTATTATTGATATAAGTATAAAACTTGGGCACTGTGGTAGAGTATAATTCCATAATGGATAAGATTTTATTTTGATAAATCACACAGTGTAGTACAGTTATATTAACTGATGACGTTTCGAGCACAAACTATTGCTCATAATCATATCAAGTTACTCACACAACTTCTTTCCTTCATTTATATACATGTGTGGAATCGACTAGATATTGGAATAAAATTCAATATGAGATAATGTACATTCAGAAATAGTAGTACGAGTGTTATTAATCCATTGCAATTAGATGGGAAATACGACGAGTGTTTTTATAGTCATAATAAGTTGATTGTTAGAATGTGTTGATGTGTTTGAATGGAAATAGAATTTTAAGACTATTTATCATCTTCTTCTGATTTGACTGGTGGCAATAATACGAGTGTTATTAATCCATTGCAATTAGATGGGAAATACGACGAGTGTTTTTATAGTCATAATAAGTTGATTGTTAGAATGTGTTGATGTGTTTGAATGGAAATAGAATTTTAAGATTATTTATCATCTTCTTCTGATTTGACTGGCGGTAATAATATCTTCCATATTTCTGGTATTTGCATTGAGTCACTTCTGTTGCATGTGTTGGGTGTAGACTCGATGAATAAGGATTCCGTAATCAACCTCTCTTTCCACCTACCTATATTACGTTTTAGAATTTTAACCCTATCCCACCCTATTGTGTGGTTGTTTGTTATTGCGTGAAGTGCAATAGCTGAGCTTTTTTCTAAATTACTTATCTTTTCAGGGTCAATCATTTTCCCTTTAGCTAAATTCTTATGTTCTGATAATCTGACTATCCCTGACCTACTAGTTTGACCTATGTAGTTGACTTCACAGTCGTTGCAAGGTATTTTGTAAATTATATTATTTTGTTTAATTGGGTCCAACGGGTCCTTTAACCTACAAAGTTTGTCTCTGAGTGAGTTTGTTGGTTTGAATGCCACCCTAATTCCTGCTTTATTGAGAATCCTACGTAGGGCCTCAGATGTCCCCTCCTTATATGGTATAACAGTAGAAGACTTATATTCTCTCTTATTTGTGTTATTACTACTAGTTACACAATTATTTTTATTTTGTTTTTGGCCTTTGCTGATCTTCTTAATGAATTTTATAGGATAGTTATTCAACACCAACGCTTCTTCTATCTGTTTTATTTCGTCATTTAGGTCCTTTTTTGTGCTACTTAGTGCTATGGCTCGGTTTGTCAGACACTTAACCAAGCCTGCCTTAACAGTTAACGGGTGAGACGAATTAAAGTCTAAATATCTATTAGAATGCGTTGGTTTTCTATAAACACTAGTGTGTAGTTTGCCTTCTTCTATTCGTTTTATCTTACAATCTAACATGGTTAATTCTCCTTGTTCATTTTCTGATTCAAATGTGAATTTTATTCCTTCTACTTGTGAGTTTATATGTGTTAAGAAGCTAGAGATATGTTCTGTTTTTAACACTGTGAATGTGTCATCTACATATCTCCACCATATTTTTGGCCTAGGATTAAATGTATTGAGAGCACTATTTTCCCAGCTGTCCATAAAGATGTCTGCTACAATAGGGGATATTGGTGATCCCATTGCTACACCTTCTGTTTGCCTATATATTCTGCCTTGGAACTTGAAGATAGTAGATGTGAGGCATAGCTGAATCCCTAAAATAATTTCTTCAATGGACAGCTTTGTCCTATGATTGAGTTCAGTATCCGCAGTTAGTTCTTTTTTAACTGCTTCTAAGGCCATATTGACTGGTATATTAGTATAAAGACTGGTTATATCAAAACTGACCATTGTTTCGTCATTCGCTAGTTGAATGTCATTTAGTTTACTTTTCATCTCATATGAATTAGTTAATCTAGAGTTTGAATTATTTCTGATAGGGCATAGTATTAAAGCTAAGTGTTTTGATAATTCATAAGTTGGGGTATTTCTAAAATCTACTATTGGCCTTATTGGGTATCCTGGCTTATGTATTTTAATAGTACCATATAATCTACTAGCATTATTAGTTTTAGGCATTAAGTTAAACCATTTAGACTCACCCAGTGACGGCTTCATTCTGCGTATTAGTTCTACTGTAGATTTCTTAACCTTATTCATTATTGTATCTACAGGCTTCTTAATTTCCTCATATGGACCCGTTTGAATATGTTCAATAACTTTTTTGATATAGTCAGATTTATTCAGAACTACGGTGGCGTTTCCTTTATCAGCTTTTGCAATGACAATATTTTTATCCTGTTTTAGACTAATTAAAGCTTCTCTTTCCAATTTTGTTAAGTTTGATTTTGCCTTCTTTTGATTTTTCAGGGCTAACGCACATTGTGCTCGAACCCCTTCTGCTGTTGTCTTATCTATTGAACCTAGCGCTACTTCTATGCTAGGAATGACATCCTCTGGTTTCAATTTGTTAACTGTTACATTGAAATTTAGTCCTTTCTCAAGTACTTTTATCTCACTAGAGCTTAGTTCCTTTGATGAGAGGTTGATCACCCACTTTGTTTTGTCGATCGAGATTAAGTTTGTCATTGAAAAATATACCTTTGGTTGAATCAGAAGTGGGGATAGTTGAACTGCTAAACTATCCATGTTTGTACTGATACTATTTGAAATAAATCAAATCAGTCGAATCAATTTCTG
The DNA here is from genome assembly GCA_944472155.2 of Trichobilharzia szidati. Lineage (NCBI taxonomy): Eukaryota > Metazoa > Platyhelminthes > Trematoda > Strigeidida > Schistosomatidae > Trichobilharzia > Trichobilharzia szidati. The sequence continues at coordinate 20,406,314 of OX235274.1, read as the reverse complement.
TGCTAGAAACAGTTAAAACTAACTTCTTATACATTGTGGGGATCAGGACCAGGTGACGATTAACATAATTGTTCAGCAATAACGTAATTGACCATTACGTGATGACTGTCTCTACTGTTCTGTGCACAGAAAACAGGGTATCATTAAAAGATTCAGAGGTCGTGACAAGTCAGAGTATCTACACACTACACATTTATTCACAATATTTCATTTCAACACTCCAAATGTAAAGTATTTATGTCGAGTGTTCAGAGTTCGTAGTGTCCTCTCTTAACCGCAACATGCCTACTATCTCTGATAAGATTCATGTTTGGGAATTTTAGATATGATCAGTTATCAGTTCGTCAAGTAGTGTGTCACGGAATAATTCGCTAGCACCTTACTTGATGACACCGAATGTCTACGCAAGGAGATTACTGACATAACCGTATCACAGTGTCCCATTCATAGTTGCATCAAATGGCCACAGAACCGCAATGCTTAAACAGAATATGCATGACTGTAAGTTGAGGGAAACTCACTGGTGCATTCTGCATCGAAGTTCGTCCAATCTCTTTCCGAATTCGTCTATACTGTCAAGGTGTTTCGTCCAAAGTCGTTCAGCTGTAGCAGCACCTCTAGGCCTACATATATATCACAATGATGAGAAGAAACACACAGAAAACTGTGGTCAGCGAGGTGAACTAAAACACATCGCGTTGACGTTTTGTCTTAACTTATTCAATGTAGCTCGGTAGTGCATTGAATGTAATTTTAGCAAATTAATTAGCTGGAAAATTCTCATCTGTGAATCATATGTCCTGACGTTTCATGAAATGAACAAACGTGTCACTCGATTTCTCGTCAAAGGTGTCTTTCATAGACAGGGAAATGCAACTTTAACGGAAAGAAAATCCCACAGTCTAGATATTCAGTCATTATGATTCCATATGGCAATTCAAAGAAAGCGAAGTCAAGTCGAAGTTGAACTCCATTTTTCAACGGTTCACATGTAGGTATATTGTCTGTTGATACTGGGTGTATAGTTAAAGGAGCCCAACGAATCACTACCACTCACACTTATGATATTCTTTTGATGTTGACCAACAGTGAGCTTTAGATGAAGTCATCATCCTATTTCCAACATGTCGACATCTGAACTCACAGTTGTGTTAATGGGTTTCGATTTTGACTGAAAATTATCACCGAAACATTTTGAAATTTCCTGTCCTAAACAACATTTTGATTCACAATTGAGATACCTACCAAACAATGATTTTGGTGAGAATAGTGGGAAGACTAAGTGAAGAGTACTCACCACGCTAGTGACATTATATTCGTCGCATCCACACGTGTGCTCCACAGTGTAGCTTCACCTCCAATGACTGAGTATGCTTGCGTAAATGAGCCTGTAAACAAAATGAAAAGTGTTATTTGCTCGGGGAACCGATGAACTCAGTGAGAAAAATCTACTGGATTTCAGAAAGTCAAGTCCGCACATTTTGCTGATGAATGCGACAGATAGTTTTGCAGGTCAACTGCCTTGACTAATTGAAAATTTCTGTTAACTACTGTTCAACACTCAAAATATAACGCAGATTTCCTGCAGCTTAACCAGGGCTTCTTTCCAAACTAAAGAGCTACTCACATAGCGGGTCAAGGATAAATTGCTAACGATGGCCTCAATAATGTGCGTCTGCAAATTAAAAGTTGGAATGTCTCCTATTGCATAGGGCATACTCAGTGATCTTCATCCAGGTGAGCACAAAAGTGTAATTCTACCTTTGTATAATGGGGCTAAATATATTTGAATAGTGTAATCTTAGCAACCTGTCCGGAGAAGGCATTCTCGATGATCTCCGATGTCCTTGGAGACGTATGTTATAAAGTCCAACTGGGTTTTCTGTCAGTCAATACAAGAGGACCCAGTTTCCATATCTGGATGAGGCGTGCGCAGCCTCTTTATTCACCTCAACCTCCTCCATTTATGTTGAAAATTAACACTTGAAATCCCAATTCCATTTCTTTTCTCTTCTCCGTTTCATTGGCAACTTTCTACAGTTTCATGATCTTTTGTATTATGTCAATTGACCAAGGTTCACGTTATGTTCTTCAGATTCGTTGTTTTATTTACACGACGCGTTTCATTCCACTTTATTAAATTCTTCATTACTCGATAACGGTCCATAAATAGCACATTTGTATTCCCACTACACCAGTGATATGACTTTTTACTTATCATTATTATCTGTCACCTTTGAACTTAAGTATAGCGTATTTGTATCTGCGTGCTTATTCTTCAGTGATACGCAATTTGTATGTCACACTCCTGACTAAACATATCCCTTGAAACAGATACTGTTTTCTTGATTACATATACACAAAGATAACACTAAGCGAACCAATTTCATGTTGTCTCATGTCCCTATTGATCATTCACATGTCAAATGATAATCAAAACGCAATGACTATTATATCACCTCGTACTTCTGTCATGATACACTTTCTGATATAATTCTCAATTGCCTTCAATGAAAATTATTTACCAACAGGAATGGATTTGTAACCGAAGAGGCTGAGACATTTACTGAAACTGAAATCGTCCGGTTCTATTTTACTTGTTTTAAATGTATTCCGAAGATGCCCAAATTATTAGGATGTCCTGTTGTCCAACGATTTCGAAGAAGCAGGACCATCGATAGATTTAATTATTCAGTTCCCTTAGAATGAACTGGTGTATGTTCACTGTAGTCTTTATTAGATACACTAATGAGTCAGTCGTATATTAATCAGCCCCATTGAAACAGCTAAGCTCGTATTTTCACACGTCACTGGTGATGTCCACCAGCGCACTACGATAGCATTAGTTTAATACCATTATGGGTAAATTTTTATTTTGATACAGTCTCACAGTGTTATACAGTAATATTTACTGATGACGTTTCGAGCACAATTTATTGCTCATAATCATATCAAGTTACTCACACAGCTTCTTTCCTTCATTTATATACATGTGTGGAATCGACTAGATATTGGATTAAAATTCAATATGAGATAATGTACATTCAGAAATAATAGTACGTGTGTTATTAATCCATTGCAATTAGATGGGAAATACGACGAGTGTTTTTATAGTCATAATAAGTTGATTGTTAGAATGTGTTTGAATGGAAATAGATTATTTATTATCCTCTTCTGATTTGACTGGTAGCAATAATACGAGTGTTATTAATCCATTGCAATTAGATGGGAAATACGACGAGTGTTTTTTACAGTCATAATAAGTTGATTGTTAGAATGTTATGATGTGCTTGAATGGAAATAGAATTTTAAGACTATTTATCATCTTCTGATTTGACTGGTGGCAATAATATCTTCCATATTTCTGGTATTTGCATTGAGTCACTTCTGTTGCATGTGTTGGGTGTAGATTCGATGAACAAAGATTCAGTAATCAACCTCTCTCCATCTCCACCTACCTAGATTACTTTTTAGAATTTTAACCCTCTCCCACCCTATTGTGTGGTTGTGTGTTAATGCATGCATTGCGATTGCCGAGCTTTTTTCTAAATTACTTATCTTCTCTGGGTCAACCATTCTTACCTTAGCTAAATTCTTATGTTCTGACAATCTGACTACCCCTGACCTACTAGTTTGACCTATGTAGTTGACCTCACAGTCATTGCAGGGTATTTTGTAAATTATATCATTTTGTCTAATTGGGTCCACTGGGTCCTTTAACCTACAGAGCTTGTCCCTGAGTGAGTTTGTAGGTTTAAATGCCACCCTAATTCCTGCTTTATTTAGAATCCTACGTAGGGTCTCAGATGTCCCTTCTTTATATGGTATAACAAAGCAAAGGTATGACAAAGGAAACGCCACCGTAGTTTTGAATAAATCTGACTACATCAAGAAGGTCACTGAACATATTGAAATGGGTCCATATGAGGAAATCAAGAAGCCCGTAGATACAATAATGAATAAGGTTAAAAAATCTACAGCGGAATTAGTACGCAGAATGAAGCCGTCACTGGGTGAGTCAAAATGGTTTAATTTAATGCCTAAAACTAATAATGCTAGTAGGATGTATCGTGTAACAGTATGCCTTTAGATATGCTACTCAGTGAAATGTCATCTTATGCACAACATGTCACACTTAATGTCTGTCATGAAACTTTTACCAGTCTAAATAGAAGTTAGAATATGTTTGCGATGTAATGAAAAATGAATCTGCCTCCTAATTTCTCAATTAATGCTGTCCGAGGAAGAAACTATTCTAACTCTGTAATCAAGGTACCATCGAATTCCTTTCAAACTACAGAAAAGATCTAAACAGGATATGTATTGTCGCAAGGATGAAATGAGTTGCATGTCTGAATAGGAGTAACAAAAATTGCATCAAAATGTTCCACAAAAATTACATTCATAAAAGCAGGATAAACACAATCTGGAAAGTGAATAGCGAGTCAGATCATCAGTGGCATTGATGTTGGTTCACTTCTGGGTGAAATGATGCAACACTGTAAAATTTACAACATTTTCCTTCCCATGCACAACACTATCACGTGTGTTTTGCCGAATGTAGATTTTTAGTGACAGCGAAACAGACATTAATGTTTATCGTTACAACGAATCCGATGTTGAGACTCAAATCTACTTCATTAAGTCAAGATTCTTCAGTGAATGCTTGCTTTGGGAGATGCGCTTGTTCAGTATTTATGGATTCGCAGTGAAACCATTCATCTCAAAAAATGAAAAAAACAAAGAAAACAAAATCCTCAACTAGATCTACAAATCCCGATTAATACACAATTCCTTAATGACTGATTCCTGAGTTCAATGTTAATGTCCCATTGTCTTCCATTATATATGCATATATACATTTTGCTGTTAATATGCCAACATACTGTACAAAGTCAAACGACTCACATTTGTGAGGCAAAAAAAAGCATCGCACTCGCTGCAATCATTGTGAATCCGTGTTCATTTCAGAACTGTGGCATAACACAGGCAAAGCGAAACTTGCAACACACCCAGATAAACTTCGTCAACACATAAATTCAGTTCAAAACAGTATCTGTTTCAGACTACGCGAGAATTAACTCACCTCCGAAATCTCTGATATTCTGTTCATAATATCTCATCCAATCAAGATCATTTTGTGTGTCATTGAGATTCCATGTACCAGAAACTATAACATTATATCCGTCTAGAGTGGCTTCGTAGACGTATTTTTGCCAATCTGCAGTTTTCCAGACATGAATGATTGTTCCATGGTCAATCTGTTAAACCGAATGAAACATTTGTAAAGTGAGTGGTATGAACATCAAACTGATATAACCATGCAGTTTAATTTGAAAGGAATTATCGGTTGATTGTTATTCTGGAAATTCGGGATGGCGCATTATCGAATGGATGAAGCATTTCGTTTACAGGTTGACTTTATGAAGTTATTTAACCTGAGATATCAAATTTTCTGATGCCTCTTTTCAGAGGTTTGCCAGAGTTGACATCGACGAAATATGCAACACGTTAGATTTATTCAACCGAAGAATGAAATTAAATCACCTCTGTTCTTTAATCATCAAGTAAATTTTCAAAATGAGTAGCGCTCATAACTTGAACTAAATAAATGTTGATTTGATCGTGTTCATGATGGTCAACGGTGAAAATGTAGATACAAGTTTCTTTCTGTTCAAGACTCATCAACTAGCTGTATGATCACTCTGCTGAACGACAAGTCTACCATTGGAACTGAGAACAAAGATAAAAGCCACGGTGTCTGTTCTGGGACCCCATGTGTCAACAGACACTGACCACAGAGAAATAGAGGAAGAAAATTTCCATTAACGAAGTGAAATTCTGTGTTCTGTCCAAATTGAATAATCACATGAAATAACTTCATTGATCAAATACAACCAGATGAATTCACGATCAAGCACAGGGATTATTCTGTTGTATTTGTGTCGACTGGGTTGTGAGAGTGAGAGAGCTTAGTCACACTCATCATGACAGACTCCACTGGACAATTAATAAGAGAAAATATTCTCCTATCACCATACATCAAGTAACACCCTAACTCAGCATTTGGCGACCGAGATCTGTTTCCCTGATGGCGATGAGGTAGATGAATTATTATTTGTCTCGAGACACTGAATCAGCCAACATGGAACAGATAATCGTTACTGAATATCGAGTGTAGTGATCTAATTACAAACATATTTTCCAAAACTTACTTCACATTCTTCAGCATAACTCTCCTGGTACACAATTGGAGTGATCGGTAATTTAGAGTCTTTCGTCATGTTCTTAACAATCTCAATAAGTTTCACAAAGTGATATCTAAGTAATTTGTAATAATCCTCACCGAATTCCATTTCTACCATGAATTCAATTATTTCCGGATTCGACCGCCTAAAATGAACAGGAAGACAATAAATAAATTTGTTCCATGTTCTTGTCGATGATTCAATTCAAACTGCCTACAAATAAGGAGCAGCAATTTGAAGTCTCTCGTTAATCTACATGAATTAATTGTTAAAATACAACTTGATCAGAGATTGTTGATGAGGATTTTCTATTCCACTCAGTGGAAGGAAGAGAATGAGATAGGTGGGCGCTGTAATATTCAGTGTTCTACTGAAGAAGAAAAAGAAGAAGAAATAGTCGTGTCTTATGGACAGTTGTCTTCATTGGTTTATGTTAACCATCCAGAAGAGGAATAATGTGAGATTATATTTCACTGGCGGTATGTAGCTACCATGTTTGATTGCACTAAATGTTTTGCAATCCACTGGTAGTATCAGATGAATGGACACTTTAATACAAAATCATATTTTGCTAAATCAGTTAGTCAGGTTTAGAAACCGTCGAAGGTTGTTGTACACTGTTTTCTGTACACACAGATTTTGATGCAAGTCACCAGACATCTTCGGCACAAACTTCAAAATGACGTCACGACACCACTTTAAGTGGTGTTTGTTTTCATATTACTTGTCAACCAACAAATCGGAAACTTAAATGCGGTGGAGTCTTATTGAAAATACCATCCATGTCACTTCCTAGTGCTTAAATCGAGAGTTGTTCTTCCTGTTGCTCCCAAGGAATACTTATTGAAATGCAAATGAATCAATGAGAAAATTGTTTCAATGAGACTAGTTCAGCGCCTGGTAATCTGAGACAGGTAAAAGTATGCCATCAGTTTGAAATGAAAATATGGCGATGCCATAATATTGATTCTATATTTACTCTTATGTAAAATCAACAGAACTCACCAGCACTCATAGTCAACCTCATTGCCGCCAAGGTGAATGTAATTGTCATGAAATTTACCAAAGATTTCTCTAAAGAATTTCCGTAAAAACTCATACAACGACCAATTGGCTGGATTCAATGGACCCAACTTTTCATTTGGTTTGCCGCCGTCATAACATTTAGTTAGTAAGTCTGGATATCCTTTTCCCCATGACAAGGTATGCGCTACAAAAGATGATTGTGACAGTCAATGGAGATCATCTGTACAATATTTCGACAAATAATGTCGTTGAGATACAAAATACGAGGATTAATGCAATCACCATCTGAGATTGATTCGAATTCTGCTGTCAGAAATTATACACTGTTCAACCCACATAACACATGCATTTCACACTAACTACGTTGGTCCATTCAAGGACCAACTGCAAGACGTTGAATGCAAACATTGTACTAATGGTATTCACGTAGTTCATTGGTCGGATTCCTCTCTACATTGTCTGGATAATATCAGACGAATGAACAGAATCATAAACTGTGAAATTTTCACAATAGCCTTGGGTTTATTATTTCTAGCAAACTCAAACCTCCTAGGTAACCCAGCAAAGGTAAACGCCTCTCATCATCTCCTTTCTTCAACATACCGTCAAACACGAAATCATGCATAAACTGAACAATATTTATGATGACTATGTTGAATTGGTTGATAGACAGTCTACTTTCAGTATCATTCCAAGGGCATGTTCATACTAATTCAAATCTTTGCATGATATGATTTCACTTGAACTCACATGATGTACAATTGCATCATATTAAATATATATTTAAAATTACCTACCTGGAGTATCAAACTCGGGAATCACACGAATTCCACGTTGACGAGCGTAGTCCAACAGTTTTTTCACATCTACTTCATTATATGTGCACTTCAGAGGATGATATGCACCCTGTTGTAGTTAAAACAAATATTTCGATCAATAGATGAACTGATTTTCACCTTACTCACCTTCTCTGAAAATTCCGGCCAAGTAGTTGAGACAAAGGGAAATGATTGATCATCTGTAATATGCCAGTGAAACACATTCATCTTGACCATGGCCATGCTATCCTGGTAAGAGAAAGCATCATACCTACTATTGCACTTCTTACTATTAGTTTCTTCAGGACATCAAGTGGCAAGAAGTATCTTGCAGTATCTATCAACATTCCACGGTGTACGAATAGTGGTTCGTCCATCAACGATCCTTGAAATATAACATTCTATATGATGAAATGAATCAATGAAATCAAGCCAAAGGTAAAAACGAAACTCACCGCTCCATCTTCATCTCGATACACCAATTGAAGTATGGTCTCAAGGGCGTGTAAAGCACCCCAAACCTCACTGGAGTCTATGGTGATTTGAGAGTCTTCTATCTTCACATTATCTGCAAAATGGTGATTGAATTAGTCGTTATGGTACAACTCACATGATTCATCAGTTGATGCAGTTAATGATGGCCATAGCTCACCACGGCTTTCGTCACATCCCAATACGATTTTAATATTCAGAATGTTTATGTTGCATGTGACTTGAACTTTTTCAGAAATTGGTGGATGTTTCAATTCCAGACGATTTTGAAATCTCGTCACAGCATCTGACAATATATTGCATTTGGAATAGTCGTGTCGAATGTCAAGTGAACTTTTTAAATGGCAAAGTGTCGAAGATTTTTCGTAAAGTGACGGCTTCGGAACTATTGCTATTGTATAAAGTGAGTTATTGAGCAGCAGTGCAATCAAGAACAACACAGAATTAAAAATCATGATTTCTCTGTTCTTGTCAATATCTTTGTTACCTCAATCTCAGTAGATTTTATGTTAACACTGAAATGTACTTTGATCTCATCTGATATTTAATGACAGAATCACCACACAATCACATGAGTATTTCATCTAAGTACTTGTATTTTTCGATTGGATACGGTTACCATGGTCTAACAAACTCTACTGGTTGATGTGAGCAGTGTACAACTACTTATATCAACAAATCAGTATTATGTAGGTTTTGTATGGAGTGAATACAACTCCCAACAGTTGACACACACATGGGTTAACGTGTTTCATGTCAAGCCATGACTATAAAACTTCGGCTGATTGCTGCACAGTGGTAGTCAGAGGTTTTAGATCCTTATGGGGAATACGCAGCACTTCAACTAGAACCACCTGTGAAGTTTTCAAAAATTTGAACAACTTTCAATAATTCTTATGCATTTCTGGTAAAATCGAAACTAGAAAACTGCATCCAGGTAACCAGTGCTTGTCTCAAGACAGTCTCACAGATAATAAAAGAACACCAAAATAATTATAGGCGTACAAATTTTGGTTTGACCATTTTATCATAGTAGAAAAGCACAACAGTTTAAATCGCTTCTCCTTATTATACTATTGGCAGACAGGATATCTCGTCACAGTGTTATAATATCTAAAAAATGACCATGAACTTGACCTATCTTTTCTTTTCCTCCCCACGCAACATGTACATTTCAAGAGAAATAGGAGGACCGTTCAGAAAACGAGAAGGAACATATTGTTGTGAGTACCATTTCTTCCATCAAGTCTTCAGTTGACGCGTTCAAGATGAAATTAAGCAAGTAAAGGTGTCTATTAGAAAAGCCTTCTATCGTCAATCAAAAAATGCTTTGTTGGGTGTGAAGCACCCTAATTGAGCGGATTTTGGACCTTGAGGATATTTTAATCAGACAGCTTTCGTTCACATGATAGTCTTTCCACTTGTTCGAGGAAGAGGAAAAAGGTATAAGATGAGCAGCAGCAAGAGGTAAAAACGAAGATTGAAACGAGTGAGCCAATCGATACCAAATTTGGAAAAATGATAAAAAGAGAGAGAAATATGTAGAAGCTAAACGATTGATAAAAATTAGACACATACGTATGATTGAATAAAAAGACAAGGCGGAACTGTTAGTGACAGCACGGATAGGAAAGTTATTTGTAAATGGCACAATCACGTCACTAGACGGTTGATAATTCTAAAAAAGTAGAAACCAGCTATATCAGCACTCGACCTTGGACACGAGAACTCACTATATTAGTGTATCTTATAATACTTATTTTAAAATTATCGTTTCGTAACCAGACTGCAAAACCTGCGCTCATCCAATCGAACAATACACTGACACAGCTCATTTTGTTTCAGCCAAAGTTAGGCTTTCACAAATGAAGTTTTAGTGACTCACCCTCACAACTCCTGAAAGTCATACGCTCTTTCCCATGTGGATACAACAGGTTCTTCAAATCTAAGAAATGAGTGACTCCTATTGGCTTGAAACAAGTCATTTCTGCAAGCGTCAACGTGTGGAGCTTACCAATAATTGTTAGCTATCGTGATACGTATACTCACTGAGAAATTGGGACCAGTATTGTTTGAAATAACATAGATGTCGAAAAAAATATGAATAACGTGATAGACGTTTTGATGAAACTGTCAAATAGGTCTCGACAGAATGGGCTACATCACATACTGAATCGATATTCTGCCTAAAGCTTGTACCTTTCACTTGCTAGTTTCAACTGTTTGAGTTATTAGGACATAAGTGGTGGTCTGAGATGATTAGTGCTAAAATAAAACACAAAGGTTTCAAAGCTAACAAGCATTATTGGTTCTTGTGGTGTTAAGCACACGTCAAAGACTGTATTCTTGGATGTAACTTTTGAAAATTCTGATTATTTCACAGTCACTATGATGTTGGCAGTTACATGACCACAGATTTGAATTGATTGACCGATTTCTTGATGAAGGTCGTTCCCAATCCTATTCCATTCAGATGTGCCAACCATGTTTTAAATATTTCCTAAGTGCTATTTGACTGGTTCCAGTCCTGCATTCGAATATCAATAATCAAAAAGGATGGCGAAACTGTCACAGTGGAGTGATCCAGCTCAGTACCCGTGGAGAGAGAAGAAGACAGAAGAAAACTGCATGAGAATTGCGAAAGGAGCTAGCAAGTGTCAGTAATTGAGAAGTGATTTACCAGTAATAATAATTATTATTGTAACAACGAATAAAAAAAGGCAGTGATAATCTGCAATAATCACATAACCATTATATCTCGTTTCTGGCTTCCCAAGTTGAATACGGCAGCATATTTCCGTTGCACTTGGTTCTCAGCTATCATTTTGAACTATAATTGGAAATGTCAAAATGGTTCAAGCTTCTTACCACATGATCTCCCTGATACCCTCACATACCCAACTTGTCAAATGACATTCGATATTCCACTCGATAGTCTGGAATGTAAATTTGAATTTCTGTTCAGTGTGTTCAGCCCATCTTCATTTCTTCCTGAATAGTCGTTGGCCAGTAGTTTATTGTTTGGTTCCTTATCGGAGTTCCTTATTCCTTCTGAAAATCTGGATCTCAGGATAGGGTAAAGGCAGTTTTTGATGAAATGATTCAGCCAGTGGGGGCGTACTGATGAAGGGTCCCAAACTAGGACGAAATAGCTGTCCAGTACTTCCAGGTTTTCTAGGGGTTCTGTAACAGATGTCAGCTCATGATGAAATCCTCCAAGGAGTCAAACAAAAATCCCTACAAAACAAATACTTGAAAATCCTCTTTGTGATGTGTGAGTCTCTGGGCCATATGAAGGCCCTGACATAACATCAGCAATCTGGATCTCACTCTTCGTACTGTAGGTGGTCCCACTGATTTCAGGATAATGATTGCCTGTTTGTCTATTCCACTACGCTCCGGGCTTTGACGTCCGAATGTGTGTCACCTATAGTTGAAGCCATCCTTCGAAGGTAAGTGAAAGGGACGACTTCCTTTAGATTTCTCCTACTGGTCAGTAGCATTTGTTATTAGTTAGACATCTTCATCAGCTCTGTCATCAGTCTGTTTACCTGATGTGCTGTCTGAGCTATCTCTTATGCCATGTTGTCAGTTTTCATCTGTAGAACACATATGTGAGCATCTGCATTATGAGACAGAAACCATCAACGAAATTGAAGTCTGTGTGTGTTTTCTGATCGAATTTATCCTATTCTTTTCACTTCTTGGGTCCAGCGGGTTGATCGTCACATTCCCAATAAGATCTTTTCCATTCGGTGGGCTTTGTGTTTTGAATAACTTGAGTTTGATAGTGTGGCGTTAGGATTCACAACTGTCTTTTATATAGCGAATTCTGTGGAAAAGTATTATGTGGACTAACAAACAACCAGTCTCGTTGGGATAAATTTCAAATTGTGAAAAATGCAAATGAGGAATATTTTCACCCCATTTGTATGAGTGTTTAACCCATGTCTGTGTATTCCTATAGTCATAATTAGACATTACTGAAGCAACCAATGCACAACGAGGACCTCGGTGATGAAGCAACAATATGGAGAATAATTTGGGGAAGAAGCTAACGGAATCACACTCCGTCAATTATAAATCACATCTCACTGTACTGAAACCGTACACCCTAGTAGACTTCGATGATTATTCACACATTTACTGGTTCTCAGGAGAACCAGATACAGTCATCCTAGCCTCCAGAAAGACCAGAAATGCATTTCAGTAATGACAATAATTTCTTCGGGCGATATTAATTCACAAGATGATAATTATTATTCAATAGAAGTGCATAAAATAGTCATCATAATTTCGAAACTGCTCCACGAGTACTAGAGATATAGTTTACATTGAGTACGAATGTTTGAGTGCAGTTTATTCAGAGTAGTATTGTTCGAATGAACAAAACTCAAAGCTCATCCATTTCTCATTAGTTAGTTAGTTAGTTAAAAAGTACAAATCAATTTCAGTTGAAAACTAATAATCTTACTGTTATTAGAGGACTTGAGACTTATACTATTATAACCAATTACAGGTAGTGTAATCGATCAGTTTTCAAGAACACTCGTAAAGTTTTATATTTGACATATGGTCATATGCATCATATTTCATAAAGACCACACTCTTCAACTTTAAATCACTTGTAACTGCTATTTGTATTCATTCGTTTTCAAACTGTAGTAAGGGATATGAATCGACCTCGAAGTGTTTCCATCGTTAAAAAGGTTAGAAATCGAGTAATTGAAAACGAGTTGACGCGACAGTCAGAAATGTGATCAATTCCATGTGATTCGCTGCCTAGTATGAATAAATAGAGTCGATAAGGAGGTACCATATTGTTTTCATTGATTATAAGTTGCCTAATGTTTAAAACTATTAGTCCCTTCTTTAGGTTTAGATACTGCTATCATCCTTAAACGATTCCTGAACTGGTATAGAAGTCAGTTAATTTTTAAACTTGTAGTCTACTCTGTCCTTAAGAAAGATGTTTGCATTAAATTGTCACACAATGGGAAAGTAAATAGCAGGATTTCACAACAGAGAATAAACTGGGTTATCCACGGAACCCATTAGGCATCTCGGTTCATAACTGTTAAAAAAACTAAAAATATGCTCCACTGCAAACCTCAAAAGTGCACCAGTGATTATTTCACATTCCACTCTATGCACCAATTTACGGGTGTGTGTTGACATGTGCATAGCGGGGAGTAATCTTGCTTCCAATTTGAGGGTGGGAGGGCATATTCCCAAATGGTCAGAAAAACAGATGAACTTTGGAAAATGGATAGATGTGTGGGGCAGACTATCAACCTAGTCTACAGCTTAACATCTAGTCAGTATAAACCACAAGAATGGTGTCAAAATACCTTTCAAGATCATTTTTAAAAACAGTCAGGAGTGCTTACTGAAATAAGCTGGGGCAGTAAGCATTCGTTAACTTAAGCCCTCCCCCTCAAAATGTTTAAAAACAATCTGTTATTACTCTAAACCTACCTTGGTAATTCCTATATGATTGGATAGTCGAGCGTAGTATTAATTATTCTTATTATTCTGAAATCCGTCACTTTGTGTACTTTAATTGGCCTTCATTTTCACATAAATGGAGTTGACAAGAAGGTGTTCAAAATGTATTGAGCGAATACGTCACATTTCTCAAATGATCTCCGTCTTCTGATAACACTATCCACATTCAATTGTGTCACTTAAGAAAATACCTACGTGTTGGTGATAACAATACAAACCTGATTTAAGCGAATAAATATGTTCGGCAAATTCTCAATAGGCTTTACATTTATATAATGAAATATTGGTCATAGGCATTTGATTTAATGTGGTTCATGAAATGTAGGATCACAGTTCCGGGATGTGAATTATTGGCATACAATCAAGGTGATCATAATACTAATAATAACAAGGATAAATTCATTCAAGTGTTTATATAATTGGCGGCCTGCTTGAATCCCAAGGCTACATGAATTTCTCTCCGAGACAGTGCATCTTGTTTTCTTCAGTTCTTGTTGTTATGACCATTCAGTTATATTCGTTGATCTCCAAATGTTGTACTTTTGCACATTTTGAGTTGGTTTGCAGCCTATCGTTGAGCGTTTCTGGCGGAACAAAGCGAAATACCCTAGTGTACTATTTTATTCTTCAAATTTACCATTGATACGTCACGTCGCATGATATACTGGAGATGGCTGTTTTACTTGCAGCTCCTGGATGATGAGTAAATAGTACGCAATCAATCAGGCTGAAAGCTGTGCATATTGTATAAACTGATTGTGCAAACTAAAGCTACTGTTACTAAAAAAACTACAGGCAATAATGAGTATGTAGTTAGAATGGGTATATTAGTGGGGGAAGAGGGGAAAAATAACTATCATTACATAGCTGTTAGATAAACTAATAATAATGATAAATTGTGAAACCAAGAGTAAAATCTACAACCACATCACAGAATGACATCGATGATACGGTTAGGAGAGCAAGTGAAATGAAATAAAAATACAATAAAATATTTACAGTTATCCGGTGCCGCAGGAAGATATATCTATCTATAGTTAGAAGCGAAGGCCAATTTCTCCCCTCGATGGTTTCCGGAGTAAATTGTTCTGATATAAATAATTCAGTATTTGAGGCCCTCTGAATGTCAAACCCTTATTTGAGTTCCAGGCGTAAATATGACTTGTTTGGACTGATTCAGTCCCTTGATTCTTGTGATATTAACGGCACAGTGCTGAGTAGTATATGGAATGTTACCTATCTTGGTATCAGATTCCTTTCCCATTTCTGTTATTAGTTTCATATCTTGTTGATTCCCAAAAACAATTTTTGTTTAACCTATTGCATGAGGAAGTTGAGACTTTCCGGCATAACTCAACTTCTACTCTCGCAGTTAATTAATTCATGTATTCTACCCACTATTCTGTAATGTTCAGTCTTATAATTATCTGGGTTTCTCAAAAATAGGTGTGTCATAATAAGTAGAACACTTAAAGCAATCATGGCATCTTTATTCTCTCAAGAAAATAATATGGCTTTGGGATGATATTAGTAAGACCAAGTCGATGGAATTCATGGCGAGTATTATCCATGTGTTGGTATCAACATATACTATGTTTAGCTTATTGTTCTATGTATACATATATATTACGGCTTCTGCATTAATAAGTCCTTTTGCGAAGTACAGGTCAGTTTACAGAGTATTAGTTGATAGTTGTGTAAGTCTGCCAGCAATCTAAACGTTTGACTGAGCTTCAGATTGACAGAATTAATTTTGATAGCATACGTAAGAATGATGTTAAAGTTACCGTTGTACTTACAAGTAGTATAAAACGTAAAAGTGAAATAATGGATGAATCCATGTTTCGTGGAAAATACTAATCGGAGCACTAATAAGAAAAGGACAAAAAGTTCAGCACAGATATGTTTTCGGCTGTTTCAATCTCAAAAGCTGCACAGGGACATTTATATACATAAGTCTACATATATACAATTATTATATATTTAATTCCACATAATGATCAAGGACTCTAGAGCTTTACGTAAAATGTCACTGTCATCTATTCACGTCTTATTAACCTGTGGATACCAGGCAGAAAAATTGAAATGTGGAACTTGTGCTTTGGATTTCTGTCTGTGTTTGAAAATGGGTAAATTGAATATGGACGAAGTGATTATCCTTTTAACATAGTACGGAGTATATTTACTAACCATCTGGCTAGAGCATGGTAGGGAGAATTTCACATTTTTACTTTCTTTACTTTCAGTAGGCTGTATAATCTTGGCATGTATGTACCCGTTGGTCCCAGTTCGTCATACATACTTCTGGGGAATGAATGTTCTTCCGTTAGTTTCTTCAAATGTTTGCCTAATTCGCACACTATTTTGTTACTGAAATATTTGTTCTCCTTAAGTTTTTGGAACTTCTGTGTGTATATCAATAAATAACCCATCTTTTTAATATAGTCACTTCTATCGAGTAGGGCTAATGCCGATCCTTCTGTGATTACTGATATTTTTTCATTTGTTCCATCAGTTTCCGTAGCTCTTCTCTGCGCTCCTTTTATTGTCGTGTTTAATTTTCGATTTTATTGATAACAACGATCCACTAAACTGGATTTGAAACGTTCTAGTTCCAAGGTGGAGGCTGGAACTAGATCCCTTGTCCGACTAGTTAGGTTATCAGGTTCAGTATCTCTTTCTTAGTGACTGATTTGTCTGTTTGCGCCTGTTGCAAGATATTAGGCCAAAATAAAGTACCTCTATTTGCAAATTATTTAATTTAACACTACTATAATTATAAACATAACATTTAGGGTCTGTAGGATGTTTACTGTTTACACCTTCAATGCTACCTAAGATGTACACTGTGTTATAATCTCTGGTATTTGGAATCTAAACGACTCAAAACATGACGATGATTGGAGTAGATATTTTGAACAAAATATCAGAGATTTTGAAGGTGAATTTATTTGAGACGTTATTTGAAGTGAATGATTTCCACAAACAATCTGAGATGTGGATATTACTCGAGTGGTTCTATTTTATGTTTCATCTTACATGTCTGTGTTATGAGGTAGTCTTGAGATGAGTGTTAACTCTGAGTGGTTACAGCTGGCTAGTCGACTCCCCTGCCACAATGCCGGTCATTCAGTAAAAAGTGGTTGGAATCAGTGGAACAAATATTTGTTCACATCAAAATAGAATCATACATAAGGACAGCCAATTCTCACGTAAGCACAAACTGGTCTTGTGATGACACGATATCTTGTACATCAAAATACTACCTTGATAAAATGATAATTACCAGTGTTTAGGACGTGGAGTATTCGTACAATGTACGAAACTGGAAAGGCTGCCCAGGTAGCCGCAGAAATGAGAAGATATGAAATAGAAGTATTGGGAATCTGCGAGAGCAGATGGAACGGATATGGAAGGGGCCGGCTACCAACTGGAGAGACAATAATTTACTCCAGTCACCCAGAGGACAATCACGAACACACCGAGAGAGTAGCCATCATGATGTCACCAATAGCAGCCAAAGCTCTCATGCAGTGGGAACCAATCTCCTCCAGGATAATGACAGCCAGGTTCAACTCAAAAGGAAAAAAAGGTTACAATCATTCAATGCTATGCGCCTACA
This sequence comes from Trichobilharzia szidati, assembly GCA_944472155.2. Classification (NCBI taxonomy): domain Eukaryota; kingdom Metazoa; phylum Platyhelminthes; class Trematoda; order Strigeidida; family Schistosomatidae; genus Trichobilharzia; species Trichobilharzia szidati. The sequence continues at coordinate 20,388,600 of OX235274.1, read as the reverse complement.
AATGTCTCAGAACAAGAGAAGAGGGAGGCCTTCCACAGACAACTACAATCAGTAACGGTCAATGTCCCAAATGGCGATATCAAAATCCTGATAGGTGATATGAATGCGAAGCTGGGAGGAGACAATACAGGAAGAGAACTCACCATGGGTCGCGAGGCCCTCGGTGAAATGAACGACAATGATGAACTCTTCTCAGACGTCTGCGCCTTCAATGATTTGGTGATTGGTGGTAGTGTGTTCAAACACAACCATATACACAAGGCGACATGGATTTCACCAGATGGACACACCAAAATCCAGATAGACTTCATTTCAATCTCAAGGAAGTGGAGACGGAGCCTACTGGACATAAGATCGAGGAGAGGAGCAGATGTGGGTTCAGACCACTATCTAGTACAAAGGACTTTCAAGGTGAAGCTGAAAGCCTCGAAGATAGCTGAAGATAGGCCACAATGCAAGTTCAACACTCAAAAACTAAAGGACACAATCACACAGGACATTTTCACTGCAACTGTCAGAGCAAAGCAGGAAAAACTACGTGGCACCACTGAGGAATCATCCGTGGAAGACCATTGGAACTCTCTGAAGGTAATTTTCAACGAAACGTGTTCAACGGTTTTAGGAAGAAAGAAGAAACAAGACAAGGAATGGCTCTCAACGGACACTTGGAAGCTAATAGAGGAGAGGAGAATGGTGAAAGAAAAAATGATTCAATGCAAAGATGGACAAGAGAAAGAGACACTGAGCTCAACTTACACAGCACTGGACAAAGAAGTGAAGAAGAGTGCCAGGAAGGACAAAAGACAATTCTACGACAACCTGGCGTCTGAAGCTGAGAAGGCAGCAGGCAAAAGGGACCTGAGGACACTACATCAGATAACCAAGTCTCTATCCGGGAAGAGATCAACACAATTGAAACCTATAAAAGACAGCCAAGGGAACCCAATTACCAAAGAAGAAAGACAGATTAATCAATGGGCAGACCACTTCAAAGGACTCTTGAATCGACCACCACCTACAACCCGTCCAGTAATACCAACAACAGCACGTACACAACTGCAAGTTGACACCAATCCTCCAACGAAAACTGAAGTCATGAGTGCAATCAATCTTCTGAAAGCTGGAAAAGCAGCTGGACCAGATGGAATACCCCCGGAAGCACTGAAAGCGGACCCAGAAACGACGGCAGATATGCTGACTCCATTATTGCAAAAGATGTGGAAAGAGGGAAAGGTGCCTACTGACTGGAGGAACGGTTACCTTGTGAAACTACCAAAGAAGGGCGACCTGGGACTCTGCAAGAACTGGCGAGGAATCATGCTCCTGTCGACGCCAAGTAAAATCCTGAGTCGCATCATCCTGGAGAGAATCAAAGACGCGCTGGATACAGAACTCCGACCAGAACAAGCTGGATTTAGGAAAGGCAAATCATGTTCTGACCAAATTGCAACTCTACGTATTATCATCGAACAAAGCATGGAATGGCAATCAAATCTCTACCTCAACTTCATAGACTTTGAGAAGGCCTTCGACAGCGTTGACCGCGAAGTAATTTGGAAACTCCTCGAGTACTACGGCGTACCCCAAATATTCATCAACCTTATTCAACAACTGTACGACAACGGCACATGTCAAGTGATCCACAACGGAAAACTCAGCGAAGCGTTTGGAGTAAACACAGGAGTCAGACAAGGGTGCTTATTATCACCAATGATATTCCTAATTGTGGTGGACAGACTGGATTATGCGTCAGACAGTGGGAAACGAGAAGACAGGGATATCCTGGACCGACGTGAAGAACCTAGAAGACCTGGATTCCGCGGATGATTTATGTTTGATGTCACACAAAATCGAAGACTTACAAGCAAAAACCGACAAACTGGTCGAAGAAGCAGCAAAGACAGGACTCCAGGTGAACATAGACAAGACAGAGGTCATGAAAATAACCAACCAACAACAGCAGCAACATCCAGTGCCAATCACCATCAACGGGAGGGATTTGAAAGAGGTGACTTCTTTCACTTATCTAGGGAGCATTGTCTCAACCACAGGAGGAACGGACGAGGATGTCAAATCGAGAATCGGGAAGGCGAGAAACACATTCATCAACCTGAAACCAATCTGGAAATCTTCGTCACTCAGCCTGCATCAACAACAAAATTCGGATTTTCAATACAAACGTGAAGTCAATTTTGCTTTACGAATCAGAAACTTGGCGAGTCACCAAGAATATTTTCAACAGGTTGCAGACCTTTATCAACAACTGTCTTCGCTCCATACTGAAGATTAGATGGCCGGAAAGAATCACAAACAAGAAACCATGGGAACAGACAAAACAGGAACCAATCGCCCAACAAATATGCAGGAGGAAGTGGAGATGGATTGGACACTTGCTGAGGAGGCCGTTGAGTGACATCGCGCGTCAGGCCAATGCTCGAGTGGAACTCGAAAGGGAAGCGGCGAGTGGGACGTCCAAGGGTGACATGGAGGAGATCGTGTGAGGAGGAGATGAAACAGTATGGACTAACATGGACGCAAGTGAAAAGTACAGCACAAGACAGAAGCAAGTGGAGGCGTGCAGTTGAAGCCCTATGTTCCACTAGGAACCCAAGGGAACAATAATAATACAATAATAAGCAATTTGCATATAAACATGGTAGAAGTACCTTGGATGCTGTGGTTGTCTTATATCATAATGTTGTTTATTGTTTAGACAAAGGTGCCAAATATGTTCGTGGTGCTTTCCTAGACCACACACCTGCGTTTGACTCTGTACCTAGGTACCTTTTATTAAATAAGCTTTTGTTGATGCACGCAGGATCCTGGGCTAAGAGTTGGTTGCAGTATACTGCATATAATGGCTAATCTTCTTCTGCCTAGCTTATCCTTGTTATCCTTGTTATTATTGGTATTTTGATCACCTCCATTGTTATTCATTAATTGGCAACCCTGAACTGTGATCCTATATTTTATGAACTATATTAAATCAAATGCCTATGACCAATATTTCATCATATAAATGTAAAGCCTGTTGAGAATTCACCGAAAATGCATATTCGGGTTCTTATTGTAATTACTAAGACGTAGTTATTTTTTGAAGTGCCATAATTGAGTATGGATACTGTTATCAGAAGACGGAGATTATCCAAGAAATGTGACGTATTTGCGCAATACATTTCGAACATTTACTTGTCAAGTCTATTTATGTGAAAAATAAAGGCCAAATAAAGTACACAAAGTGACAAAAAGATTTAAGAATAATTAACACTGCGTTTGACTATCCAATCTCATAAAAATTACCAAGGTAGGTTAATAGGAATAACCAATTGATTTTATACACATTGAGGGGTAGGAACCTAAGTTCACGAATACCTATCGCCTCAGCGTATTTCAGCAAGCACCCCTGACTGTTTTTTGAAATGACCTTGAAAGCTATTTTGATACCAATATTATAGTTTACATTGACTAGATGTTAAACTATAGACGAGGTTGGTAATCTACCCCTGCATCTATCCATTTTCCGAAGTTCATCCGTTTTTCGAATCATTTCAGAATATGCTCTTCCACCCTTACATGCGAAGCACGATTAATCCTCCCCATGCATGTCCGTTCGCGTGTACAGGGAAATTGGTATGTAGGGTGGGATATAAAATAATCACTTGTGCACTTTTGAGGTTTGCAGTGAAGCATATTTTTAGCTTTTTAAACAGCTATAAACCGAGCTGTCTAATGGGTTCTGTGGATGACCGAGTTTATTCTCTGTTGTGAAATCCTGCTACTTACTTTCCCATTGTATGACAATTTAATGCAAACATCTTTCTTAAGGACAGAGTAGATTGTAGGTTAAAACCTTACTGACTTCTATACCGGTTTAGGGATTTTTTAAGGATAACAGCACTATCTAAATCTAAAGAAGGGACTAATAGTTTTAAACAGTTATCCGTTATTATTTTTATCATCATTATTATTTCCTTCGGTTCAGAGTGGAAAATAGGGCTTCAACACTACCTATCCGCTTTTCCCTATCTTCTGCCGTCCTCTTCAGCTTGGATCACAGTTGCCCACAATCTCTCATTTCCTCCTCACACGATCTTCTCCATGTAACCCACGGACAACACACTCGTCGCTTCCCACTGAGATTCGACTTGGGCGACGGTCTGCATTGCGCGCGATATCATTCGATGGTCTCCTTAGTGTATTCTCGATTAGTCCATGTCCATTTTCTCCTACATATTTGTAGAGTGATCGGCTCTTGGTTGGTTTGCTCCCACAGTTTCTTTCTGGTCAGCCATTTGGTTTTCAGTATTGAGCCCACCCAGCGAAGCAGACAGCTGTTGACGAAATTCTGTGACCTGTTGGAAAACCTCTTCGTGACTTACACGCAGTGCACGTTTCTGACCCTTATAGAAGAGCTGACCGACTTGACATTGGTGTTGAAAATCCGAATCTTGTTCCTTATATTGAGTGCAGAAGATTTACAAATTAGTTATATGCTAGGCAATATGGTACTTCTTTATCGAGTCTATTTATTCACAGTAGGCAACGTATCACCTGGAATTTCTCCCATTTCTGACTCTCGGGTCAACTCGTTTCCAATTACTCGATTTCGAACCGTTTTAAGAATGGAAACACTCTGAGGTTAATTGATATCCTTTACTACAGTTTGGAAGCGGATGAATACAAATAGGCATATACAAGTGATTTAAAGTTGAACAGTGTGTTCTTTATGAAATATGATGCATATGAGCATAAGTCAAGGAAAATACGTCACAAGTGTCCTTGAAAACTGAACGATTACACTACCTGTAAGAGGTTATAAAAGTATAAGTCTCAAGTACTCTGTAAACTGGTAGTTCAATAACAGTAAGATTATTAGTTTTCAACTGAAATTGATTTGTACTTTCTAACTAACTAGCTAACTGATGAAAAAGGGATAAGCTTTGAGTTTTGTTCATTTGAACAATACTACTCTGAATAAACTACACTCAAACATTCATACTCATTGTGAACTACATATCTAGTGCACGTGGAGCAGTTTCGAAATTATGATGACTGTTTTTATGGAATAAGAAATAAGTGCTCACATTGTTATTAGGCTGAAAGATTATACAACATATAAGTGATTATGAAGGTATAAGTCTCATGGACACCGAATACAACATTTAGATAAACGACTTTTAGTGATTTTAGCAACAGTGCCACCTCTGACCACCAAACTCATAAACAATGTCTTCTTTGCCACTGTGATTTGGCTGGGGACAGTTTCTTTTTTGATGTTTCTGTCAATAAGCCTTCTAGGCTATCCATTACTTGAGAGTTGTCCGAAGGTTTTCTAGTTCAGTGTCGACGATATCTATAGAAGAGGTTTTCCGAATTCTGGAGCATAGAGAACAGATAAGATTTCGCTTCCAACCTAGAGGTAACCAACTGTTGAAGTTAGTGTACTGCCCTGTAAATATTGGCGTTCGATAAATTGACCATTTTAACGTGGCATCGTCTCTTTCATCTAATATCGCATCTAAGAAGTGAAGTGCGGAATTCGATTCTTCTTCGACAGTGCAAAGCATCGATGAATGAGAACCATTAAATTTTCAAGAAGCTCGGCAGCTGAACAATTGTCGTTACAAATAATAATAGGTGCCATCAATATATCGCTTATACATATACAAACTAGAGATTGCTTCTTTCAATGGAACAGTCTCTAAGCTTGCCATGGAGGCGTCAACTAAGAGAGGTACTAGTAGAGACCCCATGACGACTCCACCCAATTAATTATAAATGACATCGTAAAATCTAAACTGCACATTAGGCGGTCATCTCAGTGAAAGCTGCTCCAAATATTTAGTTGGTATTCCAATGTTTATACATTTAAGTTTGATATAATCACATAGACAAAAAGTAGTTTCTACTAACAGTACAAGTGAAAATAAAGAGCAGATCATGTGCTTCCCTGTCACATTAATTACATCAACTCAGCTGATGAAGTCAAAAAGTGTCCGAAAGACTGTTCACATAGATTTGAGCTTACTGGTTCAAGGATTTTGGCGAGCCATTTGATGTAGAATGATGAGAGGAGTTCAGCATATCCCTTCATCTGTCTTTACCGTTATCATTATCACAGTGTTAACTAATTAGACAACACTTGACCTAAAATTTTGAAATCTTTATACCAGTTCGTTTATTTAATAATCTTTAAAAGCTGTGTAACTCCTCCACATAAATTATACCCTCTTAATGTATCATTTTAATTACATTATTCTTATCATATCTGCAATACTGACTGAACGATTTCCAGTGCCACTTAATGCCTTTTTCATTAATATTAATACAACTGTATAGCTGCTTGAAAATGAAGTCGTTGAAAAGAGATGTCTCTTCGCTAAGCAAAACCTATGTTTTTCCTTGTGTAACGGAAAGGCAAATAATACCATCTCATGCTACTTATTATGGATAAGTAGTATGGCCTTAAACAGTACTTAAGGTATACGTATACAAAAAATTAACAGACGAGCCATCTAAACCGAAACTGTCATTCTCTCCAATTTAGAATTAGATCTGTATGTACTCATCTTCCTTTCCTAAAACAAAGAGAACTACTGTGTTGTATACTAACGCAGGTTCATGAACCCACAACTCCTACGGTATTTGTTCTACGTAGACCAAAGACAAATCAAAACAACAAACTGATCATCCAAAATACGAAATATATTCCGGGAACGAAATCGTCTTGTGATGTTGAATACTTAACTAGGTCAGGATCGTGAAAGAACGACCGAACAAATGAAATGCGGCAGCAGGCAAAATGGAATGGATGCTTGGCCGCGAGACTTCAGTTTAACGAGTTAAATTAAACAATGAAGGTCAGTATGCAATGTCGGGTCATGAATGCTGTACCATAATGATGTTTACCAATTATTTACAGCTATAATTCTGACTGTACGTAGTGTGGTTGAAAGATGTTTGTTTGCTACAGGACAGATTTCCATATAGAAACAAGTTAAGGATAGTTATCACTGAGCCAGATTTTCCTGCGATCAGCTTTTGAAACGATGGCAAGCAACTATATCTCCTTTTATACAAAAGGCATTAAGAAGGGCATATCTAAGTTTACTCTTCAGAGCAATGTCATATAAACCTTAGGTGAGAAGTCTCCTTTTTCTCAGTAGACGCTGGTGAAATTCTGTTCCACTGGCGTTGCCTGGATTGACAGGATAAATTCCTCCGAATCAGTTTCGATGTTTTGTGGTTTTCCAGTGATATAGTTCAACCTGCAAGTGAAAATGGCCTGCTTACTTATTGCAGGATATGCGATCCTACAATGAGAAAATGCAGCACAGACCTCATTTTCTCATCTGTAAGGTAGTGCTAGTGCTATGGACTAGTTACACTATACCGGCCCTAAATTAATGTAGTTTGCGTAGGAGCGTCTATTAGTGACACTACTATAGATGGAGAGTCGCGTGATAGTGACTGCCATCCAGCAGCAACTGATAGCACAGCAAAGAATCCATACTAATAGCACTGATATTCACATTGGACACTATGAAAAGTCAGCAGAAAGAATGTCTAAGTTTGACATTACGGTCTAAGAACCTTCTGCCATATGTTTTGATGAGCGAAGCGTTAGTGGCGAATGGATGTAGATATGATGGCCACATAGTCTTTACTGTTGTATTTCGGAATGACGCCAGTCACCGCCCTGGTGTCAACCAAGAAGAGTATCCCAAAGTTACAGTCTGTAATAAAGAAAAGGCTACAGGTGAGTGGTTTAACTGCGACGACAGTGGCCATTACGTGTCGGCGCATGCGCTGATCAAATTGCAACTCAATGCATTGTCATCGAAGAAAGCATAGAATGGCAATCAAACCCCTCCTGACCTGAACTTTATCGAATTCGTAAAAGCCTTCAACAGCTTTGACAGGGAATTCATTTGGAATCTACTTCAACACTATGGTGTACCTGAAGTCTTTATCAGCTTCATTTAACAGCTGGCTATATGGCAATGCCTGTCATGTGTCAGGTGATCCACAACGGAAAACTCAGCGAGTTGTTTTAAGTGAATACAGGAGTAAGGCAGGGCTGCCTATCATCACCAGTACTATTCTTAATTCTGGTGAACTGGATTTCGCGTCACATTGTGGAGATGGAGAAGGCAGGAATACGGTGGACGAATATCAGGATTCTAGAAGATGTGGATTTCGCGCGTTGATGATTTACGTTCAATGTCACTCAAATTCGAAGACTTATAGGCAAAAAGCAACAAGTTGGCTGAAAACGCTGGCTGGTAGCGAAGACAGGCCTGCAGGTGAATACAGAGAAGACGGAGGTGATGGAGGTAGCCAACAAACTGACAGCAGCAACAACAAGCATTACCAATCGTCAACAGTGGGAGAGGTTTGACAGAGATTACTTCCTCCACTTATGCACGTAGCATTATTTCCACTACAAGCAGTCGACATGGATGTGGACGTCGAAATCTGTCTGAATAGGAAAGGCAAGACATACCTACATCACTCTGAAATCAGTTTGGAAATCTTCCGCACTCAGTCGGCATGAAGAAGAGGATTCGGATTCTCAACACAAATATCGAATCACTCAGTGCTTCTATATGGGTGAGAAACTTGGCCAGTGTGTCACAAAAAGGATTTCCAACAGGTTGAAGAATTTTTCAACATCTAACTTTCCTGGCACTATACTCAAGATCAAATGGCCAGCCGGCCAGATAGAATTAGCAACAAGATACTATGCAATGGAACAAACAAACCAAGGGTCGTTCGCCCAACAGATATATAGGAGAAAATGGAGACGGATCGGGCATACGCTGAGGAAGCCACCGAATTACATCGCTCGAATGCAGTCCCAATGAGAAGCAACGAGTGGGCTAGTTTCTGATATTCCTCTGATATTTTACTGCTAAAAGTACTTCCTTGACATGTTCACTATCCTGGTGGTTGTAATTAGAGTACATAAGTATGGGTATTAGGAAATCCATGATTTTTCAAATATCAGTGGCTATTTTAGAGCTACATATTAAACTATTTGCCGAACGTAATTTTGGAATGATTTATTTGTTTTAGTTTCACTGAGACTCATGGAACAATAATTTTTGCATGGATCTATTGTTACGAGCATTTTTCACACTACTCAATAATATTCAGTGGCTAAAGTGTTCATCAGATACTTGTTATTGACTATATTTGTTATACTACGGTGATGCTACAGAACGGTTGCTATTAGGTGGCTGGGGGCAGTCGTCAAGGAGCTTTGAATCCAGATTAAATGTCTGCTGTCACTCGTCAACTAGGTATGACTGATATCTTGGTGGAACTCAAGTCTTCTCGGAGATTCAAATAGGCTTCACCTGCTGCTTCATTCAGAGAGGTTACTACTGAACCATCTGGATTCGCGAATGACTTTCAATTGAACTGTCTTCGATGATTTGACTGGACACTAACTACTGTCCTTCTATAGTCATTTGCTTGGTGGAGAATTAATTCTGTCAGTCAGGTTTTCAATGTACCCACCATCCTAAGTGGCTCGCCATTATGATGCAGATGTGCCTTGCTGACTAGTGAGTGCCAACAAACATGAAACCCAAGTCAAGCAGGTCTTCGTGCAAATTTCCTCTAAGCATCTATTGACGGCAGTTCTGACCGCACTGTGATAGCAAGCCACCTAGCGTGGTGGCCACATTGTAAACTTGACTAAGAGAATTCAGTCTGCACTAAACAAAGGACTGAATGCATAACACTAATTTGTGTTCAATTAAAATAGTGATATCTACTGTATTTCATTAGAAAGATGACAAACTCACGTAGTTATCACTTTCCGGAACAATTTGAAAGTAATCAGAAATATCCTGACAGAGAAAATTTCTCACGCTTACACCGAAAAACGTTAATGAATTTATTGAAATATAAAAGTATTCACGCTTTTATTGTATTTTGTGATAAGTATAACTGTCGAAAATAGGTTCTCAGATGTTCGTTTGACTTCATCAGCGGCAAGTATAACTTCGAGGGAAAATGAAATTTAAACACAAGGGGGGAGGATGGTTGAATGAAGATGGAATACCGGAAAATTTCGTTCAAATAAAGAAGTAAATGGTAAAATAGCTATAAAATATTAAATGATCAGCTTCAGGAAACACAGGAGAAGCGAATTAGAAGCTGTTACTGTTGCTTGATGACAGCTAACTAGACAGCTTAACATGAGTATATGTGGTATTGAATGGTAAACAGATGAATGGAAGAGTTACTAATCAGCCGATAGAATGTAACTGGACTACTCAAACGGAGAGGAGTTCACTGACGTAGTTAATATTTGATTAACAACCATGTCTACAGATGAACGTAAATATAACAAGAATTAACATTTCTCACTGTTGTGTTCAGGCCATCTGTGAGCCATCAGACGACCAAGTCATAAAGGAAAATCTTAACTCAGACAAATCGAAAGTTGAGTGTTTATTTTTTATGAAAAGTATTTTGTTAGATTGAAATGATACGTGTTAGAATGGTCAAACATTCTATGGCATCACTTAGTTTATGCTCACAGTTATTCAGTGTTTTTTTTTCATACTTATTCCTACTGAATAATAGTCGTCATTTTGTTAGCTTAAATTGCTGTAAGTAAATCATTGACATATATTGAGGCCTACTAAATGTACAAGGGTAAAACTGAGACCCTCCTTAGGCAAACACTTAGACAAATTGATGAGTGGAATAGAATGATCACCTTCGTTTCCTACACCTATCCGCTTAAAATTCCAGTGACTAATTGTCACTGTAACTGTTTACAATACAAAACGAAGTGTGTACATATCGACATTAATCCCACATACTTAACATTGTTTTGCTGGAATTTGAGTACTTTCTCAGTGTTACAGTCAGATATATTAAGGGAAATCGAATTTATGGCCTAGTGACTTGGAGGTTCTAGCAGTATTTTCAACACACCTAACATTTCTCCACAGAATAGTTGTGTGAAATTGCCTATCACATCTGTGTTGAATGTGTCACTTCATGAGGAAGGGGAAGGTTGTAACCAGGTAAAATTTTGTTTTAGTCCAGCGTTCCTTTTCAGTTAATTTGGATTCCATTTCGTATGATGTACTTTTGATGGTCTTAGAAGTTCTTTGTGATTTCTGAAATTTCTCCGGATTATATCAATATTGTCAAGGTCAATTTCGTGGCCGGATTCTTTGATGTGTAGACTTCCACATTCCAAGCATTTTATTTTATAGGCACAATTAGATAGAGAATCTATAGGGATTTGGTGTTTTCTATGGGCAAGGTTGTTTCGCAATGTAATTGATGCTTTGAAAAACCTCTGATGTCTGCCACATTAGGTACTCGCCTTATATCGTCTGACGCCTCCGCTCTATATGGAATGACAACTGTTGAGGTTCATGTGTTCGGAATACGTTTTCGACCATACTTAATGTCAGTGTTGATTTTGTTGATGAAGTTGTTTGGGTAGTTGTTTCGTTTGAGAGTCTCAATAATGTTTGATATTTCTACTTCCTTTACCTTCTCACTCGTTTTCAGAGAGTGTGCTCGTCTATAAAGACTTGAAACAACTGATAACTTTGCACTGATGGGTTGTGATGATTTGAAGTCTAAATATTTATTGGAGTGGTTTTTCTTCCTGAATACATATAAACCAAAATGTCCGTTTTCCCTACTCTTAACTAGGCAGTCTAGAAATCGTAGTGCAACGACTTCTGATTCTGCTTCTGAAGTAAACTGGATTCTGGGAGATACACAGTTTATTTTCTCCGGGAATGAACTGTGTACATCTCGTTGTAGCAATACAAAAATATCATCTACATATCTTAACCATATTTTAGGAGTGAGTATGCTTGAAAAGATGTTATCTTCGAATCTATTCAAGGAAAGGTCAGCGACTATAGCAACACCATTTGTCTTTCTATATAAATTCTCTTTAAATGTAAAGTAATTACTTTCTAGACAGAATTTCAAGCTCTTAATAATTTCACTGGTGTCCAGTAGACATCTTTGTGATAGCGCTGTATCTGATTCTAGTAGACTGGAAATGATATCAAGACTTTCTTTAATAGGGATACTAGTATAAAATGAGTTAATTTCATAGCTCACCATAATGTTTTCTTTATCAATCTTTTGGCGTTCTATTTGGGATTTGGAATCATATGAACATGTTACAATATTTTGAGTGTCCTTTCGCAGTGTTTGTTGTATCGAAAATAAGTATTTGGAGAGGTTGTATGTCGGTGAGTTGGTGAAATCTACTACTGGTCTTAATGGAACTGTGGGTTTATGTATCTTTGGTTGACCGTTGAATCTTGAAGGTACATGAGATTTTGGTTTCAGTTTAAACCAGAGAGAATTTCCAATTTTGGGTTTCACTTCTTGAAGGAGTCTGTTTGTATTTAGTTTCATTTTGTTGAATTCAACAGATATCTTCCTTGCTTCAATGAGTAAGTATGTTCCTTCAGATGGGTGTTCAGTCGCCTTCTTTTCATAATCAGTCCTGTTCATTATCACAGTGACGTTTCCCTAGTCTGCTTTACTTCTAATGATGATTTTGCCTTTCTCCAAATTTCTTGGGTCTTCATATTCTTGTTTGCTGAGATTAGATGGTATGTTTCGTTGTGTTATGAATATATGTGACATCATTCTGGCGTACACATTGTGATTCTTTATTGGTAAACTGCTGTAGAGCGGGTTCGATTATACCTGCTGAGATTCTATAAATTCTGGTTCAGGAATAACACTTTGATTTAGATATTAACAGCAATAAATAGCGAAACGTCGGTAAAAACAGCAATATCGTTTTGTTTTTCATTCATTGGGAAGTACAAAATATCTTTATAATAACAATAAATTGCGTTCAAAACCTTTTCATCCAATAAATGATGCTGTTTCACTTTGTGATATATCTAATAAGAAATTAATGTAGACGTAAACGGATTTCATTTTGCCTACTTCAGTGAATACTGCAACCTCCAGGAGAAGGACACAATTGATCTCTTTGCACTAACCTACTTTCAACGACGAGATTGAAAATTTTAGGAGTCAGCTAACCTAAACATAACTCCGACTCCTAAATGAAGGTTAGTCACAGCGCACTATGAATCTTCTCAGGATACAATTAGTAAAATGGTAATTGTTAGAGTCAGTCCTCAAAGACTGTTTGTCATATTGATAGTTTCTTAAGCACGATGGCTTATTCCCAATAAGTCAGAAGTATGTGCGACAGCAGATAAATATGGAGTCATGCGAAATAATACTACACATCTGATAAATTTTATTTACATGGGCCGCCGAGTCAATACTCGACGACTCATCAGTTTTGAGAGGACAGAGATCCGTCTGACAACAATAACTACTAAATAATGTGGTCAAAATGCTCGTTTTAGCCTTAACAGCCTCTACAGTTCTGTCGTCTTCCTCTCTTAACTTTATAGAAGTGAATTTCGAAAGATTGACAGGATTCCCCATGCCCTCTGAATGCATCGTCAATTTTTATATCAGCAACTAGCCGTTACATCTATTGAAGTATTTGATTAAGACTGAAATCATCAAAATGTACGTCTGGGGAGAATTCCTCCACATACCGCTAATCTGTAGGCACAACTCTTTTTATCAGAGCAACTTTGAAACGATCCTGAAGTTTCGAGTGAGGATCGGCGACGATCTCACACCTATCCTCGATAATATTTTCAGGAAGCCTCACAATACCTAATTTAGACTTCATTTAATGCCAATGAATAAGACAGAGGGTGAGACACGTTTCCACTTAAGTGAACCTTGTGTGCTACATGGAGTGTGGCGACTTGAACTGCCGCACATATGTGCAAAGTTCTATGGCGAAAACCGACCGACCGACCGACTTAAGTGAACCCTGAAAATGGTTGGTGTGTGCAGAAGGTATTGTGGTAACTACAGGGAAGTCGTTATCAGCATTCAGTGTGGTAAGTTATGACGAGAACATACATTAAAATATAACAACTATAAAATTACCCAAGTACTAACACAAATGAGGATATGGGAACAATCCGCTGTATAAAAGTAAAGCAAACTTCACGCAATAAATAACTGAAAGTGTGGATAAACCAAATTGCACGTAGGGTACGGATTCATCGATTGTAAATGGCAGGTTGTGTGGCCAACATTTTGCACTATACAAACCTTGGTAGATAGAATGTAATAATGTCACATCAAGCCAGGCCTTAAATAGAAAGCAGATAATTTCTGCAGTTGCTTCGTACTTCACTGAAATAAAGTGATTCCGTGGAAGTTGGATGGCCAGTGTCTGATACACATATACAAAGAACACGCATATCCTTAGCTGAAAATTTCTACTTTATAAGAAAACACTCTCTGACTCACGATCAATCATCGTAACATTTGTATTTCACAGAAAATTATTTATCATATTCATTATAATTATTTAAATTCCAGTAACGCACAACCCACAAAAAACCATTGGGTGATGTGCTGATTTGGTTGGATGATATTTTTCTCATCACATGTCGAATGCGTTCAAAATCCAATTCTCAATTAGTATAAAACTTGATGAGATTCGAGTGAGAAATACACTGCTGACAAACAAAAAGTAGTCATGATCTGTTATTCTGCGTTATTCGTGGTTGTGTTACTCCTCAGTAATGCAAGTCGGCGTACTCTCGCTATTGTCCCAAAACCAACAGTTTACAACAAAGCTTCAACAGCCTGCGACCTGGTGCACACACTCACTTACGAACACAACTACCCAACATGCTTCATACTCATAGACTCACTGACAAGATTTCAACTCCGTCTAGCATCACAGCATCCGCCAATTCCTCAGGAAAGCAAAGACAAATGTAACGTAAACAAACTGAAAATTGAAATCATGGATGGATGTGACGAAAATGCAGATAAACTGTGGCCGAGTCATATAATGAACGAATCATGTGAGTCAGAACACAAGAAGTATTTCATTCACCACTTTGCAGATAACGTGAAGATTGAAGATACAGAAATCTCGATAAGTTCCAAAGAGGTTTGGGGTGCACTACGTGCTCTTGAAACTGTACTTCAGATGGTGTACAAAGATGAATTTGGAGGAGTGAGTTTTGTTTTTGTCGACAACTTGACTTCATCAATATATTTCATCTAGAATATGATATTTAAGGGTTCTGTGGAAGATGAACCATTATTCTCATATCGTGGAATACTCTTAGATACTGGAAGTAATTTCATTCCAGTTGAAACTATTCGGAAGACAATAGTAGGAGATGTGATGTTCAGCATGGTATTTTCTGTTTTCAGGATATCATGTCTATGGTTAAAATGAATGTCCTTCATTGGCACATCACAGATGACCAATCGTTTCCCTTTGTCTCAACCACCTATCCAGAACTGTCACACAAGGTAAGTTGAGTCTATATTGAGCGTTTATTAATTCTGATTCTCGTCTCAATATCAACAGGGTGCATATCATCCACAAAAGTGTACATATGATGAAATCGAGGTGTCTGATTTATTGGAATACGCTCGTCTCCGTGGAGTTCGGATCATTCCAGAATTTGATACTCCAGGTAAATAAGTTTGAAGACATTTGGTATGATGTAATTATCCATCAATTGTGTCCACATGAAATAATATTATGTAAATATTTGAGTCAGTGTAATAGTGTTCTTGAAAAAATTGCGCGAATGGAAATTTGAACCATGAATTCGGCAGAGGCACTAGGTTTGAAACTATATTTTTTATTTTATTTTGATAATAGCCTAATGCCGCACCGTATTTTCAGTACAAGTATGGAATTTTAGGCATGGATATCGGTAGCCTAAATTTTCCAAGCCGACCATAGATATCGGGTGTGTGTCTGCAGGGGATCAAACTTCGGACCATGTGCATGGTCGGCGTGAGTCGTAACCGCTGTGCCACCGACGCATGCAGATTTTTCAAATTTAATTTTTGTAAATACTTGAATCAGTAAGATAGTGTTCTCGAAATAATGACGCGAACGGGACGTCGGACTATGAGTTTGGCAGAGGAATTATGTTTGAAACCATAATGCAGATTTTTAATGATTTTATGTTTGTAGCTTTATTAACTCAGGGAGGTGATGAAGCGGATTAGTGCTGAGTTGCATGAGAGTTTCTTACTTGATGAAAACCCTTATCGTTTCTCTGTGGAGAAAACACCACAGTTTTATTCGAATCATTGCGGGTTTACGGATCCATTTATTCTTTTTCAATCGCTTCACATAAACCAGCAAACGCGATGAAGAATTCGAAAGGTGAATCGCTTGAATATCCTTAGTTGAAGTGTCAGTAAAACTTTCAAGTGATTGATCACGGTATTTTAAGTCGTACAGATTATGCTTGGATGAAGAAATGCAGTTCGTGTAGAATCAAAGTAAACGAAATAACAATCGATTTCAAATGGTGAGTGGTATGGAGAGTTGACTGATGAACAGCCACGCCATTTATTTCTACGTAATATTGTCCTTCTAAAGCGTGTCAAAATGATCTTCACTGGTTGTCACAATACTTCCTTGCAGCGCATACATTGTCCTGGGGAAAAGCATTTCCAGACTTACTAACAAAATGGCATCAAGACTACAATGAAACTGTACAATTGGGTCCACTGAATCCATCCAGGGATTCTACGTTTGAGTTTTTGAAGAATCTGTTTACAGAAGTCACAAGCCGATTTCATGATAATTATATTCATCTTGGAGGCGATGACATAAGTTCTGCCTATTGGTGAGTTCACTCATATTTTATGTCACATTTCATTGAGTAGACACGTTAAGACATCCCGAAATTCTCAGAATATTCTAACGGAAAATGTTTTCTTGCTTCAGATGAATGTAGGTTGAATTCGTTTCATCTAGTACATTTTATCACTACGTAAAATTTATATTTGTTTGTATCTCAGTCAAGTTGAAATGAATGATTCTCGTGTTTTGTTCGCTAGACACTTCCAAACCTCTTGAGGAAAATAGTTGAAATTAAAATAATAAAGGTTTATATAAAGCGTTTTTCTGTACAACTCTTGTCCAATCATCTCTGAGTCATGATTAGTCATCAGAAACAATACTGTATGCATTGTGAATGGCACTTGACAGAATAATTCTCAAGACTTATCATTAGCCTGAATGTGTTATACACCGTGAACAGTGTATGCAGGATTTTGTATCATCCTTCAATAAAACTGTTTGAATAAACTTCATGATGAATTGGTGGAAGTAAGGGAATCTGAACTAAACATTTGCATGTGAATGTGTGAATAATTGCAGATCATTTGTCAGCATATTTCGAATAAAATGAAACGGCGTTAATGTTGGTGGCAATTGTGAGTCATTAATGTTTCATTTGAAGTCTTCAGTTACACATTTCCCTAATGAAACCGCCAACAGTTTCAATAAAACATAAACACATTTTATCTTATAAGATACGCGTAATCAGGGTCATAAATTAGGCATATCTATACTACTTATTGATCAAGACCTTTCATGCATCAAAGCAGATGTGACGGTATCATCTTAACTAACTTATTGATATGATATCCTTCCATATAATATCATAAAAAGAATCTGTTGATGGCATAATTTGCAGCTCAAGTGCTTAAGAGAATTATGCCACAATATTTGTTTGCTGAATGTCCTACACGACTTCACTAGGGGGATGTCACTTCACTTTCAGACACAAGCACGACTTACATGAACTAGTTCGTTTATATGATTCTAGTTTCTTGGGTCTCTACAAAATAGTTTGATATGCCCACTCAGAGGTGGTTAGCAGTTGAAGACATTGACACAATGAGACAAGTAACTCAGTAGGAACGACGTCTACTTTATGACTTTTAAAAAGTTCTTTATCTACCGGATGATGAGTGCCCATCCATGTATCTGACTAGGGTTCTCCGCTTCGCTTGCCCACTGCCGTCCTTTCGAAAAAAGGACTTTCAAAACAAGAATTTGTCTTCTGCAATAATGCAACCTATCAGTCAGTGATTTGGAAAGGTATTTTGATAGAAAATTCGGTTTCTAAAATTCACTGACGAAGAACATGCGAAAATTAAACTTATTGTTTGTCTGTGTGTTCTTTTCTTTAGGATTTCGAATCCAGAAATAGTTGAATTCATGGAAAAAATGGGATTCTCTGGCAATTCTTCGCAGTTAGTAAATTATTACGTGTCGAATGTTGTCGAAACTGTCAAAAGTATTTCTGACCGAAATCCTCCCATTACACCTATTTTATATCAAGATGTTTTAGATTACGGATATGAGGTAAGTGTTGCGAGATGTGTTTTGTAATAATTGTTTTATCTACATGCACAACACTATCAGATGTGTTTATTTCACAAGGTGGATTGTGGTTCAGTAAACGCCTATTGTTCATAAGCATATTAGATACAGTATTAGCATAATTTTATAGCCTTGTTTTTTCACGGTGACTCTTTCTCATATCATGATCCCTATGGTGGAAATATTTCTCATATTACTGATATTGCTGTCGTATTTCATGTATTGGACTTATCCGATGTCGGTTAGTTTCATGGATGGTAACTCGATGATCAACTGTGAGAGGTTAACTCGTTTTCTGGCTTATCAACCACTTTCTAACCTTTGAAAAGAGAAAGGTTGATTGTTAGGCTGGAAACCCCACTCTTTAAAAAATTAACTCATCGCTACGGTAACTTCGATGCACAGAAAAACATGAAAATGAACTCATTCCTTGCTGGAATGTAGAAGACGACTTCTAGGATGAACTGTGTTTGTGGCTGGAGGCCTTCACTAGCCCACTCAACCGAAGTGTCACCTTCGGAGGATAAGCATGATGACACCAAGCGTTCTCACCCTGTCTGAGGTTGCTCAGAACACAGATTGAACCAGGTGTGTTGTGACACTGTTAGGAATCTGTGAACACTGGTTAAATGGAAGTGAAATTTCTAAATTCACAGCTGTAGAGTCAGTAATCTAGTCAAATCACTCAGATGACGACAACAAGTTATCTGAGAGTGTGTTAATCATGTTATTATCGAAAACATAGAGAGCGTTCATGAGCTGAACACTGATCTCACGAAAGAATGTGACTGCAAGATTCAAATCAAAAAGAAGGGAAACTGCAGTTTTACAGTGGTGTAAACCTAAAGCCAACACAGAAAGAGGACGTCTACAGACACGTGGAAACAGTAACGGACAAGAACCCATGCATAATTCTTATGGTTAGCATAACTGTCACACTGTAGGTAGACAACGCAAGGAGAAAGTTCTGGCTTCGCTTTGTGTTGGTGAAACTCCATGTGAACTGATATTTTCTCGAGAAAGTCCTATTATTATTATTTTCTGTAATTCCTAGAGGAACATAGGGCTTCAGCTTCACGTCTTCATAGCGTTTGTTTTCCTGCTAAAGTTTTCACCTGGCTCCACTTCTGTTCACATACTTTCATCTCCTCTTCACATGATCTCCTCTAAATCACCCTTGTACGACCAACTCGCCGCTTCCCTTTCGGGTTCCACTCGAGCAATGGCTTGTCTAGTGATGTCACTTGATGGTTTCCTCAGAGTATGGCCAATCCATCTCCATTTCTTCCTGCCTTTTTGTATCACAATCGGTTCCTGGCTGGTTCGTTCTCAAAGATCCCTGTTGCTGATCTTTTCTGGCCATCTGATCTTAAGTATTGAGCGAAGACAACTGTTAATGAAGGTCTGTAGTTTGTTTGAGATGCTCTTTATGACGCGCCAAGTCTCTGATCCGTATAGTGGCACTGACTTCAGAGTGGAGTTGAAAATCCGGATCTTATTTTTGATGCTGAGTGCTGTTGACCTCCACACAGGCTTGAGAGTAGTGAAAACTTGTCTTGTTTTGATATCCTCATAAGTTTCGCCTGTAGTTGAAATGATGCTTACTAGGTAGGTAAAGGAGATTGTTTCTTTCGGGTTCCTCCCATTCACGCTGATTGTTTTCTGCTGTTGTTGGTGTTGCCCAGGATTCTTCGTCACCTCTGTTTTCTCTATATTTACTTGGAGTCCCATCTTTGATGCTGCTTTATTCGCCAACTTGTTGCTTTTCACTTGCATATCTTCTGGTTTGTGGGAAATCAGAGATATATGATTGGCGAAGTACAGATCCCCCAAGTTTTGTACAGGTTAATTATATGCCTGTTTCCTCCCTGCCCGCTCTCTGCCACATTATCCTATCTACCGACGTCAGGAAAATCATTGGCGATAGTAGGCAGCAATGTCTTACTCCCTTGAGTTTCCCGTTGTGGACTACTTGGCATGCAGCATTGTCGTACAACGGTTGGATGAGATGTATAATTGTTGGTGACACTCCTAGGACGCGAAGTAGTTGCCAAATCACCACGCGATCTTCGCTGTCGAAGGCCTTTCAAAGTCGATGAAGTTGAGATAGAGAGGTGACTGCCATTCCAAGCTTTGTTCAATGATGATCCGTAGTGCGAAGATTTGATCGATACATGACTTGTTTCTCCTGAATCTAGGATGTTCTGGCCGAAGTTTTCAATCCAGGGCATGTTTGATTCTCTCCAGGATGATGCAGCTTAGTATTTGCTTGGGATGTACAGGAGCATAATTCCGCGCCAGTTATTGCACTGACTTAAGTATCCTTTCTCCCAATCCTCGGGTATCTTGCCCTCTTTCAAGACCTTCTCCAGTAGTAGTGTCATCAAGTCCACTGTTGTCTCTGGGTCCATTTTCAATGCTTCTGCTGGGATTCCATCTCGTTCTGCTGCTTTACAGCTTTCAGCATCTTGATTGCCTTCAGGACTTCTGATTTCGTCAGGGGGTTGGTGTTCACTGGTAGCTCTTTCTCCGTCGTTGGTATTATCGGGCGCGTTGTAGGTGGCGGTCGATTTAGAAGTCTTCTTAAGTGTTCAGCCTAGTGTTTCCTTTCTTCACCTCTTTGATGATTGACTTTCCATTGTCATCCTTCACCGGCTTAATTTGTGTCATACTTTTGCCTGATAGGTACCTAGTTGTTTGGTAGAGTGTTGCGAGATCTCCTTTGCAAGCAGCTTGTTCCACCTCACTTGACATGGCTTCATAATATTTTCTTTTGTCCTCCCTGGCACTCTTCTTTACTCTTTTGTTCAGTGTCTGGTAACTTGCATTCAAATCCTGTTTTTGTTGTTCGTCGGTGCACTGGATGATCTTCTGTTTCACCATCCTTCTCTCTTCTATTAGTCTCCATGTGTCGGTGGTGAGCCACTGTTTGTCCTGTGTCTTCTTTCTGCCCTGAACTTTCACGTATGTTTGACTCCACACCGCTTTAAGGTTGTCGCAGTGTTTTTCAATGCTGGTCTCTACGCTATTGTTGATTCGTCTAACCTCCTTTTTCCTTATGTTTGCAGTGAAGATGTCCTTCTTGTCATGGTCCTTCAATTTTTGAGTATTGAGCTTCGCTTGTGGTCTGTCTGCAGCTCCTGTTTGTCTCAAAGCTTTAAATTTGATTTGGAGTGTTCCTTGCGCGAGATAGTGGTCTGAGACAACGTCTGCTCCTCTCCTTACTGCTGTGTCCGGTAAGCTGCGTCTCCACGTTCTTGAGCAGTATTGAAATGAAGTCAATTTGGTTGTTGGTTCGCCCATACGATGACACCCATATAGCCTTGTGGATATCCTTGCGTTTGTATACGCTGCCACCAATCACTAGTTCGTTGAAGACGCAGAAGTCGGTGAAGAGTTCTGCATTTTCATTCATTTCTCTGAGAGCTTCTCCACCGATAATGGGTTCTCTTCCTGTGTTGTATGGTCCCAGTCTGGCATTCATGTCTCCATTAATATTTTGATGTCACCAACTGGAGTATTGTCCATTGTTGCCTGTAGTTGTCTGTAGAACTCTTCTTTCTTTTCGAGATCTGCGTTGTTTGTGCGTGCATAGCATTGTATAACTGACAATTTCCTTCCTTTGGAGTTGAATCTGGCGGTCATTAGCCTGGGTGAGATCACCTCTTATTGCATCAGGGCCTTCATCGGCGTTGGTGATATCATAATAGTCACGCCCTTGGTGTTCATGTGGTTGTCTTCTGGGTGACCGAAGTAGATCACTGACTCTCTCGTTGACAATTTGGTGAGTCCATTCCAAATCCACCTGCTTTCACATATTCACAGTACTTGGATCCCGTAATTTATCATCTTGTTTGCAATCTGGGCAGCTTTTCCGATCTCGTACATGGTGCGTACGTTCCATGTTCTCACGAAGACTTTTTCTTTTGGAGCAAGGAGATTTATCATGCTGAAGTTTTTGTAGCAACTTTGTTTACAGAGTGGGGTTGCTAGCCCTACGCCAAAGAAAGGGATTGTTACATTAGAATATAGTTTACAGAGGAGCGACCTTGTGGGTTGCTCCCCTTAAAATCAGGAAAACAATGAATAAAGCAATCAGAACAACACCAGCACAGGAAAATAATTCGCAACATGAAGGGCAGCAACAACAACAATAAAAGAAAAAAATTAACTCAGCAGTATTATCACAGTCAGATACAGTTAGCAAAAATGATACTAAAATCATAGACTCACTGACTTGACCGACTTAGACATGTAAATCCATCAATATTTATGGTTATAGATATTAGTTAGTGTTAGACAGTCACAAAATGGCAAGCAGATAGTTTTAGGTATTGTTGGCCAACAAGATTATATCCACAGATTTAGTGTTCGAAATGTAAAAATAATTACAATAAGTTCTACAACTTCTTGGCAAGAAACTGCACAGAAATAAGAGTTTTATGTAACTGGGCGAATGTAGCTTATAAATCGAAAAGCGCGTCAAGACCAGTTCCCAAGAAAGTTATACAAAGGGCTTAAGTATGATAAATCAGGTTAAATTCTCATGTTCTGTAAACACGGTTGACCCAAACAGAACAGATCAATCTTTGTGCTTGATCTTAGAATCTTCCCATTACACTCGCTGAATTGAGTTATTTGGTCCCATTGTGGAAAATTAATCAGAAGGCTACCAGAGACAGTTTCATCTATTGAACAATTGTGGATTTCCTACTTGCTGTAACACTTCGGCTGGTTTTCTATTACATTTAAGCCCTAGTCTCAGTCTCACTGGTAGTGATATGCATGGAGTCGACGAGTCGCAATGAAGATGAAATACGCTTCACATTCTTCACTACTATAAATAATACGGAAAAGCTATTTATTTCGTCTCAGCCATTGTGCGTCGGTGGCACAGTGGTCAGAACGGTCGCCGACCACGCACGAGGACAAGTTTGAATCACAGCTTGATGTCAATGGTTAACCTGCCACATTACGGATACCAATAGATAACTCGTGCTGAAAAGGCTATAGTTGTGCCAAAATAGTGTATGGAATCAAGCTATAATAAGGAAATGCCGTGTAACAGCCTATTTTATGGTTCTAGAGGATTCTTGAAACCAACTATTAGTTAGGAGTGTCCCACTTAAACTTCATTTTAAACGTATAGAAATGCTACGATGTATTGATTCGACTGTCATTTGCATTAACGAAGCAGTTTGTCCAATCTGCTATAACATAACGTGGAAATGACTGACCTGGAGTTACGGTAGCTGTTAAAGTGTGCTAATTTCCTGAAGACATTAGCGTCAAGAATGACAAGTGTTCTGCCTGGCTTTATTTGCTAATCAAAGAAAGCCAAGTTCCCATTGCTCATTTTATAAGTCTTCATCTAGCCTGGTGATCACACTTCAATCCTGATTATTAGAACTCAGCGCCTACCCCAAGTATCAGACGTAAGACATTGGTTACCCTGAGGTGATTAATATATCTATGACATACTGTCTCAAAAAATTCGAAGATCCTAGAGGTCAAAATATAGCAATGGCAAGTTAATTGTCGGAAAAAGAGCCAACTCTGTATTTTTCCCATTAAAGATAGACAAATACTTAACACCTCCTCAAAGAAAGGCTTTAGACATCTCAGGTAGCTATGGCATTCCTCATTATAACCGCTGTATAATTGAAATCTCTCACCCTAAGAATAAGGTGTCTCTCACTTTCTAGATTACCATCTGATCGTAAATTTCCCTCATTAAAAGACATTTGTATTCGTTCAACAAACAACCAGTAATTGCATAAATGTTTGATTCCATCTTATAGGGTGACGAAAACACAGTCATTCATGTTTGGCAAAGCTTCGAATAGAAAGGAAATACCAAAATTGCTACCGGAAAAAATTTAAACGTTATAGTTTCTGGTGATTGGGATTTAACTGATCTACATAACGAATATGATTGGATTAAATACTACGAACAAGATATCAGAGAATTTGAAGGTTAGTTGACTTACCGCATGGTTTGACAGGAATAGTGTCATTAACCAAACTTACGTGTTGACATTATCTATTGGATTTGCTTAATTTCGAGCTTATTTGTAATCTAACAGTGTAAATTGGTCTGTTGATAATCTGAAATTACACAGTAATCGGTCATATAGGTAAAAACTCAGGATGCTAACGTTTAGTAATTGGAAAACAATGAAGAGAATATGTAGGTCAGTTGGATGATTTTAATGTTGTTGTATTATGTGAGCTGGTTTGTTAAATCGCAGATTCATTAACACTGAACAGACACATCCTTAAAAGAAATGGTTCAGTCATGAATCTAGATCTGATGAAGTATATATGCACCTCGATGATGAATATATCAGAAATGTGAACTCAGATTCCTGTCTCACATGCAACAAAAAATGTGTACCCGAGAAGGAGTGCTCGAAAGTATGTTAGACCAAAACATAGATGGTCTGAATTTCATGGCACCAGAATCAAAATAATCCTGAATAATTGCCACTTTGTAACTATATGCCTACCGGTAGCTCGTGTAATTTCAACCAGTACTTGGGGTAAAAGAAAGGAAATTGACTAATTATTTTATGGTAGCGTCAGTAGTAGGACTGACGATTAGTTAGCTCGCCACCAGTATTGATTCGTCAATTACTTGTGATTGTCAGAACCCACGTAAATGAAGACGAAAAGATGAGATACTCTGCATCAACAATTCGCCCGCATTATTGATTAATACTTCATTTATAAATACTACGTACCTCGGAGGGTTTAGTTAAGAAATAACCAAATATATCGGTTGCATGAGTTTGGTCTTCCAGATTATTTGATTGCATTATCATCATTATCCTGACCGGGAACTTATGTTTTGATTTATCCATTCCGGTTTGGCTGCTGTGTGCCTATTTGAGATCGATTTAGGTGTTACATACTTATTAGGCATGGAATGTACTTTGAAGGTAGCGTTTCTTTTATTCTTGTGAGTCCAATCCAACGTTTTCATGACATTTTCATATGGTTTTAGTTTCTTCATCCTTCGAAACAAATCTCACGTCTACTTATGAGACATTTCATGCGGTAGAAGAATTTATCAGTTACTCAGTTAGACTAGTACTGTAAAAATGTGAGACCATCACACTTTTAACCTTATGATCTGCTGCTTATGCCACAGCATCTATTTGATTTCGAAAGTGACGACTACCAGTAGCGATGAGAACAGGGCCAACATTATGAAGTGAGTTCGTAGAAATGGTCTTGAACGCAAATCATTCGTTGGACTACAAAACCTGTAGTCATTGCAGCTCCAGCATGAATTTTGTGCACGAATGTGGATGCAAATATCATCTTGATCTCGCTTTCTAATACTGTCTGGACGATGGGTTGATAGATCGTTATGCTTAGAATTGAGATAAAGTGGTAAGTATTGCAGTTGTAGCAAAGATAAGGGTTGAGGCGCTTGATTATTATAAGTATTTTCCATGCAAATGAATATGTAATGGAGGAGAGTATTCCCTTATTCATACAGATGAAACTGCGGTGGCCAGGAATAAAATTTCACCCAACGGTCTCGTCACAGTGTGGTGTATCAATGTTGTTTCCTCTGAAATATTTGTTGCGCAACAGACTCTTGGTTGGTTTGTTTCAGAGTTTCTCGTTGCGCATCGCATGTTTCTGATCCATATACAAGAAGTGACTGACTTGACATTTCTATTGAAAATCAGAATTTTGTTCTTTATGCTGAGGACATCAAAGTTCCAAACTCATTTCAGAGTGGTGAATTTCTGTCTAGCCATTTCGATGTTTCAAATATAGCGCATCTTTAATCAGTTATTTAACTTACCATTTGTAAATCAAACCTAAGTGTCTAACTTTATCGGTACTGCCAACTCCTCTCATTCAGAAGACAGCGACACATCAAACCTTAACATATAAAACCATCTGAATTGCAAATGTTTCATTCACAAGTGAACTGGGTACATCTGAATTTGCAAATTACAGTAATCGTCACCCAGTTTATCAGCTTCCTGTGATGATAATAATAATTATCATATCTTTTACAGGCTCAGACGAGCAGGCATCATTAGTCATTGGTGGTGAAGCTACACTGTGGGGCACAAGTGTGGATGAGACCAATGTGATCACTCTGGCATGGTAAGTACCGTTTGTAAATCCCACATTGTACTTCTGGTGCTATCAGCTTTTGACCACTTAACAAAATGGTTTGAGTTGTGTTGGGTGGAAATTAAGCAAGTGCATACTGGGATTTTCGGAGTCGACAAGACAACTAAGTGAAAATTTCGCATAGGGTAGAGAATTACAAAGTAACTCAACGCTGAGTGTCTGATAGAATATAAGCATTCAACAACATCCCTTCAGGTTCATATGAAACAGGATGGACAGATCGATGCTACTGCATTGTTAGCCAATCATCAAACAGATATCATAAAGATGAATTGTGATTTTCGGTACTCCTATGACTGTTTTCAACGTATCGTATATTTTGACAGTCACTATTTTTGAATGTTAACCGCTAAGGATGGAGTTGACGGTCCTACTGATTTCGATATCAAATGACCATTACTAAATTTTCAGGCTAGGTTGATACTGGCCTCTCTTAGCCTTATATCTTGTCATCAACCAATGGCACAGCTGGCCAGATACTGAATGATACGCCTTCTTATATGCTACGAAGGCGAGACTCATACAAGAAATGATGCAGGGAGACATTCAGTTTATGACGGACTGATTTTTGAGAAGCCTGAGGAAAACGTTTAGTGTGACCTCATTTTTCTTGCTTTATTTACTACAACGAAGTATTTTCACTCATTTCTGTGACATACATATTCAGGTCCAGAGGTGCTGCTGTAGCTGAAAGATTATGGTCGCAAGACCCTGATACGAATGAGGAATTCTCACAACGAATCGGTGAACTTCGATGCAGAATGCTCTAGTGAGTCCTTGTATTCTTATATTCATGTGTAATCATGTATATTGTGAAGTTCTACTGTAACATGTTTGTGGCATGTCCTTTTCTCCGAAATACTCACTGTTAAATTTATTCACTCCTTTCACTGTTGAGTCGAAGTTTTCATCGTATCTTGACCGCGCGACAATGTGTGTGACGTCCATTTTGTTTCCTTCAAAATAGTTGTGGACATTTGTTAATGCATTTGAGGAGTTGAATGTGTGTCAGAGTTACATATAAAGTTAGATAATTTGATCAGTATTCACATAGAAAGGAAGGAAAATACTGAGTTACCTAAGAACCACAAAGACAGACGAGAGTTATGCAAAGATACTAAATCAAAGAAACAAGAATCTAGTCGTTAAAAATCAACATAATTGTAGATATGATTGAATAACTTCATTTGGTACACATATCTCTGGATTCCTTAAATGAATCGTGAAGGCTTCAGCAATGGAAAGGAGAAGACAGTGTATTGCCCTTGATAGATTGTTCTTCACTTCGCAGATTACTTTGAAGGAGGTATTTGTTGAGATGGAATAGAAGGTGCTGGGTAGATTTTCCATTATCGCAGTCCTTAAGGGAGAACTACTGCCTTCCTGCAACCAAGTGCGAGATAGTGTTCTTGAACTTTTCCAGGCACGATATGCATCGAACTGCTAATGCATCTGGCTTTAAAAGAGTAGGTGAACTGATGTATGCATACACAACAAAACAATTTAACGAGGAGCCTCGCATTTTTATACGCATTATCGATGCCTACCAATACTAGTTATTCAATGTGTGTAACAACAAAGCTGATTGTAAATTACTCTGTAATTGTTTGACGATTTATTTCAGTAACAACATAGAAGCTCATCCAGTCAACGGTCCAGGTTTCTGCCCAACTAAAATTTTGAGAACATGAACAAACATGAGAAAGTGAATAAAGATTGCTACTTACCTTTTTGTCTATCAGATTTTTATTGATTTCTGTTTTAATAAAATGAAATTTCTAAATATTTTTATTATCCACTGAAATACACCTTTTTGAAAGAAGTAACTTATGGTTGTCTGAGGGAGTACAGGCTTTGCAAGTTAGCTTTTTACATTAAAATGAACCTTAGCTCAGCACAGCATTTGTTAGTCGGCGCTGTATGAACACACTTCGTCCGTCAGTGTATAACATGTCTAACGCATAGCTTAAATGTCACATCTTCATTCGGCTGCCTGTCATCACTTCCAGTTATTTCAACTATCAGCATAATTATTGGATGCCTAAATGGTCAACCGTCGTCTAACTGCTATAAGAGGAAATGGCGTCAGATGCTTGTTTAAGATATCTTCAGAGCATACTCAAGCCACTTACATTTCATTCTGAATGTTCATCGAGTGGCAGACTGTTGACTGGTTCGCTGTAACAGATACTCCATGCATATTCTTCCTGACTGGCTATCTGATCTTAAGTGTAGAACGGAGATAGTTGTTCAAGAAAATCGTCATGTTGCTGGAAATACTTTTTGTGATACATACTTCAAGTTCCTGAACATTATATCAGCAGTGGTCTAGTGTTCGTCTCAAGTATTCGAATCTTATTCTAATCCCGAGTGGCATAGATAGTTACGCCGATTTTAGAGTAATGAATTCCTATTTCGCCTCCTCGTCTAGATCCTCTGTGGCCTCATCCATGCCATCCATGGACGAAATGATGCTGCTTGAGTAAGATAATTGAAAGAGGAATGTCTCTTTAGGTTGCTGTAGCTGATGCTGAATAGTGTTTTCGCCAGGAGTCTTCACCACCACCTTATTTTCAACGCTTGCCTCAATTCCTGTTTTAACTGCTACCTCTGTTAAATTCTCGGTTAGGCTAGAATTCTGTCACTGAGATGGAGTATAATTACATCACGATATAATTTCATTTGATAAAAAAACACACAGTGATGCCGTTTTATCTACGAATGGCGTGTAGAGCACAATGTTCTGCTCATGACGTCATCGACTCGTCCACATGACGTTTTCAGACTTCAATTTTATATTTGCATTACTTGTTATCCTCTGATTTTACTGGACGTATAATATTCTGCATACTCCTATTTCTGCTACTGAGTCATCCTTGATGCAAGGGTTTACTGTAGATTCAATGAACGTACAGCGATCAGTGATCAGCCAACTACTCTGCTTAATTATACTGCATTTAGCACTGTAGCTCTGTGTCATCCTGCTGTGGGAATGTGTATTAGCGCATGCATTATGACTTCTAAATTTCCTCCAAGCTATTCATTTCCCTAAAGTCAGTCATTCCATTGTATCCACCATAGAATTTCGTTCACTTAAACACATTTTGAATAAACTTCACGTAAACATTTCAAAGTATAACGCGGCACAGTCCTGAGTGCTTATTTTTCGTAATCAGTATAGACAAATTGTGACGACGTATAAGAAGATAGAATGTGGTACAATATGACCATGTTAATGTGCGTCATTTCGACGACAGTTTCTACATACACTGACAACGTAAGACTCATCGAAGCTGAGTTTCTAACTGTGATTAACTACATCGCGCAGCACACTCTGAGGAGTGAAAAGAGGAAGACATACGTCTGACCGACGAAGAAATTCTATCAAATCTGAATTTCTCAGAGAATTTCCACACCATTGCTCATAAACTCAAAGTATCAAGTCAAGATAGACAGAACTCGGAGAGAAACCCTGAGGGTGGAGTAACTACCTTTATTAATGCCAAGTAGTTGACACCCAATCATGTATGTCTAAATCTTTCCAGTGCAAATACAGATCGCATCAACAGTAAGTGTCGTCCGGAACATTCGAATGGATATTCTGGCCTGTACGCAACATATATTTACGTCGTACCAGACTGCGGTTTCCCAGATATTTCCACTATGCGGAATTCCATTCTCCCACGCTCTCATGTTCTCTATCTTAAGTCTATGGGGATTTTAATTCTTGAGATCACATCTTGCTTAGATTAACTGATCATCAGAACTCTGTCCAAATTACTGGTCGTCTAGTTAAAGTACCAGGGTTGGTATCCATAAATGATGATGACAGATATGGTGTTTCTTAAGGAGAGATCCCATGACAGATTCTAACAGTAGAATTATTCGTGTTCCTTGAAAGTGTACAACAAATTAACCAAGAGAGTTTTCACTCATCTCACAAGAAAAGTATAGGAAAGACTTTATTCAAAGGCAATGTTCACTTAGGAGTATTTTGGAGAAAACTGGACTGGGATGTGTTCGTCAATGAAATGTTGGATGTTACTATCTCTAGTTATCATCTTCTATCTTAGGCTCTCCATAGGTATTTTCTGTGCCACTATAACTATGTTTACCGTATTTATTAAGAATTATCATGTATCCTCACTTGTATGTACATGACAGACGCCAGTTTACTAGTAAAAACAATTTGTTCGGTTCTTATTTGCTGAAATACGACTTTTTCAATGTTCTTCGCATTCACACTCTGACAATCACTTAAACGTGGTGTACTGGTGCAGGCGAATGACTGATATAATCTTTGTTTGGTGACTTAATTTCATATTATTCGTTTTTTTAATCAGACATGTTAACCTGAGTAGTTTTAGATTATTCAGATTCACTTGGTTTGAATGTTTGACGGAGAATGACGATGAATCTTGAAGACTCAGGTTCTTTGAGACAGTTCCAAGTTAGATCACTGAAAACAGATTGACTGAAGAAACAGCGTGGAGAGTTAAGCCATGAGGGTTTCACCTCACCGAAATGAACCATCACGCAAAAGAGAGAGAGTTATTCATGTACAGTAAAATTGTATAGTAGTATTTTGTATTGGTTTGTGTGTTTGTGTTTGTGATCCCGATATCGCCTGTCTTCGAGCTATGAGACTTGTTCGTATTGGTAAGGTGGACTCTCGAATGTGGCTTTGTCAATGTAGAAAACATTTTTCGAAAATGAGTGTGTGTAGCTATTATGAAGACCACCTGTATTATATTCTTCGGTGCTGGCATAACAGGAGAGATTGTGTGTGCCACATACGTCTGAGTTCACACCAAACTGTTATTGCACGACTTAGTTTCATATAAGACATAATGAATGTTAATATGTTGGTGTTACACAATCCAACACAACAGTTGTTTCGTGCTTTCCCTATTAGCAAAACTTTGTGTAAAATACTTGCTTCATGAGAAATAGAATGTAGTTTATCACAATATTTATTCCCATTTCAAGGGCTGAGGATATTTTCATCATTTTCTCCAACATGCTCGAGTGTCTTAAACTCTGCGAAGTATTGCAGTGAGACCAAGCAATCACTCAGACTAAGAACTAAACCTCGAGAGGTATATTTTTACTCCACATGGGGGACAGTTTCACAGGCATGTAATACATCACAAAGCTTCATGTATTTTTTTAGAAATCTGACTTTCTGTTTTTCTCACAGACTCCTTAAGATTTTTCGCACAACTATTCCGTAAGGATACTTTTCATCTTTCATAAACGACAAGAACGCTGAAGATACTGAAGCACGAATTCAATGTTCGTGAATATTTCTAATCGTAGCCCCAAGAAGGAAGTCATATTTTAATGAGGTTCTACTGAACTTCAAATAAATTTGAGCACTTATTTTATGGATTATTCTAAGTTAACATGACCCTTTCAAGATAGCTTTCAAACAGATCCCATCATAATTGCGCTAAGTCACTGAAAGTGACGCCACAGTAGACAACACAACGGTGAAGGAAACCAACTGAATGACTTTCTCATTATCAGCCTCATCCAAGTGTTTGCACGTTAAATACGCCATCGCCGAATTCGTTGATTTCTTATAGTAATAATATAAGTCTTCGAAAAGACAATCATTATCCAGCAGGAATGAATATGAAGGAAAATGATTTTGAATATAAACGCAGTCATGGCATTAATTATTTAACTATTCTAACACGTATCATTAAAATCTAACAAAATACTTTTCATAAAAAATAATCACTCAAAACTGTTTATTTAACACGAGAATATAATTATGAGTCTAAAGATTATGGTGTAATTTATTTTGTGATTAAACTAAAACTACATAAATCAGAATAAAAAGTGCGTCTTGTTATCTTATCTCCCCCTCTATCAGTCTCTTTGATGTTGGTTTCAAAGTACACACTTCAATAAATAATAAAGTGGCGCAGTTTAATAACTAATTCCACACGATTTTTCGTCAACATTTTTCACAAAACTATCGTTTCAAAATGAGTTATTTCAAATGAGTTAGCTTAAGTCTCATTGAAGCTGTGAATTCACTTTGCAGGTTGTAAAATCGAGACGGAAGTTACATAACATTCAGCATTCCATACAAACGCCTCATCCTCACCTGAGAACACTTATACAAGCACTGTCACCATTCGTCTCTCTGAGAGGAGGCGCTTGTTGGAATAATGTTCCACAGTAGGAGATACCAGTGTTAAGAGACTGGTCATCAGACGGCATTTGGACACTGCACGCCCAGATTGATGGCTAGTCATTCCTTGTGTCAGTAACGAGGCGCATAAGCATAGTAGCTGACACAATACTGAAGGGAATTCGTCTATACAGAAACCTTCAACCAGATCCGATCGATGCTAGTCGTTCCCAACGTCTAAAGCGCATAATAACAATTTTAACATTTGTTCCTTGACTTATGTTCATATTAATCATGTTTCACAAAAGTTGCTGTTCAACTGAAATTACTTGTAATTTTTATTTAGCTTAATTGCTCATTAAACTGTAGCAGAGAACTTGACTAACTGAAATCAAGTTGACTCGATAGGCAGAAATGTGAGAGAGAGATTCCGTTTTATTCT
This sequence comes from Trichobilharzia szidati, assembly GCA_944472155.2. Lineage (NCBI taxonomy): Eukaryota > Metazoa > Platyhelminthes > Trematoda > Strigeidida > Schistosomatidae > Trichobilharzia > Trichobilharzia szidati. The sequence continues at coordinate 20,355,558 of OX235274.1, read as the reverse complement.
TCCTTTAGTGTGAATCAACTGACTCAGTAGGGAAATACAACACTGTTTAATCACTTGTCGATCGCCTAACTGATAAATACACTCGATCGTTCCACTTGAAGAAGACGAATAGGGATAATAAAAACGTCTATTCTCAATACATTTTACATGAAAGGCGCCAGTTTCCAGATGCCAACAATATTGCACATGAAGTGAGGGTTATTTACACGTCCATTATTTATACAGGCATATATGTTGTGTGACTTTTAGACTTATATGTACGATGAAAGCAAAGCGTAATTCATTTGGAAATGAAGTTATGCAATTTTCCTTCCACAAGTACATTTTCTAAGTGAAACAAAGACATGGGATTTTGAAAGTGTGCATTATATGAACTGACAAGAGAAATGGATGGATTGGTGTCCAATTATATAACGTTTCCTGATCAGTAGACCTGCTTCCACTATTACTGTTCTGGATAGACATGAATGACTCTACATAGTCCACTCGAATATCAGTGATTGATTGAGCGTGCAAGTCTTTATTCATGTTAATTGTTCAACAGTGAGTCAAACCGATAAAGATTTCATGCACTTCATCTAGTGGAGATTTTGCCGACTTTTCAACTTTTTGAAGTCAATTAGATTGAAGCAAACAACATTTAATGAAGTGTTAATTGGTGTTTGTCTATAGGGAAATTTTTATTGAACGTTTTCAAATTATCAAGTATTGGTTTCGCAGGGATTTTACTGTGATTGATTGAACGATTTTATGATGAGCTGACATCAGTTAGAGAATCATTGTAAAACAATGGGAACTACTGGACAGCTGTTTCGTCCGCCTTATTCAGAACTCTGCATCAGTAAGCACCCACTGATAGGGTTCGAACCAAGAACCTTCTAGTTACAGGGCTAGCGAACTCGTAGACCATGATGGCACTGGAACCCGATCCAATGGCCAGCCAACCCATGAATTCTAACTTCTGCCAATTCATCACATAGCGCGAACACTCCACAATGTCTTGTTCGATGAGTTACTGCCTCATCTTCAACCTGCTGCATCCTACCACTCACGACTTCAGATCAACTGCCAGTTGCTAGTGAGCATCAGATTAATTTTCAAGTATTGGTTTCGTAATGAATTCTGTTTGATTTGTTGTAGGATTTCATGATGATGCCAGCCAATCCTGGGTTCGAACCTCGGCGGTGGGTGCGCACTGATGAAGAGTCTCAAACTAGGGCGATAAAGCTGTCCAGTACTCCCAGGTTTTCATATTACTTTGCGTTTGTGCTCTTCACCTCGGAGTTATTCAAACAATGGAAATTATTACTCTGACAGGAAATAGCACTTCTCAGTTGCTATATCTCATGGGAAACGAACATGTTGTCCGCAGTAGCAATATTTACTTTGGTACCAACAATTTTGAAACGAATTTGTCAGTGAAAAGTATACAATTTCATTTCAAATTATCAAAAACACGTAGTCAGTTCCATACAGTCACCTACTGTATGGTGGAAATGCCTGCCAACTAAGTGATACATGCCACTTGAAGTGGATCGTTGAGGCTTTGAGGATAAAGGATAAGTCTTCTGTTTGTCGGCAAAATGTTAAGCAGTTCGTTTAACATATTTCAGTATAATGTCAACTCAGCCCTGACTAATCGCGTCAATTCACGAAACAGCTTTCAAGTGATAATTGGTGTGTATCATCATGAATGAAACATTGTTCAGCATAAATTTCATAGTTTTCAATGGTTACCGCTCAATCAAATTCCAATCAAATTTCTTACAAGTGTTTGGTAATTAGGCGGACCAAAGTGATGTATGCACCTTCGAGTCATTCCTCTCGTTTGAGGCTAAGTTTATCTGCGGTGTACCAGGATTCTTATAAGCTCATACAGTCAAATCAGCTGTAAACACCCGTATCCTGGCTATCGACTTTGGCAAACAGGTATTACAATTTGCGAATTAATTTGTGAATCGCCAATTACATATTTCGTAATTTACAATATCGATAAAGTCGAAAGAAAACTGAGTACATTTTCGACCATCTTTAGTGGTTATTGTTATTCAGCTTGTAAAGCATGGCGAAATGCCTCAAACACTCATGCGGATTAGACCACCGTTTCGTTTTCCAACATCATTCAAATTCAAAGTGACGGTCTGTCGAGTCATGTTTGCCCAGATAGCTTCAGTAAGCAAAAACTGCATTGCATTTTAATTAATCGAAAATTAATTACTTTTCATGTTTACCTGAAGTGGTGAAACGAAAAGACTAACGAATGCTTTTCATTCAAACAGTTCTTTGCGAATATTGTATGCACTCATGGGATTCGAAATTCACTACCTGATGATACAGTCGCAAGACTCTTGTGTGATATATTCATGAGAATAGCATCACAAGTGTCGGTAAGAACGCTTTGTATTAGTTGGAAGTATAATCCGAGGGATAAAAATCATCTTGTATCTTGCCGGCTGTGTTTAATAACCAATTAATAAGCTCGCGTGTGCGTCGGTGGCACAGTGGTTAGGACGCTTGCCGACCGTGCACATGGTCCGGGGTTCGATCATCGGCCGGCGCACTCCTTTACCTCACTAAGCCGGTAATGAAGCTGGTAAAGAAAGAAGGTTGGGCATGAGGTTAGCGACCCCATCCTGTAAAATAAAAAATCAACTTCAGAGCTCTAGCTTGAAGCCCTATGTTCCACTGGGAACGTGAAGGAATAGAAGAAAATAAGCACGCACTTTGTATTCAACGGAAAGTCACTTCATGTCTGTGAAGCGAAGTTAGGTGACCTGAAATATACACAGTGATGGAATTACACCGGAATAATTTTAAGCGGCCATACGGACTAATTATCAAAGAACAACTGCTCTCATCTCACAAACATCAGAATTACTTTAATAAGATTCTGCATTGAGATAAGATTCAGAGTGTGTTGGGCGGAACACCTGAGAAAGCGTATTTCTAGACAGACAGCGAGTATATTCCTCAAACAACAATGCATTTCACTGGATATCAGAAGTCTATTGGAAATTCATTCTACATAGAAATCATTCAGATATCAAACAAAATTAAGTAAATTACAATCTTCAGTAGAATTCCGCAAATTGTTCACGTTAAAACGGACAGAAACCCGGACCAAGAACAGGGTGAGCTGGTATGCCGTTCCTGAAATCAAATGTTAAATAAATAAAGAAAAGTCTGCTGTCAGCTACATATATAAAGTTATTGTCGGCAGTGTTGTTTCACACGTTGAATAACAGAAATTAGAAAAGCGATGGAGTCAGTAATGACGCGTCATTTGTATATTCTCCTTCAACATTTGCAAAAGGACTATTTCTTGCTGGACTGAAACGATTGTTAGTCAATGAACTGCACAATTTCGCTGAGCACTTTAGATGTATCACTGCTGTACTTAATATTCTGTGTTAAATGCACTGTTCTGTAGCACTTCCAAAGTGAATAACCAACCCCATGATGTTTAGGAAATCGCAGGCACCAGGATCTTTTCCTGTAAATGCCATTGTTGTGTGCAGATTAAGTTTGTCATTAAAAAATATACCTTTGGCTGAATCAGAAGTGGGGATAGTTGAACTGCTAAACTATCCCTGTTTGTACTGATACTATTTGAAACAAATCAAATCAGTCAAATCAGTTTCTGTGCTAGAAACATTTAAAACTAACTTCTTATACATTGTGGGGATCGGGACCAGGTGACGATTAACATAATTGTTCAGCAATAACGTAATTGACCATTATGTGATGACTGTCTCTACTGTTCTGTGCACAGAAAACAGGGTATTATTAAAAGATTCAGAGATCGTGACAAGTGAGAGTATCCACACACTACACATTCATTCACAATATTTCATTTCAACACTCCAAATGTAAAGTATTTATGTCGAGTGTTCAGAGTTCTTAGTGTCCTCTCTTAACCACGACATGCCTACCATCTCTGATAACATTCACGTTTGGAATTTTAGATATGATCAGTTATCAATTCGTCAAGTAGTATGTCACGGAATAATTCGCTAGCACCTTACTTGATGACACCGAATGTCTACGAAAGGAGATTACTGACATAACCATATCACAGTGTCCCATTCATAGTTGCATCAAATGGCCACAGAACCACAATGTTTAAACAGAATATGCATGACTGTAAGTAGAGGGAAACTCACTGGCGCATTCTGCATCGAAGCTCGTCCAATCTCTTTCCGAATTCGTCTATGCTGTCAGGGCGTTTCGTCCAAAGTCGTTCAGCTGTAGCAGCACCTCTAGGCCTACATATATATCACAATGATGAGAAGAAACACACAGAAAACTGTGGTCAGCGAGGTGAACTAAAACACATCGCGTTGACGTTTTGTCTTAACTCATTCAAAGTAGGTCGGTAATGCATTGAATGTAATTTTAGCAAATTAATTGGCTAGAAAATTCTCATCTGTGAATCATATGTCCTGACGTTTCATGAAATGAACAAACGTGTCACTCGATTTCTCGTCAACTGTGTCTTTCATAGATAGGGAAATGCAACTTTAACGGAAACAAAATCCCACAGTCTAGATATTCAGTCATTATGATTCCATATGGCAATTCGAAGAAAGCGAAGTCAAGTCGAAGTTGAACTTCATTTTTCAACAGTTCATATGTAGGTATATTGTCTGTTGATACTGGGTGTATAGTTAAAGGAGCACAACGAATCACTACCACTCACATTTATGATATTCCTTTGATGTTGACCAACAGTGAGTTATAGATGAAGTCATCATCCTATTTCCAACATGTCGTCATCTAAACTCACAGTTATGTTAATGGGTTTCAATGTTCAGATTTTGACTGAAAATCATCACCGAAACATTTTGAAATTTCCTGTCCTAAACAACATTTTGATTCACAATTGAGATACCTATCAAACAATGATTTTGGTGAGAATAATAGGAAGACTTAGTGAAGAGTACTCACCACGCTAATGACATTATATTCGTCGCATCCACACGTGTGCTCCACAGTGTAGCTTCACCTCCAATGACTGATTGTGTTTGCGTAAGTGAGCCTGTAAAGAAAATGAAAAGTTTTATTTGCTCGGGGAACCGATGAAAGTCAAATCCGCACATTTTGCTGAAGAACGCGACTGATAGATTTGTAGGTCAACTGCTTTGAAAAATCGCGAATTTCTGTTAACTACTGTTCAACACTCAAAATGTAACACAGATTTCCTGCAGCTTAACCAGTGCTTCGTTCCATACTAAAGATCTACTCACATAGCGGGTCAAGGATAAATTGCTAACGATGGCCTCAATAATGTGCGTCTGCGAATTAAAAGTTTCAATGTCCCCCATTGCATAGGCCATACTCAGTGATCTTCATCCAGGTGAGCACAAAAGTGTACTTGTATCTTTGTATAATGGGGCTAAATATGTTTGAATAGTGTAATCTTAGCAAACTGTCCGGAGAAGGCATTCTCGATGATCTACGATGTCCTTGGAGACGTATGTAATAGAGTCCAACTGGGTTTTCTGTCAGTCAATACAAAATGACCCAGTTTCCATATCTGGATGAGGCGTGCGCAGCGTCTTTATTCACGTCAACCTCCTCCATTGATGTTGAAAATTTACACACGAAATTCAGATTCCATGTTTTTCTGTTCTCCGTTTCATTACACTGTGCAGGTTTTATTGCCGACTTTCTACATTTTCATGATTTTTTTCATTATCTCAATTGACCAAGGTTCACGATATGTTCTTCAGATTCGTTGTTTTACTTACACGACGCGTTTCATTCCACTTTGTTGAATTTTTCACTACCTGAAAACGGTCCATAAATAGCACATTTGTATTCACAACATACCAATGATATGACTTTTTACTTATCATTCTTATCTGTCACCTTTGAACTTAAGTATAGCGTATTTTATCTGCGTGTTTATTCCTCAGTGGTACTCACTTTGTATGTCACACTCCTGACTGCACTCACCCCTTGAAACAGATACTGTTTTCTTGATTATATATACACAAACATACCACTGAGCAAATCCATTTCATGTTGTCGCATGTCCCTATTGATCATACACATGTCAAATGATAATCAAAACGCAATGACTATTATATCACCTCATACTTCTGTCATGATACACTTTCTGATATAATTCTCAATTGCCTTCAATGACAATTATTTACCAATAGGAATGGATTTGTAACCGAAAAGGTTGAGACATTTACTGATAGTGCATTCTGGAAAGTGAATAGCGAGTCAGATCATCAGTGGCATTGATGTTGGTTCACTTCTGGGTGAAATGACGCAACACTGTAAAATTTACAACATTTTCCTTTCCACGCACAACATTGTCACGTGTGTTTTGCCGAATGTAGATGTTTAGTGACAGGGAAATAGACATTAGTGAACACCGTTACAACGAATCCGATGTCGAGACTCAAATCTACTTCATTAAGTCAAGATTCTTCAGTGAGTGTTTGCTTTCGTAGATGCGCTTGTTCAGCATTTATGAATTCGCAGTGAAACCATTCATCTCAGAAAATGAAAAAAAAAAGAAAACAAAATCCACAACTAGATCTACAAATCCCGATTAATACACAATTCCTTAATGACTCACTCCTGAGTTCAATGTGAATGTCCCACTGACTTCCATTATATATGTATATATACATTTTGCTGTTAATATGCCAACATACTGTACAAAGTCAAACGACTCACACTTCTGACTCAAGAAACAGCATCGCACTCGCTGCAATCATTGTGAATCCGTGTTCATTTCAAAACGGTTGCATGACACAGGCAAAGTGCAACATGGAGCACACCCATATAAATGTCGTCAACACAAATTTGGTTCAAAATAGTGTTTGTTTCAGACCACGCGAGAATTAACTCACCTCCGAAATCTCGGATATTCTGTGCGTAATATCTCATCCAATCAAGATCATTTTGTATGTCATTGAGATTCCAAGTGCCAGAAACTATAACCTTATATCCATCTAGAATGGCAGTGTGGACGTGTTTTTGCCAATCTACAGTTTTCCAGACATGAATGATTGTTCTACGGTCAATCTGTTAAACCGAGTGAAACATTTGTAGAGTTAGTGGCATAAACAATAAACTGATGTAACTATGCAGTTTAATTTGAAAGGAATTATCGGTTGATTGTTATTCTGGAAACAAGAGATGACACATTATCGAATGGATGAAGCATTTCGTTTACAGCTTGACTGTATGAAGTTATTTAACCTGAGATCTCAAATTTTCTGATGCATCTTTTCAGAGGTTCGCCAGAAATTTGACATGGACAAAATATGCAACACGTTAGATTTATTCAACCGAAGAATAAAACTAAATCACCTCTGTTCTTTAATCATCAAGTAAATTTTCAAGATGAGTAGCGATCTTAAATTGAACTAAATAAATGTTGATTTGATTCTGTTCATGTTTGTTAACAGTGAAAATGTAGATACAAGTTTCTTCCTGTCCAAGACTCATCAACTGGTTGTATGATCACTCTACTGAACGACAGGTTTACCACTGGAACTTAGAACAAAGACACAAGCGAGGGTGTCTGTTCTGGAATCCCATGTGTCAACAGACACTCACCACAGAGATATAGAGAACGAAAATTTCCATTAACGAAGTGAAATCCTGTGTCCTGTCCAAAGTGAATAATCACATGAAATAACTTCATTGATCAAATACAACCAGATGAATTCACGATCAAGCACAGGGATTATTCTGTTGTATTTAGGTCGACTGGGTTGTGAGAGTGAGAGAGCTTAGCCACACTCAGCATGACAGACTCCACTGGACAAGTAATAAGAGAAAATATTCTCCTATCACCATACATGAAGTAACACCCAAACGCAGCATTCGGCGACCTAGATCTGTTTCCCTGATGGTGATGAGATAGATGGATTATTTTATCTCTAGACAGCAAATCAGCCAACATGGAACAAATGTTTTAGACGTGAACTAACATAACTTGAAAATAAATGCTTGCAATAATCTGTCTTTGAAGTATTCGTCAAAATATATGACTGAATCACAACATTACTCCTTATCGTCAAGTAAAAAGGACTGATGTTTTGTCAGTGGGACACAGATAATCGTCACTGAATATCGAGTGTAGTGATCTAATTACAAGCATATTTTCCAAAACTTACTTCACATTCATCACGATAACTCTCCTGGTACACAATAGGAGTGATCGGTAATTCAGGGTCTGTCGTCATGTTCTTAACAATCTCGATAAGTTTCACAAAGTGATATCTATGTAATTGGTAATAATCCTCACCGAATCCCATTTTTTTCATGAATGTAATTATTTCTGGATTCGACCGCCTAAAATAAACAGGAAGACAATAAATAAATTTGTTCCATGTTCTTGTCAATGATTCAATTTAAACTGCCTACAAATAAGGAGCAGCAATATGAAGTCTCCCGTTAATCTACATGAATTAATTGTTAAAATACAACTTGATCAGAGATTGTTGATGAGGATTTTCTATTCCACTCAATGGAAGGAAGAGAATGAGATAGATGGGTGCTGTAATATTCAGTGTTCTACTGAAGAAGAAAAAGAAGAAGAAATAGTCGTGTCTTATGGACAGTTGTCTTCATTGGTTTATGTTAACCATCCAGAAGAGGAATAATGTGAGATTATATTTCACTGGCGGTATGTAGCTACCATGTTTGTTTGCAATAAATGTCTTGCAATCCACTGGTAACATCAGGTGAATGAACACTTCAATAAAAAATAATATTTTGATAAATAAGTCAGTCAGGTTTAGAAACCGTCGAATGTTGTTGTACACTGTTTTCTGTACACACAGATTTTGATGCAATTCATTTGGCATCTTCAGCACACACTTCAAAATGACGTGATGACACCACTGTAAGTGGTGTTTGTTTTCATATTACTAGTCAATCTACAAATTGGCAACTCAAATGCGGTGAAGTCTTATTGAAAATACCATCCATGTCACTTCCTAGTGCTTAAATCGACAGCTGTTCTTCCTGTTGCTTCTAAGGAATAATTATTGAAATGCAATTGAGTTGATGAGAAAATTGTTTAAATGGGACTAGTTCAGCGCCTGTTTATCTGAAACAGATAAAAGTATGTCTTCAGTTTGAAATGAAAATATGGCGATGCCATAACATTGATTCTTCATTTACTCTTACATGAAATAAACAGAACTCACCAGCACTCATAGTCAACCTCATTGCCGCCAAGGTGAATGTAATTGTCATGAAATTTTTCGACGATTTCTTTAAAGAATTTCCCCAAAAACTCATACAACGACGAATTGGCTGGATTCAATGGACCCAACTTTCCATTTGGTTCAGCGCCGTCGTAACATTTTGTTAGTAAGTCTGGATATCCTTTCCCCCATGACAATGTATGCGCTACAAAAGATGATTGTGACAGTCAGTGGAAATCATCCTTACAATATTTCGACAAATAATGTCGTTGAGATACAAAATACGATGATTAATGCACTCACCATCTGAGATTGATTCGTATTCTATTGTCTGAAATTATACACTGTTCAATTCATATATCAAATGTATTCCACACTAACTACGTCGGTTCATCCAAGGATCAACTGCAAGACGTTGGATGAAAACACTGGACCAATGATATTCACGTAGTTCACTGGTCGGAAAATTCCGCATAATGTCTGGATAATAGTCTGGATTATATTAGACTGGATAATAGTTGGCGACTGAACAGAATCACAAACTGTGAATTTTTCACAACCAACTTGGGTTTATAACTTTCAGCGAAATCAAACCTCCTAGGTAACTCAGAATTGGTAAACGTCTCTCATCATCTCCTTGCTTCAACACACATTCAAACACGAAATCATGCATAAACTGCACTGTATTTTTGATGAGTATGCTAAATTGGTTGATAGACAGTTTACTTTTAGCATCATTCCAAGAGCATGTTCATACTTATTCAAGTCTTTGCATGGTGATATTTCATTTGAACTCACATGATGGACAATTACATCATATTAAAAATATATTTAAAATTACCTACCTGGAGTATCAAACTCTGGAATCACACGAATTCCACGTTGACGAGCGTAGTTCAAAAGATTAGTCACATCTCCTTCACTATATGTGCACCTCTGAGGATGATATGCACCCTGTTTTAGTTTGAACAAACATTTCGATCAGTAGATGAACTGATTTTCACCTTACTCACCTTCTCTGAAAATTCCGGCCAAGTAGTTGAGAAAAAGGGAAATGACTGATCATCCGTAATATGCCAATGAAAAACATTCATCTTGACCATGGCCATGCTATCCTGATAAGAGAAAGCATCATACCTACTATTGCACTTCTTACTATTAGTTTCTTCAGGACATCAAGTGGCAAGAAGTATCTTGCAGTATCTATCAACATTCCACGGTGTACGAAATCTGGTTCGTCCATCAACGATCCTTGAAATATAACATTCTGTATGATGAAATGAATTAATGAAATCAAGCCAAAGGTAAAAACGAAACTCACCCCTCCATCTTTTCCCTGGTACACCAATTGAAGTATGGTCTCAAGGGCGTGTAAAGCACCCCAAACCTCACTGGACTCTATGGTAATTTGGGAGTCTTCTATCTTCACATTATCTGCAAAATGGTGATTGAATTAGTCGTTATGGTACAACTCACATGATTCATCAGTTGATGCAGTTAATGTTGGCCATAGCTCACCATGGATTTCGTCACATCCATATCCGATTTTGATAGTTAGAGTGTTTATGTTGCATGTGGCTTCAACTTTTTCAGAAATTGGCGGATGTTTCCATCCCAACCGATTTTCAAATCTCTTCACAGCATCTGACAATATATTGCATGATGAATAGCTGTGTTGAATGTCAGGTAAGCGTTTTAAATGGCAAAGTGTCGAAGATTTTTCATAACTTGACGGCTTCGGGACTATCGCTACTGTATAAAGTGCGTGATTGAGCAGAAGTGCAATCAAGAATAACACAGAATTAATAATCATGATTTCTCTGTTCTTGTCAATATTTCTGTTACTTCAGTCTCAGTAGATTTTATGTTAACACTGAAATGGACTTTGATCTCATCTGATGTTTAACAACAGAATCACCACACAATCACATGAGTATTTCATCTAAGCATTTGTATTTTTCGATTGAATATGGTTACAAAGGTCTAACAAACTCTACTGGTTGATGTGAGAAGTGTGCAACTACTTAGATCAACCAATCAGTACTATGTAGGTTTTGTATGGAGTGAACACAACTCACAACAGTTGACGCACACATGGTTTAACGTGTTTTCTGTCAAGCGATGACTATAAAACTGCGGCTGGTTGTTGCGTAGTGGTAGTTAGAAGTTTTAGATCCTTATGGGGAATTCGCAGCGCTCCAACTAGAACCACCTGTCAAGTTTTCAATAATTTGAACAACTTTCAATAATTCTTATGCATTTCTGGTTAAATCGAAACTAGAAAACTGCGTCCAGGTAGCCAGTCCTTGTCTCAAGACAGCCTCACAGATAATAAAAGAACACCAAAATAATTCCAGGCGTACAAATTTTGGTTTGACCATTTTATCATAGTAGAAAACCACAACAGTTTAAATCGCATCTCCTTATCATACTATTGGCAGACAGGATATCTCGTCACAGTGTTATAATATCTAAAAAATGACCATGAACTTGACCTATCTTTTCTTTTCCTCCCCACGCAATATGTACATTTCAAGAGAAATAGGAGGGTCGTTCAGAAAAAGAGAAGGAACTATATTGTTGTGCGTACCATTTCTTCCATCAAGTCTCCAGTTGGCGCATTCAAAATGAAATTAAGCAAGTACAGGTATCTATTAGAAAAGCCTTCTATCGTCAATCAAAAAATGCTTTGTTGAGTATGAAGCACCTTAAGTGAGCGGATGTTGGACCTTGAGGATATTTTAGTCAGACAGCCTTCGTTCACTTGATAGTCTTTTCACTTGTTTGAGGAAGAGAAAAAGGGTATAAGATGGGCAGCAGCAAGAGGTAAAAACGAAGATTGGAACGAGTGAGCCAATCGATACCAAATTTGGAAAAATGATTAAAAGAGAGAGAAATATGTAGAAGCTAAACGATTGATAAAAAGTAGACACATACGTATGATTGAATAAAAAGACAAGGCGGAACTGTTAGTGACAACACGGATAGGAAAGTTATTTGTAAATGGCACAATCACGTCACTAGACGGTTGATAATTCTAAAAAAATAGATACCAGCTATATCAGCACTCGACCTTGGACACAAGCACTCACTCTATTAGTGTCCCTTGTAATGGTAAATTTTTAAAATATCACTTTGTAACCAAACTGCAAAAAGTGCGCTTATCCAATCGAACAAATCACTGACACAGCTCATTTTGTTTCAGCCAAAGTTAGGATTTCACAAACGAAGTATTAGTGACTCACCCTCACAACTCCTGAAAGTCATACGCTCTTTCCCATGCGGATACAACAGGTTCTTCAAATCTAAGAAATGAGTGAAGCCTGTTGGCTTGAAACAAGTCATTTCTGCAAGCGTCAACGTGTGGAGCTTACCAATAATTGTTAGCTATCGTGAAACGTATACTCACTAAGAAATTGGGACCAGTATTGTTTGAAATAACATAAATGTCGAAAAGAATATGAATAGCATGATAGACGTTTTGATGAAACTGACCTTCAGTCAAATAGGTTCCGATAGAATGGACTACATCACATACTGAATCGGTATTTTGCCTAAAGCTTGTACATTTCACTTGCTAGTTCCAGCTGTTTGAGTTATTAGGACATAAGTGGTGGTCTGAGATGATTAGTGCTAAAATAAAACACAAAGGCTTTAAAGGTAACAAGCATTATTAGCTCTTGTGATGTTAAGCACACGTCATAGACTGTGTTCTTCGATCTGACTTTTGAAAATTCTGATTATTTCACAATCGCTGTGATTTTGGCAGTTACATGGTCACAGATTTGAATTGATTAACCGATTTCTTGATGAGGGTCGTTCCCATTCCTATTGCATTCAGATGTGCCAACCATGTTTTAAATATTTCCTAAGTGCTATTTGACTGGTTCCAGTCCTGCATTCGAATATCAATAATCAAAAAGGATGGCGAAACTGTTTCAGTGGAATGATCCAGCGCAGTACCCGTGAAGAGAGAAGAAGACAGAAGAAAACTGCATGAGAAGTGCAAAAGTAGTTAGCAAATGTCAGCAACTGAGTAGTGACTTGCCAGTAATAATAATTATTATTGTAACAACGAATAAAATAAGGCAGTGATAATCTGCAATAATCATATAACCATTATATCTCATTGCTGGCTTCCGGAGTGGAATACAGCAGCATGTTTCCGTTGCACTTGGTTCTCTGCTATCATTTCAACTACATTCGGAAATGTCGAAATGGTCCAAGCTTCTTACCACATGATCTCTATGATACCCTCACATACTCAACTTGTCAAATGCCACTCGATATTCCACTCGATGGTCTGGAATGTAAATTTGAATTTCTGTTCAGTGTGTTCAGCCCATCTTCATTCCTTCCTGAATAGTCGTTGGCCAGTGGTTTATTGGTTGGTTCCTCATCGGAGTTCCTTGAATATTCTCTTTGTGATGTGTGAGTCTGTGGGCCATATGGAGGCCCTGACATAACATCAGAAATCTGGATCTCACTCTTCGTACTGTAGGTGTTCCCACTGATTTTAGGATAACGATTGCCTGTTTGTCTATTGCACTACGCTCCTGGCTTTGACGTCCGAATGTGTGTCACCTATAGTTGAAGCCATCCTTCGAATGTAAGTGAAAGGGACAACTTCCTTTAGATTTCTCCTACTGGTCAGTAGCATTTGTTATTAGTTAGACATCTTCATCAGCTCTGTCATCAGTTTGTTTACCTGATGTGCTGTCTGAGCTATCTCTTATGCCATATTGTCAGTTTTCATCTGTAGAAGACATCTGCGAGGATCTGCGTTATGAGACAGAAACCATCAACGAAATTGAAGTCTGTGTGTTTTCTGATCGAATTTATCCTATTCTTTTCACTGCTTGGGTCCAGCGGGTCGATCATCACATTCTGAATTAGATCTTGGCATTCGGTGGGATTTGTGTTTTGAATAAATTGAGTTTGATAGTGTGGCGTTAGGATTCACAACTGTCTTTTATATAGCGAATTCTGTGGAAAAATATTATGTGGACTAACAAACAATCAGTCTCATTAGGATAACTTCAAATTGTGAAAAATGCAAATGAGGAATATTTTTACCCCATTTGTATGAATGTTTACCCCATGTCTGTGTATTCCTATAGTCATAATTAGACATTACTGAAGCAACCAATGCACAACGAGGACCTCGGTGATGAAGCAACAATATGAAGAATAATTTGGGGAGGAAGCTAATGGGATCATACTCTGGCAATCTTAAATCACATCTCACTGTACTGGAACCGTACACCCTAGTAGACTTCGATGATTATTCACACATTAACTGGTTCTCAGGAGAACCAGATACAATCATCCTAGCCTCCAGAAAGACCAGACCAGAGATGCATTTCAGTAATGACAATAATTTCTTCGGGCGATATTAATTCACAAGATGATAATTATTATTCAATAGAAGTGCATAAAAATAGTCATCATAATTTTGAAACTGCTTCACAAGTACTAGAGATGCAGTTTAAATTGAGCACGAATGTTTGAGTGTAGTTTATTCAGAGTATTATTGTTCGAATGAACAAAATTTAAATCTCATCCCTTTCTCATTAGTTAGTTAGTTAGTTGAAAAGTACGATTCAGTTTCAGTTGAAAACTAATAATCTTACTGTTATTAGAGGACTTGAGACTTATACTATTATAGCCACTTACAGGTAGTGTAATCGATCAGTTTTCAAGAACACTCGTAAAGTTTTATATTTGACTTATTCTCATATGCATCATATTTCATGAAGACCACACTCTGCAACTTTAAATCACTTGTAACTGCTATTTGTATTCATTCGTTTTCAAACTGTAGTAAAGGATATGAATCGACCTCGAAGTGTTTCCATCGTTAAGAAGGTTAGAAATCGAGTAATTGAAAACGAGTTGATGCGACAGTCAGAAATGTGATCAATTTCATGTGATTCGCTGGCTAGTATGAATAAATAGAGTCGATAAGGAGGTACCATATTGTTTTTATTGATTATAAGTTGCCTAATGTTTAAAACTATTAGTCCCTTCTTTAGATTTAGATAGTGTTATTATCCTTAAAAATTTCTTAAACTGGTATAGAAGTCAGTTAATTTTTAAACTTGCAGTCTACTCTGTCCATAAGAAAGATATTTTCATTAACTTACCATACAATGGGAAAGTAAGTAGCAGGATTTCACAGCACAGAATAAACTCGGTCATCCACAGAACCCATTAGACAGCTCGGTTTATAATTGATTAAAAAGCTAAAAATATGCTTCACTGCAAACCGCAAAAGTGCACCAGTGATTATTAAGTACGATTCACTTTCAGTTGAAAACTAATAATCTTACTGTTATTAGAGGACTTGAGACTTATACCTTCTATGAATTTAGATATTGCTATTTTCCTTAAAAGATTCCTAAACTGGTATAGAAGTCAGTTAATTTTTAAATTTGCAGTCTACTCTGTCCTTAAGAAAGATATTTTCATTAAATTACCATACAATGAGGAAGTGAATAGCAGGATTTCACAACAGAGAATAAACTGGGTTATCCACGGAACCCATTAGGCATCTCGGTTCATAAATGTTAAAAAAACTAAAAATGTGCTCCACTGCAAATCTCAAAAGTGCACCAGTGATTATTTCACATTCCACTCTATGCACCAATTTACGGGTGTGTGTTGACACGTGCATAGGGGGGGAGTAATCTTGCTTTCCATGTGAGGGTGGGAAGGGATATTTCGAAATGGGTATAAAAACAGATGAACTTTGGAAAATAGATAGACGCGGGGAGCAGACTATCAACCTCATCTATAGCTAAACATCTAGTCAATATAAAACATAAGAATGATGTCAAAATAGCTTTCAAGGTCATTTTTAAAAAAAAGTCAGGGGTGCTTACTGAAATAAGCTAGGGCAGTAAGTATTCGTAAACTTAAGTTCTCCCCCACAAAATGTTTAAAAACAATTTGTTATTACTCTAAACCTACCTTGGTAATCCCTATATGATTGGATAGTTGAACATAGTGCTAATTATTCTTATTATTCTGAAATCCGTCACTTTGTGTACTTAATTGACCTTCATTTTCACATAAATGGACTTGACAAGTAGGTGTTCAAAATGCATTTAGCAAATACGTCACATTTCTCAAATGATCTCCGTCTTCTGATAACACTATCCACATTCAATTGTGTCACTTAAGAAAATAACTACCTGCAGGTGATAACAATGAAAACCTGATTTGAGCGAATAAGTATTTTCGGTAAATTCTCAACAGGCTTTACATTTATGTAATAAAATATTGGTTATAGGCATTTGATTAAATGTGGTTCATGAAATATAGGATCACAGTTCCGGGATGTGAATTATTGGCATACAATCAAGGTGATCATAATACTAATAATAACAAGGATAAATTCATTTAAGTGTTTATATAACTGTCGGCCTGCTTGAATCTCTAGGCCACCTGAATTTCCATGCGAGACAGCGCATCTTATTTTCTTTAGTTCTTATTGTTACAATCATTCACTTATATCCGTGGGTCTCCAAATGTTGTAACCGTGCACATTTTCGTTTAGTTTGCAGCCTATCGTTGAGCATTTCTGTGGGAACAAAGAAAAATACCCCAGTGGATTATTTTATTCTTCAGATTTACCACCTATGCGTCACGTCGCATGATGTACTGGAGATGGCTGTTTTACTTGCAGCTCCTGGATGATGAGTAAATAGTACGCAATCAACCAGGCTGAAAGCTGTGCATATTGTATTAACTGATTGTGCAAACTAGAGCTACTGTTACTGAAAAAACTACAGGCAATAATGAGTATGTATTTAGAATGTGTATATTAGTGGGGGAAGAGGGGAAAATAACTATCATCACATAGCTGTTAGATAAAATAATAATAATGATAAATTGTGAAACCAAGAGTAAAATCTACAACCACATCACAGAATGACATTGATGATACGGTTAGGATAGCAAGTGAAATAAAATAAAAATACAATAAGATATTTACAGTTATCCGGTGCCGCAGGAAGATATATCTATTTATAGTTAGAAGCGAAGGCCAAGGAAGCGAGAGAGACTGAACAAACGTTTTCTGTACACAGAGACTAGGTTAAAAATATTCATGGCTACTTCTTCAACCATGCTTCGCAACTGAAGGTGTATCAACCAAGGGTGTTGAGGAGGTGAACTGTAAGGAATTGTAATAGCTGAATTTTATCAGTCTTGTACTGCGTACCCACTAGTTATGCAAGTATGGAACTTCTGATTGACTTTAAGACTCCTATACCCAACCATGTTGCGAGGCGTTCCAGAAGGTGACAGTGCGCTTGCCGAACCGTTCTGTCTATGTAACTTTCTCCACATTAACAGTCAAATTTACAAACAATAGAAACGCATGTTCTCAGTGTATTTACTGTACATAAGAGACTCAAGATTTCCAGCATCCAAATTATGACACACAATAATGCAGCGTTTATTTCTCAGTAGTCAGTAATATAAAATAAACGTGTAGTGTTATTTCTTCACATCATGAAACTTATTTCTTTGACGGAAAACAGTTCCTGAATGTTGTCCTATATTTCGAGAAGTAAACACATTTTGTGAACATTGAAGTCAAGCATATCGCTATTTTCAAAACAAATTGTTGTACGACTAGTAAAGGATTACACTTCAAAATGCTAAAAAATAAGGAATCCAGTTTATGCTATTACCTACTGTATGGTCTAAATACCCTTTTATTAAGCCATACATTCTGAGTAAAGTGTTGTTCACGATGCTTTCATTTAACGTGCTTGACTTCTGTTCTTTGGAGTAACACATTTCAGTACTGCGCTTGGCCAATAGAGTAGTCGCTTCACTAAATGAAACGATATTCATATGGAAAATATGCAGGTTTCCTCATGAAGCAAGCATTGTGCAGTATGAATTTCAGAGTTTTGAGTGGTTTATGCTCTTCGGAACATAAGTCAGACTCTTTTCAATCCTGGAGATTTATCCATGATATGTTGTGTGAGTATTGTTGCAGTTGAGATATTGAGTACTAAATGAACCACAGAGAAATTCAGTAACATATTGAGTATGAAACATTATCCAGCAGAGAAAAGGTATTAGCGAAACCAGTTAAACTGTGGAGCATTGATTAGATACATCGACTAACTGTGCAGATTTCAGTTTCCCAATTCCGGTACTAGTTCCTTATTAAATCAACTCACTGTCTGTGTGGCTATTACTTTTATTTTAATTGGACTCTAATAAGTACCTATTGTAGTGTATCTAGTCGTTTGTTTGGTGTGGACTGAATTATATAACTCAGGTTTTCAATGTGGCCACCATTCCAGGTGGCTTGCCGTCATATAATCAATTAATAATGTCTATCAGTAATACTATTTACAGATGCAACCTATTAAGATATTTCCAGCCTATAGTTATGAGTCACCCCTCAGAAATTGAAGGAAGAATATCATTATGGTTTGCAGCGAGCATTAGAATGTACAAACAATAATCCTGTGATTGCTTATGAAATCCATATCTCCGCCTAATAAAGCGTACTCTCTGTAACCTATAATATCCACAAACATTTGTCCAAAATTTGGTGTTGTTATAGCACAAGAGACTTGGGTGCATCTTCACAATTACCATAATTTGATTTGATTGAATAGATTTAAAGTTTTCTGATAAGATAGACAGAGTCTGAAGAAAACAAAATAGTGAAGGGGTAGCCTTGTAAAATTTACTACTCGGTTACACGAAACTATAGACTCGCCTTTCACAAATGATTATGGTGTATGTGATTCCCGTAGGTAAGCTGTAATGCTACATTCTGACCATTGCAATATTCTCATTTTAATTAAAGATTATGAAAAATTAAGCAAGCGGTTTTTGTTAATTTAACATAGAAATTCCAAGAGCGATTATGTAAACATGACAATATACATTCACTGAAATGCATGTTGCAGGATGCAACGTGGGACGTATTCATCGATGAAATGACGGATGTTATTGACACTAAAATCATCTGAACTCTCATGTTCTGCTTGAAAATTTGTTGCTCTAACGAAACACTACTCATGGGATTTGACAACATCTGGTCTCTGCGAATAAAATAGCCTCGAAGACAGTAAGAGAATTTGCATAAATCACATGATAATGCTGGCGTCAGAAGACTGGTCTGTTCAGTAAAGTTTGAACTGATGTCTGAAAATGTCACAAATCCTAAGTGGCAATTTCAACCTCGCCGCTGATGGTTTGCCAGACATTTTACTTAAATAATTTGTACGTACTTTGCGTAATCTTCTTAGCCAAATATTTACTACATAATCTCAGAGTTATAAATTAACCCTTGCCTGGAAAGAAATAAACGTTGTACATGTACCGAAATCATCATCTTCTGGATCATGTTTGAAGAGTGTGACATCACGTCTGAGTTTTTGAAATTTCAACAGTAACACACTGTTCTAAATGGGAAGCGCCTTCCCCCACTTCACTGTTTACTGAAGCCAGTTTGTCTCATGGTTCTGTACTTTCTTCGTACCTTTCTTCTTTATTTTTAAGTGACTTACCGTATTATTTTAAAGCTATTTTGACTCAATATGTCGATAATCTGGCATATTGTCCTGATATGAATAATTAAGTATCTGAACCCCTCTAAATGTCAAACACCAATTTTAGTTCCAGGCGTAAACATAACTTGTTTGGACTCATTCAGTCGCTTGATTCTTGTGATATTAACGGCACTGTGGTGAGTAGTATATCGTATGTTATCTATCTCGGTTATTATTGTTGTTGTTTTCATATCTTGTTGATTTCTAGAAACAATCTTTTGTTTAACCTATTGCGGAGGAAGCTTAGACTTTCTGGCATAACTCAACTAATACTCTCGCAGTTAATTAATTCATGTATTCTACCCACTATTCTGTAATGTTCAGTCTTATGATTATCTGGGCTTCTCGAAAACAGGTATGTCGTAGTACGTAGAACATTTGAGGCATCTAGGCATTTTGATTCCCTCAAGAAAATAACAGCTTTAAGGATGAGTTTTATCCATCTCTTATATTTAGCTTATTGTTCTATATATGTATATATATATATGTTTTACTGCTTCTACATTAATAAGTCCCTTTGAGAAATACTTGTCAGTTTACAGAGTATTAGTCGATAGTTGTGAAAGTCTGAAAGCAGTCCAAATGTTTGACTAAGCTTCAGATTGGAGAATTAATTTTGGTAACCTACGTGAAAATGATGTTGAAGTTACTGTGGTACTCACAAGTAGTATAAAACGTTAAACGGAAATAATGGACAAATACAAATTTCGTGGAAAATACTAATCGGGACACAAGAGGGAAAAGAACAAGAAGTTCAGCAAAGATATGTTTTCTGTGATTTCAGTCTCAAAAGCTGTACATATACATAAGTCCACGTTTATCCAATTATTATCTATTTGATTCCACATAGTAATGAAGGACTCCAGAGTTATACCTATAGCGATTTTTTCCACCAAAAATTTTACATCAAATGTCACTGTCTTCTGTTGATGTCATATTAGCCTGTGGATGCCAGGCAGAAAGGTTGAAATGCGGAACTTGTGATTTGGCTTTCTGTCTGTGTTTGGAAATGAGTAAACTGAATATGGAGGAAAGGATTGTCCTTTTAAACATAATACTGTGTATTTTCTGTTTTGCTCGAAATTTAATTAGACAAATTCAGTAGTCAGTTAGGATTGAATCTCTGTAGTAAGAAGATAAGCTTTTTCGGATAGCTGTTTTCAACTGAGGTGAAATATAAATGATATGTTCCCCTTCAGTTACATCTTCTGAGCATATAGCTGTCACCCAGTAGCTGAGTGTCCTTATTAAATTCCTTTTTACTGGTGAGGAACAAATCCATGAAAATGTGTATATTGTCCTGTCCACCTGCTTTTCCTATGCAGATTTCTATTTATGCTACCATCTGGTTTTCGCGCATTGAGGATATATAGAAAGGCAATTCTGTTTTGGGACTACTCTTCACACGTGAATTCAATAGCACATATCGGCAATAAAATTAGAATTTTCTGATAGGGTGGGTATTCAAGGGACCATTTGCTAGTTTGCTTAGAAAGAAATCTGCTATCGTGGCACCCAACAAGAGAGCCCATTGCCATGCCATCCGGCAGTCTGTAAAGTGTACCATCAAATTTAAAATTTATACTCATGGTACACCTTATTAACAGTTCTTTTTAGGATTTCTGTTGGGATACCAATATTTACCGACTTGTTGTGCACTTGTTCACACACTTAGTACAACGAGAAGTAGTATTAGAAACCCACTCACAACGTGTCATGGCTTACTTTGTTGCTGACTGTTTCAATTTCTGCTGACTGCTTACACCAGTTATTTGATGTGTGAAACAACTCAAGTGACATTGTATCTTTTAAATATATTTATTCTGCGGCATAATTTAGGAACAACATACCAGTTCATCCTGTCAGTTACTCAGGATTCTGTCAGTAGTGAAATTTGAAAAGACAATCAGACTGAAAAATGTGTGTCGGAAGATTGTGATTCACTTTAATTTGTACTGTGTTCTATTGAGAATTTAAATTTGAATCACCTCTATTATACAATCCAATAGATCAAATGTTGAAGTGAGTACTTCCTGAGTTTGATATCACATCGTCTCAGCTCAGCAGGGCGTCTCTGGTAAATACGACTGAAATAATAACAATAATTTGCTATATTCCAGAAACAGTGCTAGTGGTACAGTGTGGAATTTTCAGCACATATCTACAATATTTGCATCTAATTTTACCGACATTTAAAATAAGTATTAAACAAAAAAAAAGTAAATCTGAAGACACCAACAGCAAAAAAAACAACAAATAAACAACAAAAACAGGATAAAAACAAAATAATTATGAATGCGAAAAAGTACCAAAGTCTACCAAGGTCTAATGCAGTGTTTGTGGTGGTAGTGTGATTAATCCTGAATAATACAAAATTTTTTAAGGTGGTGACTATGGCGTTCACAGCCAATGATTGTCAGTTTAATATTGCCGAAAAGTATAGAAAATAAGAAAAAACAACCACAAAACTAATAATTACATGATGGTTAATTACAGGACATTTTTTGTAATACTCATAGTGCTAATATAGTCGGAACCAGTAGATACACAAAAGAAGGAATATAGTAAAGTACAAGAAAGGAAGCCAGTGTTAATATTTTAGGTAGCTAAGTATGTTTGAAGAAGGAGTTCACTAAAGAATACAAAAAAAGAGAGAAATAAAAGAGCCTAAAATTATGTTGTTAATAACAAAGCAAGTCATAGGTTTCACGCTTAACATTGTCTCTGTCGCTTAGAACACGGGCCAAGTATGTCTAAGTTTCTTAATGTAGTAGGTAAGACAGAACACTTTCTTAGAAATCATTAGGATATGAGATGTCCAAGTAAGGTCGGAAGATAGAACTAGACCGAGGTATTTAGCATTGGACTTAGTTTCAGTTTTAGTCCCCTCAATGCAACAGTCTTCATAAGAACTAACTAGTGTTTGTAGATCTCGTTTATGCCTAAGGGAGAAGTCAATAGTCTGGCATTTTGAGGGATTTGCCAGGTCCGATTATATTTGATAAATGATTTGTCTGTTGGTGTAAAACTACTCAGTGTTATCTCACTCTATTGTCTAACATCTAGACTGCCTCACTTTGTTCAACAGTGCTAAGCGACTTTTGGTAGAGCTGTATATGTGTGTACCTGATAAGTGGTTAGTAAAGATATCAGACAACAGTTATGCGACTATATTCGTACATTCGCAACATAACAATTTATATTTTTTACCTTCGGGCAATAGGTCCAGAATTCGCCACCTGCTCACAAAAGTTACAACAAACTGTGTGGCTGAAAATCACCTCCTAGCACTGCATTCAAACACAGAAACCAGTCACCTGTCAATTAACACGTAATTCTGCCTCATTTTCAGTCAAAATATCTTCACTCACTTGTACTGACAGAAGGCCATTGTTATAATGGATGATGACTGAAGGTGAAATGGTGAACTAGATTGTGGTAGAATTGTAGCTAGTGTCTTCATCAATACAGGTAGAGGTATGAGCTATCGTGAGGCATTTTCACGCAAACAGATATTCCAGCTGTGTGAGAAGTTAGAATAACACTCCTGAAACAGCCAACTGCAATATCCAACATGAATTCAGCATTCCTCTATGCCCTACCTGAGGAAATTCAAGTCATATTTGACTGCCTCTGTTCTACTTATACAAGAATGCTGAGACGAAAGCGTGGCGAGTTTCATTTGTAAGGTAACTTATATGCTCACGTAATGAATACTAGACCCGTCCTTCACTAGCTAGGCTACAATAGATACTGTCAAATTTTGAAAATTTATTCAAGAAATTTAGACGTATCGTTAGGAGGAAGCAACAAGAATTAATTTCAGCTGGTAATTATGATCTAATTGACGAGTAATATGACCACTCAGAGGGTAAAGTTTTGAAACTGGCTTTTATCTTTTATATTCTGGAGTGAAATCGTACACCATTCGTGCACAAATCCTTCCCGACGATGGCGGTGCCAAAAAATATAAATTCGTTTCTTTGCAGTAACGTCAAGCCTAAGTGTTCAAAGTCAAAGTTTATCTCTCGTTTGATAAATCCACATTCAAGAGTTATTTCTTATGAAGAAGATTAGAGACAATTCAGTGAAGAAACTTTTGTTTATCGACGAAATCATCTTCAGAGGCTGTGCAATCTTATTTATATTCATGAAAAACCGTAAAGTAGTAAATCATTGAGTAGTGGGAGGGTGACATAAATGACATAGTTACTCAGAAGTGGCTTCAAAAGTAAAATTAAAAATTATAAAGTAACTTAATACTAATCGATACAAAGGAAGGAAGGGTTAGAGATTTGATGAGGTTAAATTTACTTTGAGTGAGAGGAAAGTTAGTTGAGTGTCCATTTAACAGTTGTGGAGTGGGTGAGAAAATTTTAAAAAGTAACATGTGAGAGTGACAATACTTAATTATTTATCAGAAACAAGCACAAACTAATTAATGAAAAGAAAAAAATAGCGGGAAAGAATAACGAAGAGGTTAAGACCAAGGTAGAATAGGAGACTAGATACACGATTTTTTATACAGAATTCGTGGTTGTACTTATGAATCACCGCCACCTAACCATTCAAAAATGCCGGAAGTCAACGCTCTTTGCACTACTGGGTCTCACCTTGCAGATAATCTTAAAAGAGGACTCTCATTGATCCGTATGGCTTGAGTTCAGTAAGTGCTCGAGGGTTGAGCTAGTAATTGTCTTGCTCTGTTCTTTTGATAAACAGTCTGGACAATGTTCAGAGATGCGTTTGGACAGTATCCTTTGTGCGGCCGATATAACTGGTTCCACAGGAGCAGGTGAATTTATAAAGACATATTGAAGTGGTCCAAAGCGGTAGTTCATCCTTCATAACCACTGATCATGTATCGGCTATAGAAATTGATCCATTGCTCAGAAGATAGGAAGGCTTTTATTCATGATCTGGATTAGAGGTTATTCAGAATCTCATCTGTGGTATCATCTTTAAATTCAAAGTTCATAAACAGCAGTTTCTTCAGAGCCATTTGGGCTCTCTCAGGCTTTTGCTTTATTTCCATGTTTTTTTCTTAAATATTGAAGGATATCTCCTTTCCATCGAGACTTGTTTGAGTCTCTCCAGTTCGCCATCGATTGTATCATTCGTGCATATCCTTCTTATTCTTGAGAATGAGGCGTCGACGACATTTCTCTAACTTGTCAACTGGAACCAAATATGTAAATCCGTTTACTGAAAATTCCATGTTGGTTTCCTGAAGATTGACCTATGGAGAGGACTGTAAGTTCTCTCTTTTTGGTAATCAATATTCAACTACCTTTCTTCTCAATCAACAACAATCTTAACCTTATCACATCTTTAACCCTTTATTCCTGTATGTCTTTGAGCATTACATAACTTTACAATTTCATCTTTTAAACTTATTCTGAGTAATTATATCAGCTATTTCTTACGAAAACAATAAGTTCATTGACTTCGAAAACTCCAAGCTCAATATCAAGCACACGCACCAACATGAAACGCTTTTGTCCAATTCCACTTAAGATAAACACTAAATAACACCTGATCGAGTGTCAATTTCTTCTAGTTTAAGGGACTTTAAAAATCGTGATTCCGTAAAATCTTTGTCATTTAGAAGATGCACAAAATATTCAGTGGCCTGACTCACTGATTAACAATATTGTGGATCCTACCTAATTATGAATCACAAATGCCTGGTTTTAAGTGTGAGACTGGAATTGATATACACCCATATCATTCGTATTGAAGTGAGCCGTGACAAGAAATTTACACCTTCCTTTCTGGGAATTCAACTTGTTATCACTTTTAGGTCTTCTACGTGTTTTAAGAAGAGAGACAGGCTGAGATTGATTGAAATTCTTTATTACAATTTCATAGCGAATCAATCTCAAGAAGAAGGTGAAGTAATTAAAGTTGAATAGAGCTGCTCTTATGAAATATGATTCATATGAACATTAGTCAAGGAACAAATGTTAAAATTGTTATTGATCTGAACGATTACACTATCTATAAGTGATTGTAAGGCTGAGATATCTCAAGTACTCTGAAAAAAATGAATATTTTTAACTGAAAATAGGATTATTAGATTTTAACTGAAATTTAATTGTACTTTGTAACTAACGTCAGAGAATGAGAAAGAGATAAACTTCGATTTGTTTTTCTTCGCTGAAACATACTACTTTGAATAAACGATAAGTAATTATTTGTACTCATATGTACGAGGGACAGCCTGGTTGGTTGTTTCCAATGATTCATATAGGTAGATTACGTGGATGTATGAGAAAGCTGAACTCGATAGAAAATGATTTCGTTTATGTACGAATTTGTGATGAATGTTTGTACACACTTACGTAGACTGAATAATAATTCAATTGTTTGACTTCAAGCACTTGATATGATTGCTTACACGATGTCGTTATGAGGTGATATCGGTTAGGGAACCATTGGAAAACTTGTGATTACTGGACAGCTGCTTTGTCTTAGTTTCGGATTCTTAATCAGCACGCAGACTTATGTTCCCGGAAGAAACGTCTATCATTACTGGAGGCAGTTCCGGTCCTTCAAGAGGCTGGGATAGGCAAGTTCAGTTGCCCTAAAATCCAGTTTATCATTAGACAGTTGATATTGGTATAATTATTGAAATCTATTTGGTCAATGTGCACGTTCAACACCAAAGCCCTTGATATGTAGTCACTGAGTTGATATTTATAAAAGACAGACTGGGATCTTGTTGGTTTTCACCAAAATTATGTCACTATTGTAGTTTCATCACCAAAGTTATCCATGTGAGCTGGTTTTCCTAATAAATCCTTGCCGCGAGCAGGCTGAAGATATTCCTCAAGCAGATTTCTTCGCGTTATTCATTGTCTGAACGCTATGCTGGTGATTCTTATTGTTCGCCTGTTGATAGAGTTCGACCTACACAAGACAATCGTCAACTATAAGCGTCAACTAATTCGCAATGCAAAGCCCA
The DNA here is from genome assembly GCA_944472155.2 of Trichobilharzia szidati. Taxonomy (NCBI): domain Eukaryota; kingdom Metazoa; phylum Platyhelminthes; class Trematoda; order Strigeidida; family Schistosomatidae; genus Trichobilharzia; species Trichobilharzia szidati. The sequence continues at coordinate 20,328,814 of OX235274.1, read as the reverse complement.
CCAAAACTTTATGCTCGATTGTGTTTGACTAGACTGACCGAAGGGAGAGTCAGCGAAAACAGGAATTCAAGTGAGCCTATGAAATATGGTCAAGATATCCGATGAACAACAGACATCGGTTACTATCAGTGGAAGATATATGAAGAAGGTCGCCTCTCTCACTGGCCACATCTGAGCCGCATCGTTTTAATCACTGGCGGTGGGAATGAGAAATACAAGGTCGTCCAGGATTGAGCCAGACAAGGAAAACTCGAGCTCATTATTGAGAAATCAGTGTGAAAATCTGATGCGACTAGCTCGAGGAACAAGGTGCGAATTTTGAACTCTATTTTCGAGTCATTGTTTGCATATGATTCAGAGACATGGTGAGAGCGTCAGTGAAAGCATTTCCAACAGTCCTCTACTGACTATAATCAACGGCTGCTTTCACTCCAAATCATGGCTCAGGTTGACAGAAAAGAAAAGTAGCGACGAATTCTGTCAGCAAACTGTCCGGAAACCTATCGCCCTACAAGTAGTGAGAATGAATTAGAGACGGGTGAGGATATGGTGACTAGGTCGTTAAGCGATATTAAGTGTTGAAGAATTGAGTGGTACTGAAATAGAAAGCCACATGTTGGGTCTCCGAGGATGACATGAGGGAAGTCGTTCCGAGGAAATGATAGATTTCGACGAGCAGTGGAGCATGCTGAAACAGGTGGTGGAACATTGACAGGAATATGGATGTTTGACTGAGTTCCCACGTTCCACTGTGAAAGCAACAAACCAATATTAACTGCAATAATGACGACAATAATATTATCCAACTAAGACACATTTTATTGTATTCGTGAAAATCATTCCAATGATCCCTCGTGAATTCACCATTCATAAGCATAAAGCCTGTTGCAAATCACCAATCAGCCGCTGTGTTGTTTCCCAGCTAACAAAAATGTGTGTATTTCTCCAAAATCTGCTGTATTCTCGTGTGTCAATCTGAAGGTCACCTCCAACAACCTTTTGTGCCTGAATGTTGTATGGATTCGTTTGACGAATCGAAAGTACGACTCCCGAGTACCTTTCTAGATTTAAGAAATCTCACTCCACAGAACAGAGATAAACTTTCTTATTTTCCATTGATTGTCAAATGCTCATTCACAGGTGCTGTAACCATGGAAATATCATCAAGACATTCAATTGCCCCTAGCATTTAGGATGATACGCTGTCATTGATCTTCCGAAGGTTGATATTTACTGTTTCTATGTCATATAGTAGTCGACCAGATTGGTGTGATCCTTGGTGTGTTTCAATCTCATGCAATTTTGAACCTAATATTGTGAGAAAGTGTCAGGTAAATCAAGTTTAGCAAAACGGTTCCGACAGTTCAGAACGGTGAATATATCATCCACTCAGGGAGTGGGCTACCACTACACTCGACTGCTGGATTAAGTACAGTTGTGACGTCCACATACATTCAGGTAGAATGAACCAACTTCTCAATATTTACGATCCCAGGTGCCAATGAACAGAAGGATGCTGGTGTGAGATGTGGGATTAAGGGGTGAAATTGTGGTGGCATACGGCGGGCTTCTCTGGTCAAAACATAGTTAAGACAGCATGTCGAATGCGTAGAAAATCTTGAAAATGTGTGGCGCAAAGAAAATCCGGCTTGCGAATGACTGGAAAATGTGGACTCAAGCTAGCATTATTCGTGATTACCTTTGAATAGTGATCCAGAGAATTACAGAAGCCTGAGCAACCAACTTAGTTTTGTCTTAACGCCTGAACTGAAGAACCGAAGGTTGAACTACTTGAGTTTTGCAGCCAAGTTATATCGCGACATTGCTCAAATGAGGATTAGACCCAATTTTGAATTAGACGCATCACTTTTCAAAGAAGCCAATTTCGAAATTTCATTGTAGTGCCTGATATAAGTATTACATGTAATATTGGCATCGAAATCATACTAAAATCTAGTAATGTCACCAGCTATTCCATCCGAGGACATTGAACATGATGATTCAATACTGGACAGCTTTCAGTGTACAACCTTATTTTCATATTTGGTATCGATCAACGGACTTCATGATGTGGACGTATGAGAACTGGTCTTTTCTCTAGAACAACAATATATCTTGCCAAGTATCCTGAGTTTTAATGTCTTTCTGATGGGTAGAGACAGAGACTGACTGTTAACCAGATGTCAAGTATTGGTGAAAAGCACTACTAGCTACCTAGAATAGGAATCCAAAATTACTACAGCTTAGCATGAGTTTAAGTAAAGAGGATTGCAGTTTGTATGAATGCATGGGAATCTCTGTGCAATATCCGTCATCCCCCAGCTACCAGCGTGCTAGGCTCACCTCTGATTTCATCCACACAGCTTGTAAGTAAGAAGAATTTAGATCGCCCAATACCGCAGATACTAATGTCTGAGGAATCACAAATCTACCATTTAGACATGAGAATCCTCCAGAATGCATTGAAGTCTCATCTTTTCATCTGAAGAAGTTTGGAGACTTTTGTGGATAGTGATTAATTCATTCGACAAGCAGAGAAATTGAGCAATTAATTTTTTACGAGCTGGTTGAAACCAAGTTGATTTCTTTGTCCTTGCTTACCGGATGTTCGATAGTGTTTCTTCGTCTTCGGTAAACTTCTCCTTAATGTGTCCTATCACCTGACTGTCGTGGTTTTGGTTAACTCCAAGATGTGTGGGGCGCGAATTGGTTATATGTGGCTTACAGTATTAGGTGTGTAAAGACATTTACCTTCTATAACTGATGTTTATTCTTTGACTTATCAGTCGTCCTGTGTGCTTCCAAGGAGGGATAATAGTGAAAGTTATAAATAGTGTGTATCGTGTGCACTTAAAAAGTGCCACATGAAAAGAGATGCATGATGAAATTGAATAACTGAAATAAAATAAATAAAATAAATTTTAAAAAATGAAACGAAATAAGTAAATGAATCGGTGGAGTAGTCCGAAGAGTTAGACAAGGGAGAATGAGAAGTGGAAAGGATAATTTGAGAGGTGAACCCATTAGTCGCTTATCGTGTGAGTTTTGAGGTTATATAAATTTGGACGCAACACTTGAGTTGTTTTGTGAATATCCAGCCTCCGCCCACAGCTTTACACAAACGGTCTAATAGCCTCAGCTTCTGCACACTGTTGCAGAGCACATGGCCGAGTGACATCACAAACTAGGGAATTTCCATAGGTGAGGTTTTGTATCTCCGTCTGTTGAATCGCGAGGTTACTGTGCACTGTAACCAATAGGTTTTCGCTTAGTATTTATAACAATCAACAAGAATCTCACCTAACATAGTTGTGAACGATTCATTGTGTTCGAAATGTCATCAGGTGGTTAATACTGTTTCACAGTTTCGAACAAGCAAATTAATATGAAATGTTTAACAGAGAGGGAAATGTACAGAGAATACCATCCAACCACAGGAAGATTATTAGGCCAGATGAAATAAAGTGTTAGTTCAGCAAGTGAGATGCATTCCAGTCGAAATGAACAACCATGGTCACGATGTGACAAGGAAAACCTCATGCTAATTATATAGTTGAACAGTAGTAAGAAGTATGAATGCAAAGAATTAGCGGGTGGGGCATGTTAACCAAGGTTTCTATTCTCTCTAATATAGAACCAGATCTGTATGTACTAATCTTCTCTTCATAACTTAATGCTTTAAATTCCGATATATAAAATGATGGTAAAATAATACAGTTCGTATATGCGGGATGGTTATTCTGTATTTGAGATCCTAATTCGCAATCTTTTTCTTGATCCTCCTTTCGATAGGCACTTTTCAAAGTTCAATGTTCTCGAAATTTCCGTGATCTTCTTGCTGTTTTTATGAAGCTCTCTCTCACCAGGTCCCAATTGAGTTTGATGACACATTGTGTTTTTGAAAGATGTCTGTCTACTGTAGACCAGATCGTGTTTTACATATAAGTTCAGGATATTTATTACTAAGCAGTGATTATTCTCAGTTGAAATTCTAAATCTATGACAAGTACACATCGCTTCTCTCATTCAGCAGGCATTAAGTAGAGTACATTTAGAGTCACTCATATGAGCAGTTTCAGGTATTTCAAGCATGAATATGCTTCTTTTTCTTAGTGAACGTCGACAAAATTCTGTGCTGACGAAGCTGCCACGATCAACAATAGGCAGTGTAATTTTTTTCTCAGAATAAATTTTGAGGTTTTGAGGTTTTCCAATGACAAATTTCAACACGAAAGTGAAATGCACTCAGTTTCACCGAAAAAAAAGACTTCCTTACTTACTATATGATGTGAGATACTATAGCGAGAAAATGCAGCACAGACCTCATTCCTTCCATCTGTGTGGTTGTGTTAACGCTGTGGACTAGTTACGCGATATCCGCTCCTATTAAAATTAGTTTTTCTGGGAAGGTTTATAAGTGCCACTACTATAGATGGAGAGTCGTGTTGTAGGGTTAGTCAATTCATAGCTACCTGCATCAAGCAGCAACTTATAGCGCAACAGGAGATCTGTACCAATAGGACACTATAAAACGTCAGCGGAAAGAACATCTTGGTTTGATGTTACGGTCAAAGAACCTTCTGCTATGTGTCATGATGAGCGAAGCGTTGGCGGCGAATAGTTGTAGAGATGTTGGCCACAAACGCTCTTCTGTTGTAGTTCGGGATGATGCTAGTCACCACACTGGTGTCAATCAAGAAGAGTATCACGAAATTACAATCTTCGACAAAGATGAGCCTACAGGTGAGTAGTTGAACATCATCGTCACAAGCCATTACATGACAACGCACGTGCTGATCAAACTGCAACTCTATGCATCGTCATCGAACAAAGCATAGAATGGCAATCAAAAACCTCCCGACCTCAACTTCACCGACTTCAAAATATTTGACTGAGTAGTAATTTAGAAACCACCTCAACACTACCGCGTACAGTGTCCAAGTCTTTGTCAACCTCATTCAACAGCTGATTATATGACAATGCCGCGTATCATGGGATCCACAACGGAAAACTCAGCGAGGCTTCTGAAGTGAATAAAGGAATAAGTCAAGCTGGTTGTCTTTTGTCACAAAGGCTATTTCTCATTCCGGTGGATTGCATTATGTGACAGACTGTGCATAGAGAGTGAGAAGACAGCAATAAGTTGGACAGAAACGACGACTCGAGAAGATGTGGATTTCGCGCGTGGATGATTTCTGTTTAATATCACACAAGCTCGAAGATTTACAGTAGAAAACCAAGAAACTGGCTAAAGAAGCAGCCAGCAAATATACTACTCCAGGTGAACATAGAGAAGATGGAGGTGATGAAGATAACCAACCAACAGCAACAAAAACAACCAGCATCAATCACCATCAACGGGAGAAATTTTACAGACGTTAGTTCTTCCGCTTATCTTGGAAAGGCAAGATACGCCTTCGTCAACCTGAACACAGTTTGGAAGTCTCCTGCACGTAGCCAGCATGAGGAACAAGATTTGCATTTTCATTACAAATGTGGAGTCAGTCAGTGCTTTTTTATGGGTGAGAAACTTGGCCAGTGTGTTACGAAAAGCATTTCCAACAGATTGCAGAATTTATCAACAGCTGACTTCTCTGGCACTATACTGAAGATCAAATTGTCAGCCGGTCAGAAAGAATTAGAAACAAGAAACTTTGCACTAGAACAAACCAAGCGAGAGCCAACATCTCAACAAATATATATAGGAGAAAATGGTGATAGATCGCCCATACCTTGAGGAGGCCGTCGGATGACATCGCACGCAAGGCAGGTCATCACTCGAGTGGAATCCCAGTGAGAAGCGATTAGCGGGTCGTCGGTGAGCAGTTGGTATGGAGGAGACGTGAGAGAAGGAACTGAGAGATTATGGGCAATCGTGGACTTAGATGAAAAGGATGGCAGAAAATAGGACAAAGTGGAGATGTGTTGTTGAAGCTCTATGTTCCACTCAGAACGCAATGGAATAATAAAAATAATACGTGTCTGAGCACACGTTCCGCAACTAGCCAGTGTCAGAGGTACCGGGAGGAGTACACCATCGTGTAAAGGCGTCGGAACACCTGGAATTTACAACTCATCTCTCCGGTACTACTGAACTACCAACTCAGAGAATACGCATGTTAACAGTGCAAGAAAAGTACGTGAAACGTCCGTTAAAACAAAACTTTAGACGCTGGAAGGTGGAGTACATATGGGTAGATATTTCGGAATTCGTCGAAAAATTCCTCCACTTCTGCTTCGAACCGCTCTCACATATATCTTTAACAAATTTATCATCATTCTTATTCATCTTGGGGTTAATAGGATCACCTAGTTCATGCCGGCCTTATTGTGATTCCTACTGAAGTTTGTGGGATGGCTACCTAGAAATCATGTTTCTTTTATCCGTTCCATTTCATGATATCGACTCTAATGTGCCACCCAGTATCTTTGACAGGTTAGTCAGTAGTCTTCTAAGTTTCCCTTTATATTTATCAGAAGGAATTGCCTAGAGTCTGCGTATTCACTACAGTGTCACAGCTTTTTACAAACACTTTGACATAAATGGCTTTCTTGTGTCCGATTTACTTCCCTAATTGACATGAATAAATCTCAATGGTAGTTTCCTAACTCAAATGAGAATTTTATTCCCATTACCATCAAGTTTGTAAGTGTGGACAAATCGCAGGTATGCTGCTTTTATGGCATAGTGAAAATGTAATCTCCAATTCTCTACCGCAGATTTGCAGCGGGAGATCTTTCCTAACTTTCCGCGAAGATTAGTCTTACGAGTGAAGATATTCGTAATCTCATTGCTATCCTCTCTCACTGCCTATTATTCTTTCTTTTGAATGTGAAGACAGTAGACACAAGACACAATGACATCCAAGAGCAGTTTACTCTTTGAGTAACTCCATTGTACGCATGATTCATGATAAGCACTTTATCCAATTTTAACTGCTTCTATAGCCATAATCGTAGCTACATTATTGCAAGGATCAGATATTTGAAAACTAACCAATTTTCATAATTCTTGATTTGAATGTGATTTCACTTCCTTTCGTTTCTTGTGAATTCAACAGTCTGTAGTTTCAGTGAGTTTACTGGGACAATTTATCGACTCTATGCGTTCAGACAACTCATTTGTCTGGTTCATTTCTAAAATCGACTACTGACCCTAGAGGATAAACCGGTTTATGTATCTTAACGCTTCTGTTAACTCAATAGGTGACGATTGTAGATTCCCCAGTCTTATTAATCAGCATACCTGTAAACTGGTCAACTTTCACATACTGACACACTTTAATACAGACCTGTGCATACCTTCACCCCTCCACCAGTCTTCGAGATACCTGCGACTTTATGATTTTTGAAATTGATCAGATCCAGTTCATCTGATTTCTTTGAGTTTAATTTCTCTTCATCGTTCAGTTTTAATTCGGATGCACAGGGTGATCTGTTGTGATGGTCTTATTTGTTAAGCTCAGTGCTGCATTTGTGCTGGGAATGACATTATTGCACCGCAGTTCATTGACAGCCAATGCGACATTTAATCCTTTTGTGAGCACTTCTAGTTCCGCTCTCGAAGAGTTGATTAGGCACTCGGTTGCATCGAGAGTTAAGAAGAGACTCCTTCGATAATTTTATCAGTTTCTGTGTCAACTCATTTTCGTCAATCAATTGGTCGAGCATCTTGCTACCAAAAACGAACTTTCTTTAGGCTTCTTTAGATATTATAATCAGCATATTGTGGTTTTTGTTGTTTACCACAAATTTTGAGTTCATATTTAAGTTTTTCACTTCGTATATGGTCTAGTTTCTGATATTCCTCTAATGTTTTACTGTCAAAATGTACTTCTCTGACATGTTCACTATTTAGGTGGTTGTAATTAGTGTGTATAATTTTTGCTATCACGAGTTCCGTGATTTTTCAAATATCGGAAGTTATTTTGGACTTCGTAATAAACTTCTCCCGAGTTTTCCGAAAGTAAGTTTGCAATTATTTATTTCATTTTCATACAGACAGACCAACATTTTCACTGTTATCCACTTTTACAAGCATTCTTCACACTACTGATTAGTAATGAATAGCTCAGGTGGTTGTCAGACATTTGTCTATGCTTATATACGGTATACTATGGTGATTTCTCAAAATTGTTGTTATCAAGTGGCTGGGGCGATCATCAGGAAGCCTTGACACCAGGTTTAATGTCTGCCAGCGCTTGTCAGCTGGTGATGTTTGAAATCTTGGTGCAACTAATGTCTCTTCCGAGACTGGAACCAGTGTCGCTCGGTGCTGTAGTCAGAAAGGTTACAACTGAGCTATTCACTTTGGCTAATGACATTGTATAGGACTGTATTCGATACTTTGACTGGACACTAATTGATGTCATGCGTGTCATCCTTTGTTTGGCTTGGACCGAATTCTATCAATCAAGTTTAAAATGTGGCCACAATCCTAGATGGCTCGCCATCACAGTTCAGATATTCCTTGCTGACTAATGGGTGCGAACAGGCACGAAGCTTCCTGACGAATTCCTCCAACCATCTAATAACAGCAATTCTGAATGCATCATGATGGCGAGCCACCTAAAATGGTGGTCACATTGTACACTTGACTGAGAGAATCCAATCTACACTAAACAAAGAAATAGATGCATGACAATAGTTGGTGTCTAATCAAAATAGTGATATCTATTGCATTTTATTCGAAAGATTACAAATTTATGCATCTCTCACTTTTCAGAACAGTTTGAGTGTAATCAGAAATATCCTTACAGCGAAAACAGCTCATGCTCACATTGACTGAAGTTTACGAAGTTTTCGAAATATAAACTTTTTCATACATTTTTGTATTTCTTCGAATATATAGAACTGTTGGAATTGGGTTCATATATGTTCGTGTGGCTGCATCGCGGGCGTGTATAACTTTAGGGGAAGATGAAGGTTACAGAGAAGGGGGAAGGGTAGTTGAATAAGGGTGAGGAAAACAGAAATGTATTGGTGACACAATGACTAAAAATGGTGAAATAATGGTTCAATAGAGATGGAAAATGGAAAAATAGTTACAGAATATTGATAGGTCAGCTTCAGGAACCTTCAGAGGAGCGAATTAAAAGCTGTTGCTGCAGCTTCACGACAGCTTGCTGAAAATCTTAAAGTGAGTATGTGTGGTATTGAATAGTGAACTGGTGAATGGAAGAGTCACTAATCAGCCGATTGAGTGTAACTAGGTTTCTCAAACTGAGAGGAGGACCTTAAGGTAGCTGACATTTGATTAATAACCATATCAACAAATAAAAGTAAATAATAACAAGAATCACCGTTTTTCACTGTCGTGTCCCCGCCTTCTGTGAGCCATCAGACGACGAAGGTATGTGTAAAAATCTTAGCTCAGACAAATCGAAAGATTATACGAATAAATGAAGCTATTGTGTATCACTTTTCTGTTTACAACACTCAATGAAGACACACAATTTTTGTCTACTTTGAATCCGTAGATCACTTGTTGGTGTCGAGAAATATTAGATCTCAGTACTCATATAGTTAAAGATCATGTTTCTGTCGGAACAACTTCACCAACTCATCTGTCCATGACTTCTCATTATCTTCCCTTCAACTTTCACTGCAAAGATTGCTTCCTACGTAACATAAGATATCTGGTCATGAACATGTTGTACAGAATCTTGCTTTCAGGAATTTATTCCATACACTTCTTCTTGTATTTAAGGTCGAACATCTGATCTCAATGTTTAGTCAGTCACTGAAATTTCTCCCTGTGCTGCATTTCATACTCTTGTTCACTTAGAACACATCGTGGATACTTCACACATATGTGTCTTCCATTTCCAAATCGCATCAGAACTATGGGGTCAATCGAAGTCTGAAAGTGAAGCGTGTGGCGCCCAAAATTTCGGTACATAAACAGTTACTAAGTACTTCTAGGAAATAATATGCTCATGCCTCAGATTTCAAATGAAGAACAGTATACTCCAAAATGATATCTACTGTTGGTGACACTCTCTTATCTGATATCTTCAACTCTAGAAAATTTTTTCACCGAGTTTGCCCTGTCAGAGAGGTGAATGGTGAGGGTGCATGTCCACTTGTTCTCAGATGAAGATGAAGAGGTTGTATTCAATGCAGAATGTCATGTAAATTTCCTCTCGATTTTACGACCTGCATAGTGTTGTAAGTCATTTGTTACAATCTGAAGTTGAGGTGCTCCGCAACCAACTTCTTTCGCCTGAAAAAAAGGTTGCGTGCGATTAGTCAACTACTCATGCAGACTGATCGTCCACATAGGAGTCTTTTCAAATATGCGTGGATTTATACCTTAATTCTTGCTGTCATGATTTCAGTCAAAGTTTTTAGTGCATAATATATGAAGAAGTGTGGCGACCTAGGGTTGGGTGAATGAACAGTCAATTCCTAATGAGGAGCGTTCACGTACTGTGATAGTAGGTAGGCATCTTCAATGCATTCTACGAGCTCTATGTGTAAAGCATTTATTCTGTTTTCAGTGAGTTGTATTTGAGTTACTCTACAGAGGAATTTTAGAAATAATAATAATCTACTTTAATCCAAAAACAGCACTTATAATACAGAATGGAATCCTCAGCATTTGTTACAATATTGCATCTAATTTACTCAAGATATAAATAAAATTAAAAATAAAATTAATCGGAGGAATTTGTTCAGAATTACGGTATAAAGTCAAAAATATTCGAAGTAAAAATGAGAATGATAGACATAATAATAAAGCAGTGAGTTTGTTTCAAACAGTTTTGTCAGTTAAGTTTGGAAATTTTTAATTGTTATAGATTATTGAATCCAACATTCTGTTGATTTAGCATGGTGAGGGGAAAGACAAAAAGCAACAGTTATAACACAGCTTAAATGATATTTACACTTTTGAGAAAATAAACAAATAAAAACAAAAAATTGAGAGGATTGCAAATATAAGGAGTCCAATAACATAAAGGTTGATGTTGTAAGGTTTATTGAGTAGTGCGAAGAAGGTTAGTTAGTTCATGCCTAACACTATTTTCACCACATAGTGCAATTTTTATGCTTCAACTTACGTGCATAAAGTCTTCTGTAAAGACTTCTTGTTTTACCTGAGGAGACACAAGGTTGGAGCTGACAAAATTCCTTTAGTAAATTTATTGCATGAAATCAAGTGACTGTCAATGACGATGACAGCAAAATGGCTTGATGGGATACAACCAGTCGCCCTACTGACTGACAGTCTTCAGAGTTCTACGAAGTATGACACAGTCATTTTTAAGCAATCCAGGAAAGAAAAAGGGTGAACAGTAATGACGATTATGTAAGGTGCATGAGTTGACTTCAACACAAATTTTGGCGCTGTGGTAGATTATAACTTCATCATCAGGTAATTTGATTTTATAAAATACACAGTGGTGCATTATTATTTACTGATGACGTTCTCATCACATTTCAGTGCTCATTATAATATAAAGGATTTCCATCCTTCCCTGTCTTCGGATTTCACTGGTAGTGAGATTTTTCCACATATCGGATACTGGCACTATGTCATTCATATTGCATATACTGAATGTAAGAGATTCATTTAATAAAGATTCAGTGATTATGTCAACATGCTACATCTTAAAAGTGTGGCACTAGCTCACCTCAATATGTGATTGTGCGTGAGTGAGTGCGCACTGATTAACAAGTTTTCCTCTGAACCATTCATTTGCCTGAGGTCACTCAATCTCTACACTTAGCTAGACTTCACTCTCCCGATAACTCACATTAAGCCGATATGCTGGTTTCATGTGTCTGATCATGACGTCTAGATCTTTATGTCCCAGAACATCCTCTCCTATGAGTTGTCACCGAAAATTCTTTTCAGTTAAAGTCACATGGATGCGTTATTCCTTAGCAAGCTCTCATGTATCATCTCTTGAAAAACCTCACAATGGTTATGACAAACTTACTAAAATGAAACGTTTTAATATGACAGCAGTTAACACCTTCGTCAGTATTCGATTTAATCAATGTCGAAGATTGTCAGTGAAAGCCATCATCATTCCCTAGAATCCTCCTCGGTCAAAAGCGTTCGTGAGGCATTCATCTACATAACTCACCGCATAGCAGTAAGAGGTGGTTTTCTTGAAATCATAGGGAACTTGTGAGTAAAACAACAGAAGTCCACGATGAAAATAATGGAGAAGCCTATATGTATTCAGTGTATTTATTCAGAGTTTGAGAATGAAACATATAAATTCTGTTCCCTGTCAATCCAGTGAATCCAACATGTTCCAGTGAATTGTGGGCTTCATCAAGATTCAAGCTAAAGCATTTGAAATAACTTATTTTGAAACTATAGTTTTGTGAAAAAAGTTAATGAAAATTTGAGGTATTAGTTATTGATCTGTGCCACTTTATTATTTATTGAAGTGACTATCTATGTACAAATTTTAGGTACCCTGAAAAAATGCGTTTCATTTCGAAAACAAGCAGTCGTATTAGTTATTTTTCTACTGAAGTATGTGTGTACTTTGAAACTAACATCAAAGTGACGGGGAGAGATAACATGACACTTTTTTTTCTGATTAATATAGTTTTAGTTTAACCACAAAATAAATTGCACCATAATCTTTAGACTCACAGTTATATTCTCGTGTTGAATCAACAGTTTTGAGTGATTATCTTTTATGAAAAGTATTTTATTAGATTGTAGTGATACAATTAATGCCATGACTGCGTTTATATTCAAAATCATTTTCCTTCATATTCACTCCTGCTCAATAATGATCGTCTTTTCAAAAAACTATATTATTACCATAAGGTATAACCGAAGTCTACGAGGTCTTATTTAGTGTACAAAAACTTGGATGAGGCTTATAATGACAAAGTCATCCAGTTGGTTTCCTCCACCACTGTGTTGCGTACTGTAGCGTTACTGTCAATGAATTAGTGCAATTTAATTGAAGCCGTTTATTAGCAGTCTTGAAAGGGTTATGTAAATTTCGAATAGTCCTTAAAATAAGTTTCGAGCATTATTGGAGTTCAGTAGCACCTCAGTAAAATATGAGTTCCTTCTTGGTGCTACAACTAGATGTATTCAAGAACATCGAATTCGTGCGTCAGTAACTTCAGCGTTCTTGTCGTATATAAAAAGATAGTCAAATTTCTAAAGAAATACAGGAACTTTGTGATGTATTATATGCCTTTTGAACTTTACTTGAATCGGTGTAAAAATATACCACTAGAGGTGCAGATCTTAGTCTGAGTGATTGCTTGTTCTCACTGGAATTCATCGCGTAGTTTATGACACTCGAGTATGCTGAAGAAGATGAAGAAAATATTCTCAGTCCTTGGAATGGAAATGGGTATTGTGAGAAACTAAATTCTTGTTCACATGTACCGACTATTTTACACAAAGTCTTCCTATAGGGAGAACACAAAACAACTGTTGTAGTGGATTATGTAACGCCAATATATTAGCATTCTTTATGTGTTACACGAAACTTATTTGGGCAATAACAGTTTGGTGTGAATGCACACGTATGCGGCACACAAAATCTCTCCTGTTATGCCCGCACCGAAGTATATATTCAGAATATGCTTTGCGCACAAACAATCTAAGCCACATTCAGGAGTATCCCCTACCGGTACTTACAAGTCTCATAGTTTGAAGACACCCGACATTCAGATCACACACACACAAACCAATACGAAATGCTGCTATACAATTTCACTGTAGACGAATACCAGTCCACATTTCATTGAGAAATGGTTCATTACACTGAGGCAAAAACTCTCATGACTTTACTGTCCACGCTGTTGATTCAGTCAACCTGTTTTCAGTGATTTGAATTCCAACTGTCTCAAAGAAAATATGTCTTCGAGAATCAGTGTCATTCTCCGTCAGACATTTAAACTAAGTGAATCTGAATAATCGGAAATTACTTAAGTTGAACATGCATGAATAACAAACGCGAATGATATGAAATTTAGTCGATGAACAAAGGTTATATTAGTCATTCTCCTGAGCCTAAGATAGAAGATGGTAACTAGAGATAGTAACACCCAACATTTCATTGACGAATACATCCCAGTCCCGTTTTCACCAACATGCTCCCAAGTGAACGTTGCTTGGTGAATAAAGTCTTTCTTATACTTTTCTTGTGAGATGAGTGAAAACACTCTCGCTTAATTTGTCGTTCACTTTCAAGGAACACGAATAATTCTACTGTTAGAATCTGTCATGTGATTTCTCCTAATTGTTGATGAGGTTGTGTTCTCTGAGTTGGATAGTTAATTTGTGAAGCTTCCATCATCCTACTAGGTGACATCTTCAGCGCATACTTCAATTTGAAGTGAGCTTTTAGATTTCTCCACGAGTTTACTAATCATCTCTCGCGGTGACCTTGGACGTGATTGGTTGTTTTTGTGTGTTTCCACACTTCCTAGGCTACTTGTATTGGAACTGATTGTTTCTTTGACTTGAACTTTGACCCTTTGTGTGTGACAATCCTTTCTTATCGGTTGATAAATTTTGTCAATCTCGATGTGTCCATTGGTTGATGATTCACTGGAATGCCAAGCTTCTAAAAATTCTCTAGCATTTTTTGTTGTTTCCTCTGTCTAATATTTGAAAGTTGTCCCAGTCGAAATGATGCCCGTGTTTTTCTGTATGTAGTGATATGGCGGAGTGGATGTCATGTCTTTTGACGGCTAGCTTATGTTCATGGATACGAAGACGGAGGGGACGTCCACTTTGGCTAGTGTAGTGTTTTTCACAGTCGATACAATCTATTTTGTAGATGATTTCGGTTTTATCTTCCTTCGCTATCGAGTCTTTTGGCTGGCATAGAACTGAGTGAAGTGATTTTGTTGGTTTGCGTGCGACGTCAATTCTTAAAGGTTTGGCGAGTCTTGCAGTGATTTCTGATTTATCTTTTATATATGTCAGGGTGACTTTCTTTGTGGTTTCCTTGGGAGCCTTTGGTTTGATAGGTTGGCTTGGAAGGATATATCTTTTGGTGAAATCCCGTGGATATCCATTCTTTTGGAAGACGTCCATGAGATATCTTTCTTCAATTTTCCTTAAGGTGGGAGTGCTGCAATGAGTCCTGGCTCTCTTGAATAATGTTTGTATGCGATTCCTCTTGTGTGCTATTAGATTGTTGCTGTTGTAATTCAGTACTTGATCTGTGTGATTTGATTTTACATAAACATGGGTTTCTAATTCCCCTGTCGTTGTGCGCTTGACTAAGACGTCACAAAATGGGATTTTGTTCTCGGATTTCTCTTCTGTTGTAAATTTGATGTGGCTGAAGACGTTGTTTATTAGGTTGTGAGTTTTTTCTTACTCGTTTCGTTTGATTATTACAAATGTGTCGTTCACGTAACGCATCCAAATCTTGGGTTTGATATTTGTTAGGATTATGTTTTCGAACCTTTGCATCACTGCTTCTGCAATCGAATCCAATATTGGCGACCCCATAGGTGTTCCTTTGACTTGTTCATATATTTGGCCGTTGAATTAGAAGTACGTTGTTAGGCATAGGTTTATGCATTCCATCCAGCTTGTGTGTTGCATTTTTGATTGTTGTTGGAGGTGTTCGTCGTTGCTGAGCAATTGTTCCATGGTGTCGTTTGCTAGTTTTTGTCCGACTGAGGTCACCGGGAGAGATGATTAATAAACTCGTGGGGATATCTAAAAGCTCACTTCAAATTGAAGTATGCGCTGAAGATGTCACCTAGTAGGATGATGAAAGCTTCACAAATTAACTATCCAGCTCACAGAACAATACCACATCAAAATCATCCACCTGAGCCTCAAATCTTCTCCATCATATCTAAATCTTACGAGCGGAACACGCTTCTCTCTGTTCTTAAGTAGGAAGACTTCGCCAAATGGCAAGGATCCACCACAGAACAATTATTCTTTCTCCATGAGTGCCTTCGCCACTAACTTGAAGCCCTATGTCCCACTGAGGAACGTGAAGGAAAAAAACTGTTACAATAAACCAGCCAACAGCATGACGTTCAACGAACATTCGGAATGAAATATCAATGACTTTATTATGAGCTGAAGATGGCTTTAACTAGCATTCAACGCCATTTCCTATAATAGTAGTTACACGACATGTGATCACTTGAGCATTCAATAATTACGTGGATAAGAACATAGGACGGAAAAATAAAGGCATTTTGTTCGTAGTTGAACTAACTGGAACTGATGACAGACAAGCGAATGAAGATGTGACGGTGAAGCTGTGAGTTAGACATGGAATACATTGGCCATTGATAGGTGTTCATACAGAGCCGACTAACAAATAGTGTGCTGAGATAAGGTTCATTTTGTTGTAAAAAGCAAACTCTCAAAGCATGTACTCACTCAGACAGCCATAAGTTACTTCTTTCAAAAGAGTGTATTTCAGTGGATAATAAAAATATTTTGAAATTTCATTTTAATAAAGTAGAAATCAATAAAACTCCTATACACAAAAGGGTTAGTGGCAATCTTCATTCACTTTCTCCAGTTTGTTCATGTTCTCAAAATTTTAGTTGGGCAGAAACCTGGACCGTTGACTGGATGAGCTTCTATGTTGTTACTGAAATAAATCGTCAAACAATTACAAAGTAATTTGTAATCAGCTTTGTTATTTCACACATCGAATAACTATTACTGGTAGTCAATGAGAATGCGTATAAAATGTAGTGCTTCTTGTTTAATTGCCTGTAAAGGTTCAAGAACACTATCCCGCTCATGGTTGCATATATGTGATAGTTCTTCCTTGAGAAGTACAATAATCGAACATCTATCGAGCATCGGCAGTTTCATCTCAACAAATGCCACCTTCAAAATAATCTAAGAAGTGAAGGACAACCTATCAAGGGCAAAACGCTGTCTTCTCCTTCCCATTGCTGAAACCATAGCCATTCATTTAGAAAAACCGGAGATATGGGTACAAAAGGAAGTTATTCAATCATATCTGATATCATGGCAACAACCGTGTTAATTTCTACTCACTTGATTTTGGTTTGTTTGTTTCTCTTACCCTGTATAACTCTCGTATGTCTTCGAAACTCATACGTAACTCGGTATTTTCCTTCGTCTCTTTGTGCATCCTGAACAGTTAATTCATCTTATTACATAACCCTGACAAACACATTCAACTCATATGCAGTGGCAAATATTGGCAACTATTTTTGTGATAACGCATCTTTCTTGCTAATTCCATTTAGGGATAAAAAATGTATATAAATGCGATTTTACAGCTAACCCGGAGAATGATTTCACCGAAAGGAGACTCTTTGCTGAACTGTGTGTTTTGTCTTCAAATTGTTATTTATCGAGTTAGGTGATTTGCTGACAGTTTCAGACACAAAACCAGCAAATTAATCACCAGGGTTAAATTACAGCCTTCACTAGCACCTACACAACATTCATCATGTGCATTGAAGTCCTCTAAGATGTTCAATACATCCAAGGATGTGGAATCGTTTAGTGGACTTCACTTTACAATGAACTAATCTAAAAAATTTTAAAATTTGACATTCGACTTAACCATGCATTATTCAAATAAACGCGACTGGATAAATCTTCTAATTTCTGTGCTTGTGCTAATATTATATGCAACAAAAATTAAGTCAGATGAGATTCTCTGTTGGGAACAAAATGGACGTCACATACTTTGCCACGGGGTCAAAATACGATGAAAACTTCGATTCAGCAGTGAAAGAAGTTGATAAATCTCATAGTGAGTATTTCGGAGAAGAGGCCATGGCGCAAACATATTGTAGTACAAATTAAAAGTATGTCTAGAAATGTCTATTTACTTCTATCAGCTTTAACGAATTACTTATGGATATAAGAATACAACGACTCACTAGAGCATTCTGCATCGAAGTTCACCAATTCGTTGTGAGAATTCTTCCTTCGTATCAGGGATTTGCGACCATAATCTTTCAGCTACAGCAGCACCTCTGGGCCTGAATATGTATGTCACAGAGATGAGAGAAGATGCTTCGTTGTAGTAAAAGAAATCATGCAAAATGAGGTCACACTAAACCTTTTCGTCAGGCTATTCAAAAATCGGTCCGTCATAAACTGGATGTCTCCCTGCATCATTTCTTGCATGAGTCTCGCCTTCGTAGCATATACGAAGGCGTATCTCTCAGTATCTGGTCAGCTGTGCCATTCGTCGATGAAAAGATGTAAGTGTAAGAGAGGCTAGAGTCAACCTAGTCTGAAAATTCAGTAATGGTCATTTGATATCGAAATTAGTAGGACCTTCAACCCCATTTTTAGAGGTCAACATTCAAAAATAGTGACTGTCAAAATATGCGATACGTTGAAAACAGTCATAGGAGTACTGTAAATCACAATTCATCTTAATGATATTTGTTTGATGATTGGCTAACAATGCAGTCACATCGATCTGTCCATTCTGTTTCATCTGAACCTGAAGGGATGTTATTGAATGCTCATATTCTAGCAGACACTCAGCGTTGAGTTACTTTGTCATTTTCTGCTTCAAGGGACATTTTCACCAAGTTGTCTTGTCGACTCCAAAAACCTTTAAATACACTTGGTTCATTTTCACCCAACACAGCTCAAACCATTTTGTTAAGTGGTCAAAAGCTGATTGCACCAGAAGTACAATGTGGGATTTACAAAGGGTACTTACCATGCTAGAGTGATCACGTTGGTCTCATCCACACTTGTGCCCCACAGTGTAGCTTCACCACCAATGACCAATGATGCCTCCTCGTCTGAGCCTGTAAAAGACATGATAATTATTATTATCATCACAGGAAGCTGATAGACTGAGTGACGATCAGTGTAATTCACAAATTCAGATATGCCGAGTTCACTTGTGAATGAAACATTTTGCAGTTCAGATGGTTTCATATGTTAAGGTTTGATGTGTTGTTGTCTTCTGAATGAGAGGAGTTGGCACTACCAATGAAGTTAGACACTGAGTTTTGATTTAGAAATGGTAAGTTAAATGACTAACTAAGGGTGCGCTATATTTGAGGCGTCGGAAAAGCTAGACTGAGCTTCATAGCTCTGAAATGAGTTTCGAAGTTTGATGCACTCAGCATAAAGAAAAAATTTGGATTTTCGACACAAATAATAAGCAGTCGCTACTTATATATGGGCATCACTAGAAGCATTTCCAACAAGCTGCAGACTTTTGTCAACAGCTGCCCTCTCTGGCTCGATATCGAAGATCAAGTGACCGGCTGGTGAGAAGCAATTAGAAACAAGAAACTCTGTGAACGGACCAATCAACAATCTATTGCACAACAAATATTTAGGAGAAAATGGACATTAATACGTCACATTCTGAGGAGACCATCGGGTGAAATTTTATATTTGGCCATCGCAGTTTCATCCCTACGAACAAGGGAATACTCTCCTCCGATACATATCCATTGGCAAGTAAAATACCAACAGTAATCAAACACTTCCATCCTTATCTAATCTCCAACAACAATACTTACCACTTCATCTCAATTCTAAGCATAACGTTCTGTCAACCCATCGTCCAAACACTATTTGGAAGCGAGATGAAGATGAAGTTTGCATCCACATTCGTGCACAAAATTCATGCTGGAGCTGCAATAACTACAGGTTTTGTAGTCCAACGAATGATTCGCTTTCCAAGACCGTTGGTACGAACTCACTTCATAATGTTGGCCTTGTTCTCATTGTTACTGCTAGTCGTCACTTTCAAAATCAAATAGGTGCTATCGGATAAGCAGCAGATCACAAGATTAAAACTTTGATGGTCTCACATTTTACAGTACTAGTCTAACTGAGTAACTGATAAATTATTCTACTGCATGAAATGTCCTATTAGTACATGTGATCAGAATAAATGTGTCAGATTGAATGAGATTTGTGTCGAAGGTGGAAGAAACTAAAACTATATGAAACTGTCATGAAAAAGTTGGACTGGACTCACAAGAATAGAAGAAACGCTACCTTCAAAGTACATTCCATGCCTAATTAGTATGTAACACCTAAATCGATCTCGAATAGGCACACAGCAGCCAAACCGGAATGCATAAATCAAACCATAAGTTCCCAGTCAGGATAATGATGATAATGCAATCAAATAATCTGGAAGACCAAACTCATGCAACCGATATATTTGGTTATTTCTTAACTTAACCCTCCGAGGTACGTGGTATTTATAAATGAAGTATTAATCAATAATGCGGGTGAATTGTTGATGCAGAGTATCTCATCTTTTCGTCTTCATTTACGTGGGTTCTGACAATCACAAGTAATTGACGAATCAATACTGGTGTCGAGCTAACTAATCGTCAGTCCTACTACTGACGCTACCATAAAATAATTAATCAACTTCCTTTCTTTTACCCCAAGTACTGGTTGAAATTACGCGAGCTACCGATAGGCATGTAGTTACAAAGTGGCAATTATTCAGGATTATTTTGATTCTGGTGCCATGAAATTCAGACCATCTATGTTTTGGTCTAACATAATTTCGAGCACTCCTTCTCAGGTACACATTTTTGTTGCATATGAGACAGAACACTGAGTTCACATTTGTGACATATTCATCATCGAGGTGCATGCATACTCCATCAAATCTAGATTCGTTACTGAACGATGGCTTTTGAGGATGTGCTTGTTGAGTGTTAATGAATCTGCAATTTAACAAACCAGCTCACATAACGCAACAACATTAAAATCATCCAACTGACCTACATATTCTCTTCATTGTTTTTCAATTACTAAACGTTAGAATCCTGAGTTTTTACCTATATGACCGATTACTGTGTAATTTCAGATTATCAACCGACCAATTTACACTGTTAGATTACAAATAAGCTCGAAATTAAGCAAATCCAATAGATAATGTCAACACGTAAGTTTGCTTAATGACACTATTCCTGTCAAACCATGCGGTAAGTCAACTAACCTTCAAATTCTCTGATATCCTGTTCGTAGTATTTTATCCAATCATATTCGTTATGCAAATCACTTAAATCCCAATCACCAGAAACTATGACGTTTAAATTTTTTCCGGTAGCAATTTTGGTATTTCCTTTCCATTCGAAGCTTTGCCAAACATGAATGACTGTGTTTTCGTCACCCTGTGAGATGGAATCAAACATTTATGCAATTAATGGTTGTTTGTTGAACGAATACAAATGTCTTTTAATGAGAGAAATTTACGATCAGACAGTAATCTAGAAAGTGAGAGACACCTTATTCTTAAGGTGAGAGATTTCAATAATACAGTAGTTATAATGAGGAATGCCATAGCTACCTGAGATGTCTAAAGCCTTTCTTTGAGGAGGTGTTAAGTATTTGTCTATCGTTAATGGGAAAAATACAGAGTTGGCTCTTTTTCCGACAATTAACTTGCCATTGTTATATTTTGACCTCTAGGATCTTCGAATTTTTTGAGACAGTATGTCATAGATATATCAATCACCTCAGGGTAACCAATGTCTTACGTCTGATACTTGGGGTAGGCGCTGAGTTCTAATAATCAGGATTGAAGTGTGATCACCAGGCTAGATGAAGACTTATAAAATGAGCAATGGGAACTTGGCTTTCTTCGATTAGCAAATAAACCTAAGCAGAACACTTGTCATTCTTGACGCTAATGTCTTCAGGAAGATAGCACACTTTAACAGCTACCCTAACTCCAGGTCAGTCATTTCCACGTTATGTTATAGCAGATTGAATAAACTGCTTTGTTAATGCAAGTGACAGTCGAATCAATACATCGTAGCATTTCTAAATGTTTAAAATGAAGTTTAAGTGAGACACTCCTAACTAATAGTTGGTTTCAAGAATCCTCTAGAACCATAAAATAGGCTACTGCACGGCACTTTCTTATTATAGCTTGATTCCATACACTATTTTGGCACAATTATAGCCTTTCCAGCACGAGTTATCTATTGGTATCCGTAATGTGGCAGGTTAACCATTGACATCAAGCTGTGATTCAAACTTGTCCTCGTGCGTGGTCGGCGAGCGTCCTGACCACTGTGCCACCGACGCACAATGGCTGAGACGAAATAAATAGCTTTTCCGTATTATTTATAGTAGTGAAGAATGTGAAGCGTATTTCACCTTCTTTGGGACTCGTCGACTCCATGCATATCACTACCAGTGAGACTGAGACTAGGGCTTAAATGTAATAGAAAACCAGCCGAAGTGTTACAGCAAGTAGGAAATCCACAATTGTTCAATAGATGAAACTGTCTCTGGTAGCCTTCTGATTAATTTTCCACAATGGGACCAAATAACTCAATTCAGCGAGTGTAATGCGAAGATTCTAAGATCAAGCACAAAGATTGATCTGTTCTGTTTGGGTCAACCGTGTTTACAGAACATGAGAATTTAACCTGATTTATCATACTTAAGCCCTTTGTATAACTTTCTCGGGAACTGGTCTTGACGCGCTTTTCGATTTGTAAGCTACATTCGCCCAGTTACATAAAACTCTTATTTCTGTGCAGTTTCTTGCCAAGAAGTTGTAGAACTTATTGTAATTATTTTTACATTTCGAACACTAAATCTGTGGATATAATCTTGTTGGACAACAATATCTAAAACTATCTGCTTGCCATTTTGTGACTGTCTAACACTAACTAATATCTCTAACTGTAAATATTGATGGATTTACATGTCTAAGTCGGTCAAGTCAGTGAGTCTATGATTTTAGTATCATTTTCATTAACTGTATCTGACTGTGATAATACTGCTGAGTTTATGTTTTTTCTTTTATTGTTGTTGTTGCTGCCCTTCATGTTGCGAATTATTTTCCTGTGCTGGTGTTGTTCTGATTGCTTCATTCCTTGCTTTCCTGATTTTAAGGGGAGCAACCCACAAGGTCGCTCCTCTGTAAACTATATTCTAATGTGACAATCCCTTTCTTTGGCGTGAGGCTAGCAACCCCACTCTGTAAACAAAGTTGCTACAGAAACTTCAGCATGATAAATCTCCTTGCTCCAAAAGAAAAAGTCTGTGTGGGGAAATGGAACGTACGCACCATGTACGAGATCGGAAAAGCTGCCCAGATTGCAAACAAGATGATAAATTATGGGATCCAAGTACTGCGAATATGTGAAAGCAGGTGGATTTGGAATGGACTCACCAAATTGTCAACGAGAGAGTCAGTGATCTACTTTGGTCACCCAGAAGACAACCACATGCACACCAAGGGTGTGACTATTATGATATTACCAACGCCGATGAAGGCCCTGATGCAATAAGAGGTGATCTCGCCCAGGCTAATGACCGCCAGATTCAACTCCAAAGGAAGTAAAAGTGTTAGTCATACAATGCTATGTATGCACCGACAAACAACGCAGAACTCGAAAAGAAAGAAGAGTTCTACCGACAACTGCAATCAACAATGGACAATACTCCAGCTGGTGACATCAAAATATTAATGGGAGACATGAATGCCAAACTGGGACCAGACAACACAGGAAGAGAACTCATCATCGGTGGAGAAGCTCTCGGAGAAATGAATGAAAATGCAGAACTCTTCGCCGACTTCTGCGTCTTCAACGAACTAGTGATTGGTGGCAGCGTATACAAAGGATATCCACAAGGCTACATGGGTGTCATCATATGGGCGAACCAACAACCAAATTGACTTCATTTCAATATTGCTCAAGAACGTGGAGACGCAGCTTACCGGACACAGCAGTAAGGAGAGGAGCAGACGTTGTCTCAGACCACTATCTCGTACAAGGAACACTCCAAATCAAATTAAAAGCTTTCAGACAAACAGGAGCTGCAGACAGACCACAAGCGAAGCTCAATACTCAAAAATTGAAGGATCATGACAAGAAGGAATTCAGCAAACATAAGGAAAAAGGAGGGGAGACGAATCAACAATAGCGTAGAGACCAGCATTGAAAAACACTGCAACAACCTGAAAGCGTTGTGGAGTCAAACATACGTGAAAATTCAGGGCAGAAAGAAGACACAGGACAAACAGTGGCTCACCACCGACACATGGAGACTAATAGAAGAGAGAAGGATGGTGAAACAGAAGATCATCCAGTGCACCGACGAACAACAAAAACAGGATTTGAATGCAAGTTACCAGACACTGAACAAAAGAGTAAAGAAGAGTGCCAGGGAGGACAAAAGAAAATATTATGAAACCATGTCAAGTGAGGCGGAACAAGCTGCTGGCAAAGGAGATTTCGCAACACTATACCAAACAACTAGGTACCTATCAGGCAAAAGTATGACACAAATTAAGCCGGTGAAGGATGACAATGGAAAGTCAATCATCAAAGAAGTGAAGAAAGGAAACACTGGGCTGAACACTTCAAAAGACTTCTAAATCGACCGCCACCTACAACGCGCCCAATAATACCAACGACGGAGAAAGAGCTACCAGTGAACACCAATCCCCCGACGAAATCAGAAGTCCTGAAGGCAATCAAGATGCTGAAAGCTGGAAAAGCAGCAGAACGAGATGGAATCCCAGCAGAAGCATTGAAAATGGACCCAGAGACAACAGTGGACTTGATGACACTACTACTGGAGAAGGTGTTGAAAGAGGGCAAGATACCCGAGGATTGGGAGAAAGGATACTTAAGTCAGTGCAAGAACTGGCGCGGAATTATGCTCCTGTCCATCCCAAGCAAAATACTAAGCTGCATCATCCTGGAGAGAATCAAACATGCCCTGGATTGAAAACTTCGGCCAGAACATGCTAGATTCAGGAGAAACAAGTCATGTATCGATCAAATCCTCACACTGCGGATCATCATTGAACAAAGCTTGGAATGGCAGTCACCTCTTTATCTCAACTTCATCGACTTTGAAAGGCCTTCGACAGCGAAAATCGCGTGGTGATTTGGCAACTACTTCGCGTCCTAGGAGTGTCACCAACAATTATACATCTCATCCAACCGTTGTACGACAATGCTGCATGCCAAGTAGTCCACAACGGGAAACTCAAGGAATCCTTCGAAGTAAAGACGGGAGTAAGACATTGCTGCCTACTATCGCCAATGATTTTCCTGACGTCGGTAGATAGGATAATGTGGCAGAGAGCGGGCAGGGAGGAAACAGGCATATAATGAACCTGTACAAAAACTTGGAGGATCTGGACTTCGCCAATCATATATCTCTGATTTCCCACAAACTGGAAGATATGCAAGTGAAAAGCAACAAGTTGGCGAATAAAGCAGCATCAAAGATGGGACTCCAAGTAAATACAGAGAAAACAGAGGTGATGACGAATCCTGGGCAACACCAACAACAACAGAAAACAATCAGCGTAAATGGGAGGAACCTGAAAGAAACAATCTCCTTTACCTACCTAGTAAGCATCATTTCAACTACAGGCGGAACTTATGAGGATATCAAAGCAAGACAAGTTTTCACTACTATCAAGCCTGTGTGGAGGTCAACAGCACTCAGCATCAAAAATAAGATCCGGATTTTCAACTCCAATGTGAAGTCAGTGCCACTATACGGATCAGAGACTTGGCGCGTCATAAAGAGCATCTCCAACAAACTACAGACCTTCATTAACAGTTGTCTTCGCTCAATACTCAAGATCAGATGGCCAGAAAAGATCAACAACAGGGATCTTTGAGAACGAACCAACCAGGAACCGATTGTGATACAAACAGGCAGGAAGAAATGGAGATGGATTGGCCATACTCTTAGGAAACCATCAAGTGACATCACTAGACAAGCCCTTGAGTGGAACCCGAAAGGGAAGCGGCGAGTTGGTTGTCCAAGGGTGACTTGGAGGAGGTCATGTGAAGAGGAGATGAAAGTATGTGAGCAGAAGTGGAGCCAGGTGAAAACTTTAGCAGGGAAACAAACGCTATGAAGACGTGAAGCTGAAGCCCTATGTTCCTCTAGGAATTACAGAAAATAATAATAATAGAACTTTCTCGAGAAAATATCAGTTCACATGGAGTTTCACCAACACAAAGTGAAGCCAGAACTTTCTCCTTGCGTTGTCTACCCACAGTGTGACAGTTGTGCTAACAATAAGAATTATGCATGGGTTCTTGTCCGTTACTGTTTCCACGTGTCTGTAGACGTCCTCTTTCTGTGTTGGTTTTAGGTATACAGCACTGTATAACTGCAATTTCCCCTATTTTTGATTTGAATCTTGCAGTCACATTCTTTCGTGAGATCAGTGTTCAGCTCATGAACGCTTTCTATGTTTTCGGTAATAATATGATTAAAACACTCTCAGCTAACTCGTTGTCGTCATCTGAGTGGTTGGACTAGATTACTTACTGTATAGCAGTGAATTGAGTAATTTCACTTCCATTTAACCAGTGTTCACAGATTCCTTACAGTGTCATAACACACCTGATCCAATCTGTG
Source organism: Trichobilharzia szidati (assembly GCA_944472155.2). Lineage (NCBI taxonomy): Eukaryota > Metazoa > Platyhelminthes > Trematoda > Strigeidida > Schistosomatidae > Trichobilharzia > Trichobilharzia szidati. The sequence continues at coordinate 20,302,470 of OX235274.1, read as the reverse complement.
TTCTGAGCAACCTTAGACAGGGTGAGAACGCTTGGTGTCATCATGCTTATCCTCCGAAGGTGACACTTCGGTTGAGTGGGCTAGTGAAGGCCTCCACCCACAGACACAGTTCATCCTAGAAGTCGTCTTCTACATTCCAGCAAGGAATGAGTTCATTTTTCATGTTTTTCTGTGCACCAAAGTTATCGTAGCGATGAGTTAGTTTTTCAAAGAGTGAGGTTTCCAGCCTAACAATCAACTTTTTTCCTTTTAAAGGTTAGAAAGTGGTTGATAAGCCAGAAAACGAGTTAACCTCTCACAGTTGATCATCGACTTACCATCCATGAAACTAACCGACATCGGATAAGTCCAATACATGAAATACGACAGCAATATCAGTAATATGAGAAATATTTCCACCATAGGGATCGTGATATGAGAAAGAGTCACCGTGAACAAACAAGGCTATAAAATTATGCTAATACTGTATCTAATATGCTTATGAACAATAGGCGTTTACTGAACCACAATCCACCTTGTGAAATAAACACATCTGATAGTGTTGTGCGTGATGATAAAACAATTACTACAAAACACATCTCCCAACACTTACCTGATATCCGTAATCTAAAACATCTTGATATAAAATAGGTGTAATCGGAGGATTTCGGTCAGCGACACTTTTGACAGTTTCGACAATATTCGACACGTAATAATTTACTAACTGGGAAGAATCATCAGAGAATCCCATTTTTTGCATGAATTCGACTATTTCTGGATTCCTGACCCTAAAGAAAAGAACACACAGAAACAAAATAAGTTTAATTTTCCCATGTTCTTCGTCAGTGATTTTTAGCAACCGAATTTTCGATCAAAATACCTTTCCAAATCACTGACTGATAGCTTGCATTATTGCAGAAGACAAATTCACGTTTTGAATGTCTATTTTCGAAAGGACGGCAGTGGGCAAGCGAAGCGGAGAACCCTAGTCAGATACATGGAAGGGCACTCATCATCCGGTAGATAAAGAACTTTTTAAAAGTCATAAAGTAGACGTCTTTCCTACTGAGTTACTTGTCTCATTGTGTCAGTGTCTTCATCTGCTAACCACCTCTGAGTGGGCATATCAAACTATTTTGTAGAGACCCAAGAAACTAGAATCATATAAACGAACTAGTTCATGTGAGTCGTGCTTGTGTCTGAAAGTGAAGTGACATCCACCTAGTGACGTCGTGTAGGACATTCAGCAAGCAAATATTGTGGCATAATTCTCTTAAGCACTTGAGTTGCAAATTATGCCATCAACAGATTCTTTTTATGATATTATATGGAAGGATATCATATCAATAAGTTAGTTAAGATGATACCGTCACATATGCTTTGATGCATGACAGGTCTTGATCCATAAGTAGTATAGATATGCCTAATTTATGATCCTGATTATGCGTATCTTATAAGATAAAATATGTTTATGTTTTATTGAAAGTGTCGGCGATTTCATTAGGGATATGCGTGACTGTAGACTTCAAATGAAACATTGATGACTCACAATTGCCACCAACATTAACGCCGTTTCATTTTATTCGAAATATGCTGACAAATGATCTACAATTACTCACACAGTCACATGCAAATTGTTTAGTTCAGATTCCCTTACTTCACACCAGTTCACCATGACCTTTATTTAAACAGTTTTATTGAAGGATGATACAAAATCCTGCATACACTGTTCACAGTGTATGCAGGATTTAGGCTAATGATAAGTCTTGAGAATTATTCTGTCAAATGCCATTCACAATGCATTCAGTATTGTTTTTGATGACTAATCATGACTCAGAGATGATTGGACAAGAGTTGTACAGAAAAACTGTACGCTTTATATATACCTTTATTATTTTAATTTCAGCTATTTTCCTCAAGAGGTTTGGAAGTGTCCGACGAACGAAACACGAGAATCACTCATTTCAACTTGACTGAAATTCAAAGAAACATAAGTAGGTATAAAATGTACCAGATGAGACGAATTCAACCTACATTCATCTGAAGCAAGAAACATTTTCCCTCAAAATATTTTGAGAACTTCGCGATGTCCTAACGTGTCTCTCCAATGAAATGTGACATAAAATATGAGTGAACTCACCAATAGGCAGAACTTATGTCATTGCCTCCAAGATGAATATAATTATCATGAAATCGGCTTGTGACTTCTGTAAACAGATTCTTCAAAAACTCAAACGTAGAATCCCTGGATGGATTCAGTGGACCCAATTGTACAGTTTCATTGTAGTCTTGATGCCATTTTGTTAGTAAGTCTGGAAATGCTTTTCCCCAGGACAATGTATGCGCTGCAAGGAAGTATTGTGACAACCAGTGAAGATCATTTTGACACACTTTAGAAGGACAATATTACGTAGAAAAAAATGGCGTGGCTGTTCATCAGTCAACTCTCCATACCACTCACCATTTGAAATCGACTGTTATTTCGTTTGCTTTGATTCTACACAAACTGCACTCCTTCATTCAAGCATAATCTGTACGACTTAAAATACAGCGATCAATCACTTGAAAGTTTTACTGACACTTCAACTAAAGATATAAAACAATTCGCCTGTCGAATTCTTCATCGCGTTTGCTGGTTTACGTGAAGCGATTGAAAAAGAATAAATGGAACCATAAACCCATAATGATACGAATAAAACTGTGGTGTTTTCTCCACAGAGAAACGATAAGGGTTTTCATCAAGTAAGAAACTCTCATGCAACTCAGCAATAATGCGCTTCATCACCTCCCCGAGTTAATAAAGCTACAAACATGATATCATGAAAAATCTGCATTATGGTTTCAAACATAGTTCCTCTACCAAACTCATAGTCCGACGTCCCGTTCGCGTCATTATTTCGAGGACACTATCACACTGACTCAAATATTTACATAATATCATTTCATGCGGGGACAATTGGTGGATAATTACATCATACCAAATGCCATCAAACTTATTTACCTGGAGTATCAAATTCTGGAATGATCCGAACTCCACGGAGACGAGCATATTCCAATAAATCAGACACCTCGATTTCATCATATGTACACTTTTGTGGATGATATGCACCCTGTTGATATTGAGACGAGTATCAGAATTAATAAACAGCCGAACATTGTCTCAGCTTACCTTGTTGGACAGTTCTGGATAGGTGGTTGAAACAAAGGGAAATGATTGATCATCTGTGATATGCCAATGAAATACATTCATTTTAACCATAGCCATGATATCCTGAAAACAGAAAATACTATGCCGAATATCACATCTCCTACTATTATCTCTCGAAGGGTTTCAACTGGAAAGAAATTACTTCCAGTATCTAAGAGTATTCCACGATGTGAGAATAATGGTTCATCTTTCACAGAACCCTTAAATATCATATTCTAGATGAAATATATTGATGAAGTCAAGTTGTCGACAAAAACAAAACTAACCCCTCCAAATTCATCTTTGTACACCATCTGAAGTACAGTTTCAAGGGCACGTAGTGCACCCCAAACCTCTTTCGAACTTATCGAGATTTCTGTATCCTCAATGTTCACGTTATCTGCAAAGTGGTGAATGAAATACTTCTTGTGTTCTGACTCACATGACTCGTTCATTGTGTGACTCGGCCACAGTTTATCTGCATTTTCGTCACATCCATCCATGATTTCAATTTTCATTTTGTTTACGCTACATTCCTCTTTGCTTTCCTGAGGAATTGGCGGGTGCTGTGCTGCTAGACGGAGTTGAAATCTTGTCAGTGCGTCTGTGAGTATAAAGCATGTTGGGTAGTTGTGTTCGTAAGTGAGTGTGTGCACTAGGTTGCAGGCTGTTGCATCTTTGTTGTAAACTGTTGGTTTTGGGACAATAGCAAGAATGCGCCGACTTGCATTATTGAGGAGCAACACAACGACGAACAACGCAGAATAACAGATCATTGATTACGTTTTGTTTCTCAGCAGTGTATTTCTCACTCGAATCTCAGCAAGTTTTATACTAATTGTGAATTGGATTTTGCACTCATTGGACATCTGATGAGAAAAATGTCATCCAACCAAATCAGCGTATCACCTAATGGTTTGTTTGTGGTTTGTGTTTTACTGGCATTTAGATAATTATAGTGATTTTTGTAAATAATTTTTGGGAAATACAAATGTTACGAAGATTGAACGTGAGTCTGTCAGTGTTTTCATATAAAGTGGAAATTTAACACTTAAGATATTCGTGTTCTGTATATAAGTATCAGACATTTGCCATCCAACTTCCACGGAATCACTTTATTTCAGCGAACTTCGGAAAAACTGTAGAAAGTATTTGCTTTCTAGTGAAGGCCAGTCTTGATGCATCATTCACTGAACCAGAATAAAAATAGGGCTAAAACTGTACGAGTTAAATTACGACTGGACAAATCTCTGCCCACTCTTTGATGCTTAAGGTTTTCGCAGTTTTATTTTGGTCTGCTTTTTCGATCAAGCTTGGACGCTGTTTTACACTTTTCTTCGATCTGGTAACATATACAACCCCAGACTTCATAGTTCACCTACAATGGTCAAACAAGTTCCTGAAAGCTTCTTTCGAGGTTATTGTGACGTTCAGTCTTCTAAACAAGTCGTTCTGCAGAACATTTTGTTTAAAAAGCCAAACCTTTCTGATCCAACTGTTGTTACCGGCAGTTGCAGGTTTGATAAAGTACAGATTAAATTGTGACATTATTACATTGTATCTAGTAAGGTTTGTATAGTGTGAAATGTCAACCACACAACCCCTCATCTAAAATTAATGAATCCGTGCCATAAGTGCAGTTCGGTTTACCCATACCTTCAATAATTTACTGGTTGAAGTTTGGTTTGCTTTCGCACAGCAGATTGTTCCCATATTCTCATAAGTGTTAGTGCTTGGCTAATTTTATAATTGTGATATTTCAATGTATTTTTTCATCATGGCTTAGCACACTTAATGCTGAAATCAACTTTCTTGTGCAGGTTGTAGTTATCAAAACACCTTATGGACACACCGAACATTCTCAAGGTTCACTCATGTGGAAATGTGTTTCACCCTTTGTCTTAGGTGTCACTTAGTTATTGTGCGGCTTCCTGAAAATATTATCGAGGAAAGGTGTGAGATAGTCGCCGATCCCTCTTCAAAACTTCAGGATCGTTTCAAAGGTGCTCTGATAAATAGTGTTGTGCCTACAGATTAGCGGTATATGGAGGAATTCTCCCCAGACGTACATTTTAGTGATTTCAGTCATTCGATGTAACAGCTAGTTGCTGATATAAAAATTGACGATACATTCAGAGGGCATGAGGAATCCTGTCAATCTTTCGAAATTCACTTGAACAAAGTTAAGAGAGGAAGATGATAGAACTATACAGGCTATTGGACCTAAAAAAGGCATTTTGACCACATTATTTAGTAGTTCTTGCTGTGACAAGGATCTCTGTCCTCTCTAAACCGATGAGTTGTCCAGTCTCGACTCGGCGGCCCATGTAAATAATATTTATCAGATGTGTAGTATTATGAAAGAGATGACAGTAAGAAGTTTGTCGCATGACTCCATATTTATCTGTCCTTGCACATACTTCCGACGTATTGGGAATATTCGATTGTGTTTAAGGAACTCCCAATAGACTGTTACGCTTATATCAAAGACATTGTGATGCCACTCACGAAAAACACACTCCTTCTTGCATTACGGACGCCATTCAGGATATATGTGGGTAGGCATATAGTGATGACTAACGTCACCCGAGGATCAGACAAGAGACTGCTGTTATCTCTCAAGGAGTGGAAGAGCGTGTCGAGCGAAATTCATCCTTTAATATTTCCAGTAGTTGTGTTACAAAGATCGCTCATTTTTTAAGTCCAGAATTAAGTTTATGGTGCCTATAATGCTAAACGGTTTTTGGGGACTGACTATAAGAATAACCATTCGGCTAATTGCATCCTGAAATGATTCATGGTAGGTTGTTACTAACCTCTGTTTAGGAGTCGGATTTATGTTAAGCTATGCTAACTCCCACAATTGCCAATCTTATCGTTAAAAGTAGGGTAATGCAAAGCGCTTAATTGTTTTCAACTCCTGGAGGTCGAAGTAATCACTCGAGTAGGCATTTTTAAATCCGTTCACGTCTATATTAATTCGTTTATTAGATATATCACATAGTGAGTGAAACAGTATCATTTACTGGATGACATGGCTTCTAGTACAATTTATTGTGGTTCATAATCATATGCATGATAATCACACGACTTGAAAACTTGAGTTCTATAGTTTTGTTAATTCTCTCTTATTTGTCGTAGTGGTAGGAGAATTTTCCCGGTGTCCGAGTGGACAGGTGCTGAATCATTCATAATACACGTGTTCGCAGTTGATTCGATAAATAAAGCTTCCATTATCAATATCTCCCTCTACCCTGTTACATTAGATTTTAATACCGTCATCTTATCTCATTCTATTGTATGGTTGTAAGTAATTGCATATAATGGTGTCTCAGACATCTGGGAAATTCTACCACCCATATGACAAATAGAAAACAACAAAGAAAACCATAAAGCTCAAATTTTCAAGTCGTACAATTATCATGGATGTGACTATGAACCACAATAAATTGTGCTCGAAACCTTACCATCCAGTAAATGATACTGTTTCACTCACTGTGTGATATATCTAATAAACAAACTCATAAGGAATAACAAACTACTAACACAGGAACGCTTACGTCTGCTCATGATATTGGTGGATGGAATATCAGTGCTCCTCCTGAAATTCAGTAACCATTCCGAGTGATTTTCCTGAAGCTCATTTATTTACTTTACCTGAACGATAATGAGTTCACTTTTTGGTTGGAGCGGACTGGAAGTAACATTCATGATTGTAATGTGATGGTTGTTTTGTGTTCCTCAGTCGGTTAGGCCACAACAAGCCAATGTGTCGATGCATGTGATGAGCGTCTCCTGTCTTTCCTTGAAACAAAACGATTTTACATTTGCTGATGTTATTCAACTGCAATATATATATTTTCAAGAAATATAATGGTCAAAAATATGTTGCCTGCAGTTTAACTGTAGTGAAATCCACATATTCATTGCCACGGTATTGGAAGCGAGTTCGGTTATGTCATTATAGAAGATAGGAATCAGACGACATTGACCGGTTCTCATCCGATCACCTAAGTTTAGCAAAGTAGGGCTCGATGGGAATTCCAGGTGTCGCTGACCTTTTGACATACTGAAAATTCCACGTTGCACTTAAAGTAATGTTTGGAATATAGCAGCCACTGCTATATGCTGTAAAGCACTCCTAAGAGAAATGCCAGAGTTGACTTTGTCAGCGAAATTACAACTTCATCGTTTCGCCTAAAGGAAACAGCCCTTCAAATAACAACCACTCAGTGTTTATGAGTGACTGAATAGCCCAAGTGACAAATGAAGCAAACAGGCTATTCCACATAGACAATGAAGTAGTGGTTGTGAGACTTCAGAGAAGATGTCAGTGAGTTGAGTGACGGTGAGAATCGAATCCTACAGTAAGTGACATCTTCAGTGAAAAAGAGTATACGTTAGTATCTCAGTTAGGATTTGGTTCAATTATGTAGCAGTCCGAGTGATATTGGCCCCATCTAAACTTTCAGTGGGTAGGCATAGAATGCATATGAATAACTAAGAAAGCCCGCTGAGGAACAACACTGTGATACTATATCAAAACAAATTTTACCCATAATGGAATTATACTCTACCACAGTGCACAAGTTTTATTCTTATACCACATTACAGCTCCCTTAGTGTTTATTGTTAAAATGTAACTGGAATCAGTATGGATCATTTATGTACACGGAAAAGCAGTCTTTCAGAAATTGTTGAAGCCTGTCTGAAGTCCAGCATCACCTCAATTAACTTCGATTTTCTGTGTAGTGTCATAGTGAGCTGCCGTTAAAGATACTGCTTTCGTTTTCCTTTAAGTTACGAACTCTCATATACATTCTGAACGAGAAGCAGCTTTATACAGTGTAGAATCTTTGTTTAAAAGCTTAGAAAATATGAATTTGCAAGTATTGTCATACAATAGTCGGTATAAGTTGAGAGGAAAATCATATTGGTATTAGCGTTATAGTTTATTAAATGCAGATCACTGTAGTAAAAACAGAGATTTTGTTATTTGAAAATTGAACTAGTGTAGAATACACATCGATTTGTGAAAAAGTTTGAGTTCTCTTAGATCTGTGAGAATCTCAGATCGGTGTTACAAGAGGTGAGTTTAAACTGGACGACAGGGTGTCATGTGATTGCACGAGCAAAACTATGTTGGATCAGTTCAAACCGACAGCTCCAAACTATTGGTCATACTTAGAAATATGCAGATAATAACTGCCTTGTTGTGTTCTATCATATGCATGCAGCCTAATTATTGAAATTAAATTGAAGTGTAGACTGGTGAATGTTTCTACGTACTTTCCCGCCTATGTAGATGCACGAAATTTAATTTTGAGTTGCTCCTCATTTGATTGCTACTCACTCTCTTTATCAGAAATCATCTCAGTCCTGAATCTGACATTTGAAAATAAAACTTCATGAGAATGTGATTCTATGCATGCACTCACTTCCAACCAATCTATCCGTTACACGTCACACGGATAGATGAAATTTCAACCTCGTCTAGTATCTTATCCACCAATTTCTCAAAGTGTTGAAGCAGCAATGACGATGTGAAAGACATGGTATGGACGATTTGATTTGATAATACGCAAGTAAATTTTGGCTCAGTCATCTGATGGAAGAATCATATGAGTTCTGACTTAACATAATTCAGTCACCACTTTGCAGATGTCGTCTCCACAAAAGACACTGAATCACCGATCAGTTTCAAGAAATTTTTAGGATGGATTTCACGCTTATAGAACGACACGTCAGTCGTCTTGCGAAGATGTTTTTTTTCCAGGTGTTTACTAACGGCTTTACTTCACTGATATAGTTTACTCAGAATACATTATTCGAAGACGATGTAGAATACAAAACACTAATTTAACACCATAGGATGCCAGTTGATACAGTGAGAAGACCTTCGCTACTCTCATCAAGATGATACATTTACACTGAATCCACCTCGCAGCTATCATTGAAACAGACTAGTGTACATGGGCACCTAGCATTGTTCATTCACTGTATCTCTGGTACCGAAGATATTTCACACAAATATTCTGTAGAGAGTTGTTAGGTGTTTTGAATATACTGCTAGAACTTCGAAGTCACTAGGTCATAAATTCGATTTCCCTAAATATGTCTGACTGTAACATTCAATGAGCCTCAATATATGTCAGTACTTTTCTTACAAAAATATAAGCTTACAAAATGACGACTATTATTCAGTAGGAATAAGTATGAAAAAACACCCCTAATAGGTGTGAACATAAACTAAGTGATGCCATAGAATGTTCGATCATTCTAACACGTATCACTACAATCTAACAAAATGCTTTTCATAAAATAAATAATCACTCAAAACTGTTCATTTAACACGAGAATATAACTACGAGTTCAAAGAACTCTGTTTAATTTATTCACTGATTAAACTAAAACTACAAAAGAAATCAGAATAAAAGGTGCGTCTTGTTATCTTTCCGTCGCTCTCTGTCTCTTTGATGTTAGTTTCAAAGTACACACATATTTCAGTAGAAAAATAACTAATACGACTGTTTGCTGTCGAAATGAAACACATTTTTTCAGGGTACTTGACATTTGTACATGAATACTCACTTCAATAAATAATAAAGTGGTACAGCTGAATAAATAATACCACACGATTTTTCGTTATATTTTTCACAAAACTATCTTTTCAAAATAAGTTATTTTAAATGGTTAAGCTCAAATCTCAATGAAGCCGAGAATTCACTGGAACAAGGTGGATTCACTGGATTGACAAGAAAGATTATTTATTTGCTTCTGTCCCAAACTCTGAAAAAATTCACTGATTATTCATAGGTTTCTTCACTTCTTCTTCACTTTGATTTCAAGAAAACTATCTCTCACTGCTATTCATTGAGTTAAGCATTTGAAGATTTTATGAACTTTTTTGGATGAGACGGATTCTGTTGGATGGTGACGCCTTCACCTAACCATATTAGAAACTGATTAAATCGAATACTCAGAGATATGCTAACTCATGTTTACGTTGCGTGAAGTCATATTAAAATATTTTGCATTATTCACGAGGTCCTTCAAGAGATGATATATTTTAGCTTTCTAGGAGTAACGCATCAACATGAATTTTCTATTTCGGAATTTCGGTGACAACTCATAGGAGAGAATGCTGTGGGATATAAATATCAAGGGATCATGATTAGACACTTGACAACAGCGTATCGTCTCAGTGTTGTTTATCGGGAGATATAAGTTCAGCCAAGTGTGGTGATTAACTTACCCCAGGAAAATGAATAATTCCGCGGAAAACTTGCTAATCATTGCGCACTCACTCACGCACAATCACCTTTTGGGGTGAGCAGGTGGCACGCATTTAAGAATTATCATATTGACATGATCACAAGTGATATGATTATGAACAATAAATTTTGTTCGAAACGTCATCCAGTAAATAATACTGTTTCACTATGCTATATATCTAATGCACATACTAATATGGAATTATCTAAACTTCGGAATTAAGCTAAGTGCAGAATGACTGAATTTAGGAAAATGAATTGCTTGGAGGAAAGTTAGGAGTCGTAGTACATGCACAAATACACAATCCCAGAATAGGATGACACCCAGCCACAGTGCCCAAATCAGAAAAATTAAGTGGTGGGGTAGGCTGGTCACTGGATCTTTGTCCATCAAATCTACACTAGACTCTTGCAATAAGGATGACTCAGTACCAGAAACAGAAATATGTATAATAGTATTTCCAGTAAAACCAAAGAATGACAAGTAAAGGAAATGTAAAATTGAGTCTGAAAAAGTTATCTGGGTGAGTCGATGACATCATGAGCAGAATATTGTGCTCTGAACGCGATTAGGAAATAAAACGGCATCACTGTGTGTTTTTTTATCAAATAAAATTATATCGTGATGGAATTATACTCCATCTCAGTGACCGAAGTCTAGCCTAACCGAGAAGTTAACAGAGGTGGCAGTAAAAACAGGAATTGAGGCAAGCGTTGAAAATGAGGTGGTGGTGAAGATACCTGGCGAAAACACTAATCAGCATCAGCTTCAGTAATCTAAAGAGACATTCTTGTTTCAATTATCCTACTCAAGCAGCATCATTTCGTCAATGGATGACATGGATGAGGCCACACAAGATTGAATCGGGGAGGCGAAATAAAAATTAAAAACTCTGAAATCAGCGTAACTATCTATACCTCGAATGGTATTATTCAAATGGTAAGCCAGTGCCCAGTTTTGGTTCAGTGACGTGACTCATGTGTCAGAAAAAGCATTTCAAACACCATGAAGATTTTCATCAACAACTGTCTCCGTTCTACACTTAAGATCAGATGGCCAGTCAGAAAGAATATGCATGAAGTAACTGTTACAGCAAACCAGCCAACAGCATGCCGCATGACAAACATTCAGAATGAAATGTATGTGGCTTTAGTATGCTCTGAAGATAGCTTCAACTGGCATCTAACGCCATTTCCTCTAATAGTAGTTAGAAGATAGGTTACCACTTAGGCATTCAATAATTACGTGGACAAGAACATAGGAGGGGAAAATAAAAGCTGACCCAACTAGAAGTGATGAAGGGAAACCAAGTGAAGTTGTGACAGTGAAGCTGTGAGTTAGACATGAAATACATTGACCAATGATAAGCGTTCAGACAGCGCCGACTAACAAACACTGTGCTGAGCTAAGGTTCATTTTAATGTAAAAAGCAAACTCTCAAAGCCTGTACTCACTCAGACAGCCATAAGTTACTTCTTTCAAAAGAGTGTATTTCAGTGGATAATAAAAATATTAAGAAAGTTCATTTTAATAAAATAGAAATCAATAAAACTCTGATGCACAAAAGGGTAAGAAGCAATCTTCATTCACTTTCTCCAGTTTGTTCATGTTCTCGAAATTTTAGTTGGGCAGAAACCTGGACCGTTGACTGGATGAGCTTCTATGTTGTTACTGAAATAAATCGTCAAACAATTAGAAGGAAATTTACAATCAGCTTTGTTGTTTCACACATTGAATAACTAGTATTGGTAGACAGCGATAATGCGTATAAAAATTCAAATGCTCCTCGTTAAATTGTTATGTTGTGTGTGCATACATCAGTTCACCTACTCTTTTGGTGCCAGGTGCATTAGCAATTCGATGCATATCCTGACTGGAAACGTTCAAGAACACTATCCCGCTCATGGTTGCATATATGTAGTAGTTCTTCCTTGAGGAGTACAATAATCGAATAATAATCGAATCTAGAGAGCATCGGCCGTTTCGTCTCAACAAACGCCTCCTTCAAAGTAATCTACAAAATGAAGAAGAATCTATCGAGGGCAAAACGCTGTCTTCTCCTTACCATTGCAGAAGCCTTAACGATTCATTTAGGGAAACCAGAGATATGTGTACAAAAAGGAAGTTATTCAATTATATCTGACATCATGGCTATAATTGTGTTGATTTGTACCGACTTGATTTTAGTTTGTTTGATTTTGTATCTCTGTTAACTCTCGTATGTCTTTAGACTCTCACGTAACTCGTTTTCCTTCGTTTCTATGTTCATCATGATTAAACTTTACGTAATTCTGATACACATATTCAACTCTTCATATGCACTGAAAAATATCGACAACTATTTTTGTGACAACTCATCTTTCTTGCTAATACCATCTAATGACAATAAATGTATATAAGATCGACTGTACAGCTAACCGGTAGAATGAATTCACCGAAAAGAGCCTCTTTGCTGAACTACGTGTTTTGTCTTCAAATTGTTATTTATCGAGTTAGGTGATTTGCTAACAGTTTAAGACACGAAACCATCAAATTAATCATCAAGGTTGAATAACAGCCTTCACTAGCACCTACACAACATTCATCATGTGCAGTGAAGAGCTCTAAGATGTTTAATACATCCAAGGCGGTAGAATCGTTTGGTGAACTTCACTTTCCAATGAATTAATCTAACAAATCTTTGAATTTCGCATTTGCTTTAAAGACAAAAACATTCAAATAAACGCGGCTGGATAAATTTTCTGATTTCCGTGCTTGTGCTAATATTATATGCAGCAAAATTAAGTAAGATCAGATTCTCCGTAAGAAACAAAATGGACGTCACAAACATTGCCGCAGGGTCAAGATACGATGAAAACTGCGAATCAACAGTGAAAGAAGTGAAAAAATTTAACAGTGAGTATTTCGGAGAAAAAGACATGCCACAAACATGTTGCAGTAGAACTTCACAATATACATGATTACACATGAATATAAGAATACAAGGACTCACTAGAGCATTCTGCATCGAAGTTCACCGATTCGTTGTGAGAATTCTTCATTAGTATCAGGGTCTTGCGACCATAATCTTTCAGCTACAGCAGCACCTCTGGGCCTGAATATGTATGTCACAGAAATGAGAGAAGATTCTTCGTTGTAGTAAATAAAGCAAGCAAAATGATGTCACACTAAACCATTTTGTCAGGCTATTCAAAAATCGGTCTGTCATAAACTGAATGTCTCCCTGCATCATTTCTTGTATGAGTCTCGCCTTCGTAGCATATACGAAGGCGTATCATTCAGTATCTGGCCAGCTGTGCCATTGGTTGATGAAAAGATGTAAGTCTAAGAGAGGCCAGCGTCAACCTAGCCGGAAAATTCAGTAATGATCTTAATATATGTGTAAAACTTGGGCACTCTGGTAGTAAGTAATTCCATATTAGTTTGTTTATTTGATATATCACACAGTGAAACAGTTTTATTTACTGGATGACGTTTCGAACAAAATTTATTGTTCATAATCATATGAATTGTGATCACACGACTTTGACACTTGAGTTTTATAGCTTTCTTTGTTCTCTCCTATTTGTCGTTTGGGTAGTAGAATTTTCCAGATATCGGGGACAGGTGATGAATCATTCCTATTACATGTATTTGTAGTTGATTCGAAAAACAAAGCTTCTGTTATCAATCTCTCCTATACCCTGTGACATTACTATGGAGGCAGTCAGAAACGAACTCATTTCTGATCAAGAACTCGAACTTAGGACAAAAGTGCCACTTGAGGACATAATGCTGGGAGTACAGCTATGCCTGACTTCCACAGTATTTAAATTTCAAGGGAAAATATACAAACAAACTGAGGGAGTTGCCATGGGATCACCAATATCCCCAGTTGTAGCAGATGTATTCATGGATAAGTGGGAAAACACAGCGATTGAAACATTCACCCCCACCCCAAAAGTATGGTGGAGGTATGTCGATGACACATTCACTGTACTTAAAACACAAGATATAGATAGGTTTTTCGAACACATCAACTCGAAGGTTGAAGCAATGCAATTCACTTATGAATTGGAAAATCAGGAAGAGGAGCTCCCAATGTTAGATTGCAACGTAAAGAGGAAAGAAGATGGGAAGTTAAACACTAGTGTTTACAGGAAACCCACACACTCAAACAGATATTTAGACTTCCGATCGTCCCATCCTATGTCAGTAAAAATAGGATTGGTGAAATGTTTAAATGACAGAGCACAAAAATTAAGTAGTACCAAAGAAAATCTAAAACAGGAACTGATACACATAAAAGAAGCTTTGAAACTTAATAATTACCCGGATAAATTAATCAAGAAATATGTAAGGAAATGTAAAAATAAAATAAATAATGATAGTAGCGATAGTGATAATAATAATAATGTTAATAATAATAGTAATAATAATAATATTAATGACGACACCAATAATAAGAAATCTAAATCATCAGTAGTAATTCCATACAAGGAAGGAACCTCGGAAGCCTTACGCAGAATTCCTAACAAGGCAGGAATAAAAGTGGCATTCAAACCCACAAACTCAATTAGAAACAAGCTTTGTCGGTTAAAGGATCCTGTGGAGCCTTTAAAACAAAACAATTTAGTTTATCTCATACCCTGTAATGATTGTCAGGTCAAATACATAGGTCAAACTAGTAGAACAGGGTCAGTCAGACTAGCTGAACATAAAAACTTAGCAAAATCTCGATTGGTTGACCCGAATAAGATAAGAAATCTAGAGAATAGTTCAGCTATAGCAGTAAATGCAGTTACACACAACCACACAATAGGAAGGGATAGGTTGACAGTTTTAAAATCTAATGTCACAGGGTATAGGAGAGATTGATAACAGAAGCTTTGTTTTTCGAATCAACTACAAATACATGTAATAGGAATGATTCATCACCTGTCCCCGATATCTGGAAAATTCTACTACCCAAACGACAAATAGGAGAGAACAAAGAAAGCTATAAAACTCAAGTGTCAAAGTCGTGTGATCACAATTCATATGATTATGAACAATAAATTTTGTTCGAAACGTCATCCAGTAAATAAAACTGTTTCACTGTGTGATATATCAAATAAACAAACTAATATGGAATTCAGTAATGATCATTTGATATCGAAATCAGTAGGACAGTTAACTCCTCCCTTAGCAGTTAACATTCAAAAATAGTGACTGTTAGAATATGCATTGCGTTGAAAACAGTCATAGGAGTACTGAAAACCATAATTCATCTTTACTATATTTGTTTGATGATTGGCTAACCATCAAAAATTAGTTTCCAACTTAATCGTTAGTACCAACTCCTCTCATTCAGAAGACAGCGATACATCGAACCTTAACATATTAAACTATCTGAATTGCAAATGTTTCATCCACCAGTGAACTTGGCATATCTGAATCGTCACTCAGTCTATCACTTTCCTGAGATAATAATAATTATCATGTCTTTTACAGGCTCAGACGAGGAGGCATCATTAGTCATCGGTGGTGAAGCTACACTGTTGGGCGCAAGTGTGGATGAGACAAATGTGATCACCCTAGCATGGTAAGTACCGTTTGTAAATCCCATATTGGACTTCTGGTCATATCAGCATTCGACCATTTAACAAAAAGTTTTGAATAAAGAAGAAATCCCCATTTAGATATTTAGAAAACAGAAAGATTGAGCGAAGAGATATTTGCTTTTAAATTTGATCCTCATCTCTGACTCTACTCTAACGTACATAGCATTTTTCTTACAATACACGACAGTTTACCAATCAAGTGGCGATACTTTTTTACACAATAATTAGTCAGTGTCAAAATTTCAGTGGGTTGATAATAAACGAAGGAAATCAATACACACTTAAAAGGTAGAAATGGTAAGAATAAATAATTTTACAAGGATAACACGTAATTAAAGATGAAGTGGTCAGAAAAATAAAATAATTTAGACAATTATAACGTCTAAAGATTTAGGGGGAGGGGGCGAAGTAGTCCGGTTTATACATTCATGTAACGATGGCCAAGGTTAGGAAAGTGGCTGTAAAACTTTCTTCTGAACACACAGGCTTGGCTTCTTCAGGTGGATTCCCATTGCTTCAGCTGTCTGTAGAAGAGGAACTCGTAGAGCAAAATTAAGATTAGTAGGAATGCGATGAATAATTTAAAATGCAGTATTAACGTCAACCTTATGATCACTATCTACAAGGTGTGCTAAAATAGAGCTACGAATACATCTTGTTTATCCTTTGCTTAATCATGTTGGATGATGTTCGGAAATACGATGATGAACCTGGCAAATTTTAAGCCAAATGAGCTGGTTCCGCAGCTGCAGTCAAACTGGTTGATAAACATAGAAGAGGCAAATTTAGGTATTTTCTCCTTATTCCTCGAACGAAGAATACGGGTGGTTGTAAGAGACAACGTACCTCTGCTGCATAATATACTCTTTTAACTGCATTCTTCAGGCGCTGTGTTATGATTTCGCTGATGCTTTCATCGAGCAACTACAGTTTTGTGAACAGTGGTTATTTCGGGACTGTTGCAATACTGACTCTCCTAGGTGCTGAATTCATATTTTTCTCAATGAATTTATCTGGATAACCATTTTTTCTAAGTAATTCTCTAATAATCTCAAGCTCCTCATTGAGGCAGTCGTCTGAAAAGATTAACCTAGTTTTATGACCAGACACTTTACCAAGTTACGTTTATATTTCAAAGGTACAAAACTCAAAAAATGAGTGTACTGACCCATTGTTGTAGATTTCCTATACACACTCCTTCTTAGTGTGCCATCTCCTTTCCTTGCCATGCAGACGTCTAGGGATAAGAAACTGTCATTACTTTCTTTCTTTATGGTAAAGTTTATTGCCGAATGTGCATCATTAAACTTGTCAAGGAAGTTCATTGAATCATTCTCGTCTTTTATAACCAGAAATGTATCATCCATATATCGACAGTAGAAATTCAACTCATTAATTACTCCTTTTAGTGATCCATTCTCTAACTTAGTGAGGAAAATTTCTGCTAGGATTGTACCTAATGGAGAACCCAGAGCTACACCATCAGTCTGTCAGTAATATTCCTTATTGAATAAGAAATAAACATTCATTGTACATCTTAAAATAAGTTCCTTCAAGGAGGATACAGACATACGAATGTCTATGTTTCGCGTAGTAATCTCCTCACATATAACATCCACTGTCTCCATTAGTGGTACATTCGTGAATAAGGAGGATACATCAAAAGATATCATAAACTTGTCATTCACATTAAGATCTCTTATTTTTTGACGAATTCAAAACTACCGTTTACGCTATGTTTTACCGATTTATTATGCAGAGGCTTTAGGAGCTTCACTAGCCATTTTGGTGTTGCGCGATATGGGAGTTACACACGTCGAACACTCATCGAAGCGGAAAACCGATTTCATGCACATTTGGTAGTCCATATAATCTTGGTGCAACCATGCCCGTAAGCTATAAAGATTCAAATAAAGCGCTACACTGAGCGCACAATTAGGCAGGTTCATCATCGTATTTCCGAACATCATCCAACATGATTAAGCAAAGGATAAACAAGATGTATTCGTAGCTCTATTTTAGCACACCTTGTAGATAGTGATCATAAGGTTGACGTTAATACTGCATTTTAAATTATTCATCGCATTCCTACTAATCTTAATTTTGCTCTACGAGTTCCTCTTCTACAGACAGCTGAAGCAATGGGAATCCACCTGAAGAAGCCAAGCCTGTGTGTTCAGAAGAAAGTTTTACAGCCACTTTCCTAACCTTGGCCATCGTTACATGAATGTATAAACCGGACTACTTCGCCCCCTCCCCCTAAATCTTTAGACGTTATAATTGTCTAAATTATTTTATTTTTCTGACCACTTCATCTTTAATTACGTGTTATCCTTGTAAAATTATTTATTCTTACCATTTCTACCTTTTAAGTGTGTATTGATTTCCTTCGTTTATTATCAACCCACTGAAATTTTGACACTGACTAATTATTGTTAAAAAAAAATCGCCACTTGATTGGTAAACTGTCGTGTATTGTAAGAAAAATGCTATGTACGTTAGAGTAGAGTCAGAGATGAGGATCAAATTTAAAAGCAAATATCTCTTCGCTCAATCTTTCTGTTTTCTAAATGTCTAAATGGGGATTTCTTCTTTATTCAAAACTTTTTGTTAAATGGTCGAATGCTGATAGCACCAGAAGTCCAATATGGGATTTACAAACGGTACTTACCATGCTAGGGTGATCACATTGGTCTCATCCACACTTGTGCCCCACAGTGTAGCTTCACCACCGATGACTAATGATGCCTCCTCGTCTGAGCCTGTAAAAGACATGATAATTATTATTATCTCAGGAAAGTGATAGACTGAGTGACGATTCAGATATGCCAAGTTCACTGGTGGATGAAACATTTGCAATTCAGATAGTTTAATATGTTAAGGTTCGATGTGTCGCTGTCTTCTGAATGAGAGGAGTTGGTACTAACGATTAAGTTAGAAACTAATTTTTGATTTAGAAATGGTTAGTTAAATAACTAACTAAGGGTGCGCTATATTTGAGGCGTCGGAAAAGTTAGACTGAGCTTCATAGCTCTGAAATGAGTTTCGAACTTTTATGTACTCAGCATGAAGAATTAATTCTGACTTTCAACAAAATGTCAAGTCAGTCGCTTCTTATATATGGATCAGAAACTGGGCGTCACTGGAAGCATTTCCAGCAAGCTGCAGACTTTTGTCAACAGCTGTCCTCTCTGGCTCGATATCGAATATCAAGTGACCGGCTGGCGAGAAGCAATTAGAAACAAGAAACTCTGCGAACGAACCAATCTACAATCTATTGCACAACAAATATTTAGGAGAAAATGGACATGAATACATCACATGCTGAGGAGACCATCGGGTGAAATTTTATATTTGGCCATCGCAGTTTCATCCCTACGAACAAGGGAATACTCTCCTCCGATACCTATCCATTGGCAAGTAAAATACCAACAGTAATCAAACACTTCCATCCGTATCTAATCTCCAACAACAATACTTACCACTTTATATCTATTCTAAGCATAACGTTCTGTCAACCCATCGTTCAAACAGTATTTGGAAGCGAGATCAAGATGATATTTGCACCCACATTCGTGCACAAAATTCATGCTGGAGCTGCAATAACTACAGGTTTTGTAGTCCAACGAATGATTCGCTTCCAAGACCATTGGTACGAACTCACTTCATAATGTTGGCCCTGTTCTCATCGCTACTGTTAGTCGTCACTTTCGAAATCAAATAGATGCTGTGGCATAAGCAGCAGATCACAAGGTTAAAACTGTGATGGTCTCATATTTTTACAGTACTAGTCTAACTGAGTAACTGATAAATTCTCCTACTGCATGAAATGTCCCATTAGTACATGTGATCAGAATAAATGTGTCAGATTGAATGAGATTTGTGTCGAAGGTGGAAAAAACTAAAACTATATGAAACTGTCATGAAAAGTTGGATTGGACTCACCACAACAGAAGAAACACCGCCAGTACGATAAATTATATGCCTCATTCATTTTTAACACTTAAAACGATCTCAAATAGGCACACAGCAGCAAAACAATCTGTTCCTGCGCGGGACACTGATGATAATGCAATCGAACAATCTGGAAAAGCGACCTCATGCAACCAATATATTTGCTCATTTGTTAACTTAACCCTCCGAGGTGCGTAGTATTTATAAATGATGTATTAATGAATCATGCAGGCGAATTGTTAGTGTGGAGTTTCTCATCCTTCCGTCTTCATTTACGTGGGTTTTGACAAACAGAAGTAATTGACGAACCAATACTGGTGTCGAAATCACTAATTATCAATCCTACTATTGACGCCAACATAAAATAATTCATCAATTGCTCTTCTTTCACAACAAGTTTCGGTTGAAATTATGCAAGCTGAACTGCTTAGTCGCGAGCGACAGAGAGGCATGCAGTAATAAAGTGCCAATTATTCAGGATTATTTTTATTCTGACGCCATGAAATTCAGACCATCTATCTTTTCATCATACTCAATTTCGAGCCCTCTTTCTCAGGCACACATTTTTTGTTGAATGTGAGATAGAAATCTGAGTTCACATTTGCGACATATTCATCATCGAGGTGCATGCATACTTCATCAGATCTAGATTCGTTACTGAACCATTGCTTTTGAGGATGTGTCTGTTCAGTGTTTATGAATCTGCAATTCAACAACCCAGCTCACATATTGCAACAACAATAAAATCATCCAACCGACCTACATATTCTCTCTATTATTTTTGAATTCCTCAACTTTAGAATCCTGAGTTGTTACCTATACGACCGCATACTGTGTAATTTCAAATTACACTGGTAAATGACAAATAAGCTCGAAATTATGCAAATCCAATAGACAGTGTCAACACATAAGTTTGGTTAATGGCACCATTCCTGTCAAAACATGCGGTAAATCAACTTACCTCCAAATTCTGTGATATCTTGTTCGTAGTACTTTATCCAATCATATTCGTTATGTAGATCAGTTAAATCCAAAACGCCAGAAACTATGACGTTGAATTTGTTTTCGGTAGCAAATTTGGTATATGCTTTCCAGTCGAAGCTTTGCCAAACATGAATGACTGTGTTTTCGTCACCCTATAAGATGGAATCAAACATTTATGTAATTAATGGTTGTTTGTTGAACGAATACAAATACCTTTTAATGAGAGAAATTTACGATCAGATGGTAATCTAGAAAGTGAGAGACACCTTATTCTAAGGATGTGAGATTTCGATTAAATTGTGATTACAAGGAAGGATTTCTTAGCTATCTGAGATGTCTTCAGCCTATCTTTGAGGAGTTGTTAGGTATTTGTTTATCGTTAATGGATAAATACAGAGTCGGATCGTTTTCCGACAACTGAAATATGCAATCAACTCACTACTGCTCTATTTTCAAACTAAGGTGGTTGAGTTTCTGGGAAAAGTAGGTCATTGCTGGAGTAGTCATTTCAGAGTAACCAATGATCCTTGGAGCTGGCCCTGACTGCTTTCTTATAATCAGGATTGAAGCCTGATCGCCAAGCTAGATGAAGACTTATAAAATGAACAATGAGAACTTGGCTTTCTTCGATTTAAGAATAAAACGAGGAACAACACTTGCCACTCTTGACGCTAATGTCTTCAGGAAATTAGCACACTCAAACAGTTATCCTGACTTTAGATCAATCACTTCCACGTTATGTTGTAGCAGACTGAAGGAAAAGTAATTCGGTTATTCAAATGACAGTCTAACTAATACAACGGAGCATTTCGTTGTGTTCAAAATGAAAAATAAGTGAGACACTCCAAACTAATATTCAGTTTCTAGAATTCTTTAAAAACATGGTTAGACGTAATTTTCTTTACCATATCTTGTTTTCACACAGTATTTCGGTACAGTAATATAATTTTCGGCAGGTGATATCAGTAGCCCAAATTTAGCAGGTCGACCAATGATAGCAGATGTGCGTTGGCAGGCGATCTAACCTCGGACCATGTGCACGTTCGTTGAGCGTCTCAACGGCTGTGCCACCGATGCACAGTGGCAGATGTGAAATGAATACCGATTTAATATAATTCATAGTAGTGAAGAACGTGAAACGTATTTCATCTTCTTTGAGACTCGTGGACTAGATGTATCCCCACTACACTGAATAATAGCACAACCAGTGGGAATGAATAGGCATTAACACGTGATATCATCTAAGAGCTTAAATGTCTTAGAAAACCAACCGGAGTGGTGCAGTAAGTAGGAGATCCACAACTTTCAATAGATGAAACTGTCTCTGGAGGCTCACTGATTTATTTCCAAAAATAGGACCAAATAACTCAACTCAGCGAGTGTAATGCGAAGATTCCTAATTCAAGCACAAAGATTGATGTATTCTGTTTGGGTCAGTCGAGTCTACAGAATATGAGAATTTAGCCTGATTTATCATACCTAACCCTATTGTATAACTTTCTCGAGAAGACATTAGTTTACAGTTATACACGCATTGACACATGGGCACCAAATAGGGAGAATAGGCTACACTAATTATCGAATTATCATTATTGTATTGTTACCCACCACTGTCCCACACAGAACATGGAGTTTCAGCAACACAAAGTGACACCAGACTCGTGATGAGCTGTCTGCTTGCGTCGTCTGCCCACAGTGTGACAGTTGTGCTACCAATAAGAATTATGGGTGGGTTCTTGTCCGCTACTGTCTGCAGGTGTCTGTAGACGTCCTCCTTCTGTGTTGCTTTTAGGTACACAGCCCTGTATAACTGCAATTTCCCTTCTTTTTGATTTGAATCTTGCAGTCTTATTCTTTCAGGAGACCAGTGTTCAGCTCATGAGAGCTTTTTTACGTTTTCGGTAATACCGTGATTAACACATCTTCAATGTACTTTTTGTCGTCTGAGTGGTTGGACTAGATTATAAACTTAATAGCTGTGAATTTGGAGATTTCAATTCAATTTCACTTGTGTTCACAGATTCCTAACAGTGTCATAATACACCTGTTTTAATCTGTGTTCTGAGCAACCTCAAACAGAGTGAGAACACTTCGTGTCCTCATGGCTATGCTTGAAAGGTGACACTTCGATTGAGTGGCCCAGCGAAGGCTTCTACCCACAGACTCAGTTCAACCTAGAAATCTTCTTCTACATTCCACCAAGAAATGAGTTCATTTTTCATGTTTTTCTGTGCATCAAAGTTATCGTAGCGATGAGTTGATTTTTCAAAGAGTGAGGTTTCCAGCCTAACGATCAACCCATTTTCCTTTTAAAGGTTAAGAAGTGGCTGATAAGCCAGAATACTAGTTAACCACTCACAGTTGATCATTCAATCGCCATTCATGAAACTAACCAACACCGGAAAAGTCGAATAGATATAATACAACAGCAATATCAGGAATATGAGAAATATTCCCACCATTGAGATCATGATATGAGAAAGAGTCATCGTGAACAAACAAGGCTATAAAGTTATGCTAATACTCTAATATGCTTATGAACAATAAGCGTTTAGTGAACCACAATCCACCTTGTGAAATACACACATCTGATAATGTTATGTGTGTAAGGATAAAACAATTACTACTAAACACATCTCCCAACACTTACCTGATATCCGTAGTCTAAAACATCTTGATATAAAATAGGTGTAATGTTGACTTTTGTGTCAGCAATACTTTTGACGGTTTCCACAACTTTCGACGCGTAATAGTTCACTAATTCGTAATAATTGCCAGGGAATTCCATTTTTTGCATGAATTCAACTATTTCTGGATTCTTGACCCTAAAGGAAAGAACACAAAGTTGTGTGAATGACTTGATATGATTATGAGCAAAAGATTGTGCCGGAAACATCATCAGTTAATATCACTGTATAGCACTGTGCGATTTATCAAAATAAAGTCTTATATATTATGGAAACAGCTGTACGACAACGGCACATGTCAAGTGATCCACAACGGAAAACTCAGCGGGGTGTTTGAAGTAAACACAGGAGTCAGACAAGGGTGTTTATTATCGCCAATGATATTCCTAATTGTGGTGGACTGGATTATGCGTCAGACAGTGGGAAACCAGAAGACAGGGATATCCTGGACCGACGTGAAGAACCTAGAAGACCTGGATTTCGCATATGATTTATGTTTGATGTCACACAAAATCGAAGACTTACAAGCGAAAACCGACAAACTGGTCAAAGAAGCAGCTAGTGAAGACAGGACTCCAGGTGAACATAGACAAGACGGAGGTTATGAAAATAACCAACAACAACAACAGCAGCAGCAACATCCAGCGCCAATCACCATCAACGGGAGGGATTTGAAAGAGGTTACTTCATTCACTTCACTTATTTAGGGAGCATTGTCTCAACCACAGGAGGAACGGACGAGGATGTCAAATCGAGAATCGATCGGGAAGGCGAGAAACACATTCATCAACCTGAAACCAATCTGGAAATCTTCGTCACTCAGCCTGCATCAACAACAAAATTCGGATTTTCAATACAAACGTCAAGTCAGTTTTGCTATACGGATCAGAAATTTGGAGGGTCACAAAGAATATTTCCAACAGCCTGTTGCAGACCTTTATCAACAACTGTCTTCGTTCTATACTGAAGATTAGATGGCCGGAAAGAATCACAAACAAGAAGCTATGTGAGCAAACAAAACAAGAACCAGTCGCCCAACAAATATGCAGGAGATGGATTGGACACTCGCTGAGGAGGCCATTCGCTGGGTGACATCGCGCGTCAGGCCATCGCTCGAGTGGAACCCGAAAGGGAAGCGGCGAGTATTGGGACGTGCAAGGGTGACTGACATGGAGGAGATCGTATGAAGAGGAGTTGAAACAGTATGGATTAATATGGATGCAAGTGAAAAGTACAGCAGAAGACAGAAACAAGTGGAGACGTGCAGTTGAAGCCCTATGTTCCACTAGGAACCCAAGGAACAATAATA
This sequence comes from Trichobilharzia szidati, assembly GCA_944472155.2. Classification (NCBI taxonomy): domain Eukaryota; kingdom Metazoa; phylum Platyhelminthes; class Trematoda; order Strigeidida; family Schistosomatidae; genus Trichobilharzia; species Trichobilharzia szidati. The sequence continues at coordinate 20,277,513 of OX235274.1, read as the reverse complement.
ATAATATATTATGGAAAAATACAATGAGTTTAATCTTACCACGTTCTTCGTCAGTGATATTTAGAAACCGAATTTTCTATCAAAATAGTTATCCAAATCACTGACTGATAGCTTGCATTATTGCAGAAGACAAATTCACGTTTTGAATGTTTATTTTCGAAAGAATGGCAGTGGACAAGCGAAACAGAGAACCCTAGTCAGATACACGGAAGGGCATTCATCATCCGGTAGATAAAGAACGCCTTAAAAATCATGCAGAATACGTCGTTCCTACTGGGTTACTTGTCTCATTCTTTCAATCACTTCAACCGCTAACCACCTCTGAGTGGGCATAGCACACTATTTTGTAGAGACCCAGTAGATTAAGTAGAATCGCCTTCAGATGTATCATTTCTTCACTTCATATTTGTGACTGTATAAGTGAAACGCGAATTATACAGAAACTCCAGTTGAGGATTTTTCGTTTCACTCATCGGAAGCAGGAGAATAAAATCGATGAGTACAGAAATACTCAGTAGTACATGTAGTAAAGCAAGAATCACATCTGATTCTCTGTTTACATAATGCAAGTAGAAATAATTCAACAGGGTATTCATATTAGTAATATTGTTCAAAAGAATATAGAACACACAATTAAAATTGAAGTAGAAATTTTAAGAACAAAATATCAATAATGGAAAGGACTAGTAGTGCCGTTTACTTACTTCATGTTTCTCATACCATACCATACACTTTTATCATTACATAAAATGCATGTGTGGAATGATGTATTGTGCAGTTTTTATACTTAGTCGTCCGAGCATGAAGTCTTCTATAGTTGCTTACAGTGCCACCTGATGGCATACAAATGGAGAGTTCTGTATAGCGAGGATACTCAGGGTTCGACAAGATAATATTCGCTAATTTCTTGCATGAGTCCATGTGTCGATCTACAGCTGCACTAACAAGTTGCTTTAGTGACATCCCACTCACCCTACTGACAACTTTTAGTACCCTTCTCAGTGTGACGAAGTCTTCCTTAAGTAGCCCAGGAGATATTAAGGGGGATAAACAAGGAATTGTAGGCAGGAAACACAAATCATCAAACTTTGAAGGTAAGGCCTGAGTAGTTTCAGACTGTCTCAACTTCTGTACGTAGAACGTTGAACGAAATATCTTTCTACAAACTAACTTGATATAGAAAGACCAAGAAAGATTGTAGGAAAGACACAATGCAAGGTGTTTAACATCCGACTTAGTTTCAACTTCTGTGAGATCTATGAAACTAGAATCATGGAAACGAACTAGTTCATGTAAGTCGTGCTTGTGTCTGAAAGTGAAGTGATATCCTCCTAGTGAAGCCGTGTATGACATTCAGCAAACAAATAAAGCGGCATAATTCTCTTATGCAGCTGAGTCGCAAATTATGCCATCAACAGGAATGAAATGTTTCACAATCTATTTATGATATTAGATGGAAGGATATCATATGAATAAGTTAGTTAAGATGATACCGTCACATCTGTTTTGATGCATGACAGATAGATATGAATCACTAATCTTCACACGTAATTTATGATCCTGATTATGCGTATCTTGAAAGATAAAATGTGTTTATGTTTTATTGAAACTGTTGGCGGTTTCATTAGGGATATGTGTAACTGAAGACTTCAAATGACACATTATTGACTCACATTTGCCACCAATATTAACGCCGTTTCATTTTATTCGAAATATGCTGACAAATGATCTGCAATTATTCACACAGTCGCATGCAAATTGTTTAATTGAGATTCCCTTACTTCCACCAATTCATCATGACGTTTATTTAAACATTTTTATTGAAAGATGATACAAAATCCTGCATACACTGTTCACGGTGTATAACACATTCAGGCTAATAATAAGGCATGGGACTTATTCCGTCAAATGTCATACAAAATGCATGCAGTATTGTTTTTGATGACTAATGATGACTCAGAGATGATTGGACAATAATTGCACAGACAAACTGTACGCTTAATGTATACCTTTATTGTTTTCATTTCAACTATTTTCCTCAAGAGGTTTGGAAGTGTCTGGCGAACAAAACGTGAGAATCATTCATTTCAACCTGGCTGAGATTCAAACAAATATAAATTTTAAGTAGTGATAAAATGTGCTAGATGAGACGAATTCAACCTGCATTCATCTGAAGCAAGAAAACGTTTTCCGTCAGAATTCTTTGAGAATTTCGGGATTTCTTAGCGTGTCTCCTCAATGAAATGTGAAATAAAATATGAGTGAACTCACCAACAGTCAAAAGTCATCTCATTGCCTCCAAGATGAATGTAATTATCATGAAATCGGCTTGTGACTTCTGTAAACAGATTCTTCAAAAACTCAAATGTAGAATCATTGGCTGGATTCATTGGACCAAATCGTCCAGTTGGCTTAGAGTCGTAATAACACTTTGTTAGTAAGTCTGGATATGCTTTTCCCCACGACAATGTATGCGCTACAAGGAAGTTTTGTGACAACCAGTAAAGATCACTTCAATAAATTTTAGAAGTGCCCATTAAAATTTTGAAAAGAATGGTTACTGAACAAAGAATACTGTTTTCGATAACCTCATCATCAGGCTCTACAGTTATGGATGCATAAAAGTAGTGAATGAATCGGTGTTATGAACAACAATAATGTTTAAATAAGGGCGAACCGGCCGTTGCTCTAGGAACTTGATTTTTCGTTCTCAAGAACATCTCCCAGTGTGGCTAAGTAAAGGCGTAGTAAAAACCATCAACAGTTCGATATTAGACCGTCTGTTGCGAACTGGCCACAAAGCTGGCACTGAAGTATCCTTTTCTATCATCATCTATCGGGTGCCAAATAAATTTCCAAAATCATCGAAGTACCGCATGCTTCAAACAACAGAGGCTATTTCCATTCGCGTGAAACAACCAGTGCTTTGTATGCAAAAGAAGCAAGTCTAGTCACTACTTCTGCCCTGGCCGGCCTTTAGTAGAGACTATAAATTCATAAATTTGTAATATTATCTTTCCTAATTTTTCTGACATTCAGTGTGTATTGTTATGTTGATGCTGTCGAACTGTAACCTATTCATATTATCGATTAGTGGTTATTTAAACATTAATGTTGTTCATAACACCAATTCATTCACTACTATTGTGTATATATAAATGTAGAGCCTGATGATGAAGTTATCGAAAAGAGCATTCTTTGTTCAGTAACCATTATTTTGAAAACTTTTAGAGGGACAATATTGCTTAGATAAAAAATGACATGGCTATTCAACAGTGAACACTCCATACTACTCACTATTTGAAATCGATTGTTATTTCGTTTCCTGTGATTCTACACGAACTGCACTCCTTCACTCAACGATAATCCCTGCGTCTCAAAATACAGTGACCAAGCACTTGAAAGTCTCAGTGACACTTCAAATAATGATTTTCAAGCTATTCTTCATCACGTTTTTTGATTTACGTGACGCGACTGAAATAGAATAAATGGAACCATAAACCCGCAGTGATTTGAAATAAACCATGGTCTTTTCTTCGCAGAGAAGCGATAAAGGCTTTCGTCAAATATGAAACTGTCAGGCAACTCAGCACTAATGCGCTTCATCACCTCACTGAGTTAATATACCTGAAAATATAATATCATGAACAATCCGCATTACAGTTTCAAACCTAGTGCCTCTGCCGAATTCATGGTCCTATGTTGCATTCGTGGCATCATTTCAAGAACACTACCACACTGACTCAAATATTTACATAATATCATTTCATGTGAACACAATTGGTGGATAATTACATCATACCAAATGTCTTCAAACTTATTTACCTGGAGTATTAAATTCTGGAATGATCCGGACTCCACGGAGACGAGCGTATTCCAATAAATCAGACACCTCGATTTCATCATATGTACACTTTTGTGGATGATATGCACCCTGTTGATATTGAGACGAGAATCGGAATTAATAAACGCTCAATATAGACTCAACTTACCTTGTGTGACAGTTCTGGATAGGTGGTTGAGACAAAGGGAAACGATTGGTCATCTGTGATGTGCCAATGAAGGACATTCATTTTAACCATAGACATGATATCCTGAAAACAGAAAATACTATGCCGAATATCACATCTCCTACTATTATCTCTCGAAGGGTTTCAACTGGCAAGAAATTCCTTCCAGTATCCAAGAGCATTCCACGATGTGAGAATAATGGTTCATCTTCCACAGAACCCTTAAATATCATATTCTAGATGAAATATATTGATGAAGTCAAGTTATCAACAAGAACAAAACTCACTCCTCCAAATTCATCCTTGTACACCATCTGAAGTACAGTTTCAAGGGCACGTAGTGCACCCCAAACCTCTTTCGAACTTATCGAGATTTCTGTAGCTTCAATCTTCACGTTATCTGCAAAGTGGTGAATGAAATACTTCTTGTGTTGTGACTCACATGATTCGTTCATTATATGACTCGGCCACAGTTTATCTGCATTTTCGTCACATCCATCCATGATTTCAATTTTCATTTTGTTTACGCTACATTCCTCTTTGCTTTCCTGAGGAATTGGCGGATGCTGTGATGCTAAACGGAGTCGAAATCTTGTCAGTGAGTCTGTGAGTATAAAGCATGTTGGGTAGTTGTGTTCGTAAGTGAGTGTGTGCACTAGGTTGCAGGCTGTTGAAGCTTTGTTGTAAACTGTTGGTTTTGGGACAATAGCAAGAATGCGCCGACTTGCATTATTGAGGAGCAACACAACGACGAACAACGCAGAATAACAGATCATTGATTACGTTTTGTTTCTCAGCAGAGTATTTCTCACTCGAATCTCAGCAAGTATTATACTAATTGTGAATTGGATTTTGCACTCATTGGACATCTGATGAGAAAAATGTCATCCAACCAAATCAGCGTATCACCTAATGGTTTGTTTGTGGTTTGTGTTTTACTGGCATTTAGATAATTATAATGATTTTTGTAAATAATTTTTGGGAAATACAAATGTTACGAAGATTGAACGTGAGTCTGTCAGTGTTTTCATATAAAGTGGAAATTTAACACTTAGGATATTCGTGTTCTGTATATAAGTATCAGACATTTGCCATCCAACTTCCACGGAATCACTTTATTTCAGCGAACTATGGAGTAACTGTAGAAAGTATTTGCTTTCTAGTGAAGGCCAGTCTTGATACATCATTCACTGAACCAGAATAAAAATAGGGCTAAAACTGTACGAGTTAAATTACGACTGGACAAATCTCTGCCCACTCTTTGATGCTTAAGGTTTTTGCAGTTTTATTTTGGTCTGCTTTTTCGATCAAGCTTGGACGCTGTTTTACACTTTTCTTCGATCTGGTAACATATACAACCCCAGACTTCATAGTTCACCTACAATGGTCAAACAAGTTCCTGAAAGCTTCTTTCGAGGTTATTGTGACGTTCAGTCTTCTAAACATGTCGTTCTGCAGAACATTTTGTTTAAAAAGCCAAACCTTTCTGATCCAACTGTTGTTACCAGCAGTTGCAGGTTTGATAAAGTACAGATTAAATTGTGACATTATTACATTCTATCTAGTAAGGTTTGTATAGTGTGAAATGTCAACCACACAACCCCTCATCTACAATTAATGAATCCGTGCCATAAGTGCAGTTCGGTTTACCCATATCTTCAATAATTTACTGGTTGAAGTTTGCTGTCCTTTCGCACGCAGATTGTTCCCATATTCTCATAAGTGTTAGTGCTTGGCTAATTTTATAATTGTGATATTTCAATGTATTTTTTCATCATGGCTTAGCACACTGAATGCTGAAATCAACTTTCTTGTGCAGGTTGTAGTTATCACAACACCTTATGGACACACCGAACATTCTCAAGGTTCACTCATGTGGAAATGTGTTTCACCCTTTGTCTTAGGTGTCACTTAGTTATTGTGCGGCTACCTGAAAATATTATCGAGGAAAGGTGTGAGGTAGTCGCCGATCCCTCTTCAAAACTTCAGGATCGTTTCAAAGCTGCTCTGATAAAAAGAGTTGTGCCTACAGGTTAGCGGTATATGGAGGAATTCTCCCCAGACGTACATTTTAGTGATTTCAGTCATTAGATGTAACAGCTAGTTGCTGATATAAAAATTGACGATACATTCAGAGGGCATGGTGAATCCTGTCAATCTTTCGAAATTCACTTGAACAAAGTTAAGAGAGGAAGATGATAGAACTATACAGGCTATTGGACCTAAAAAAGGCATTTTGACCACATTATTTAGTAGTTCTTGCTGTGACAAGGATCTCTGTCCTCTCTAAACCGATGAGTTGTCCAGTCTCGACTCGGCGGCCCATGTAAATAATATTTATCAGATGTGTGGTATTATGAAAGAGATGACAGTAAGAAATTTGTCACAAGACTCTATATTTATCTGCCCTTGCACATACTTCCGACGTATTGGAAATATGCGATCGTATTTGAGAAACTCATAATACAGTGGTGCGCTTATATCAAAGACATTGTGATGCCACTAACGAAAAATAGGAGTACTTTGTAACGGCATATGGCAGTGGCTACTTTATTCCAAACAGTGTGAAATTTTCAGTATGTTGAAAGGTCAACTACACCTAGGATTCTCATCGAGTCACCTATTCATCAAGTGCTAACCGGGCCCTACGTTGCTTACCTTCGGTGATCGGATGAGAACCGGTGTTTTCAACGTGATATGATCCCTTTGAATGTCTAAAACCTTCTGGATGACAAGGTTTTGAACACAATTTATTTTTCATAATCATATCCATTATAATCACATGACTTCAAAACTTGAGTACTTCAATTTTCTTTGTCTTCTCCTATTTACCGTAGGGGTAGTAGAATTTTCCAGATATCTGAGACGGGTGTTGAATCATTCCCATTACATGTATTTAAATATGATTCGATAAATTAGGTTTCCATTATCAAACCCTCCCATCCTGTCGTATGGTTGTGTGTCATTGTATATAATGGTTTCCCATATATAGGGAACATTCTACCACCCATATGACAAATAGAAAAGAAAAAAGAAAACTATAATACCGAATTTCCAAGTCGTGTAATTATCATGGATATGATTATGAACCACAATAAGTTGTGCTCGAAACCTTGTCATCCAGTAAATGATACTGTTTCACTCACTGTGTGATATATCTAATAAACAAACTCATAAGGAATAACAAACTACTAACACAGGAACGCTTACGTCTGCTCATGATATTGGTGGATGGAATATCAGTGCTCCTCCTGAAATTCAGTAGACATTCCGAGTGATTTTCTGTAAGCTCAGTTATCTACTTTACTTGGACGCCAATGAGCTCACCTTTTGGTGGGAGCGGACTGGAAACAACATTCATGATTGTAATGTGATGGTTGTTTTGTGTTCCTCTGTCGGTTAGACTGCAACAAGCCAATGTGTCGATGCATGTGATGGGCGCCTCCTTAGCATTGTATAAAGCAATGAGTTGGGTGATAACCACCAGAGATAACTAAATTGACGGCGCACTTAACAAATATCACTTCGATCCTGTCGGTTATAACGCTCGTGGAGTTAGCATTAATTTCTGTTTCAAACGTCAATTATGTATGTCTGCTATTCGATCAGGATTATATGCATGTGTGTCTGACTCATATAACTATTGTGTGACACATCAATTTTGTTAGAGATACTCCTGTCATTCCTTGAAGCAAAATGATTTTACATTTGCAGATGTTATTCAATTACAATACCTACATTTTCCAGATATATAACGCTTTAAAACAAGTTGCCAGCAGTTCAACTGTAGTGAAATCCACATATTCATTGGCACTGTAGTGGCAGCGACTTTGGTTATATCATTAGGGAAGATGGGAAGCAGTAGACATTCATAGAGGTCATATCACGTTGGAAAAACTGGTTCTCATCCGATCACCGAAGGTAAGCAAAGTATGGCCCCGGTTAGTACTTGATGAAAAGGTGACTCGATGGGAATGCCAGGTGTAGCTTACCTTTGAACATACTGAAAATTCCACATTGCACCTAATGCACTGTTTGGAATAAAGTAGCCACTGCCATATGCTGTTTTAAAGTACTCCTAAGAGAAATCCCAGAGGGGTCATTCTTAACCAAATTACCACTTTACTGTTTCACCTAAAGGAAACAGTCCCTCAAATAACAACTACTCAATGTTTATGAGTGACTGAATAGCCCAAGTGACAAGTGAAGCAAACAGGTTATTCCACATAGACAATGGAGTAGTGGTTGTGAGACATCAGAGAAGATTTCATTGGGTGACGGTGAGAATGTGATTACATGGTTAGCGACATCTTAAGTGCAAAAGGATATACGTCTGTGTCTCAGTTAGGAATTGGTTCAATTATGTAGCCATCGGAGCGATATCGACCCCATCTGAACTGCCGGTGAGTAGGTCGAGAATGCATGTGTATAATCAAGAAAGACCATGGAAGAACTGATATATTTAATGTTAGGATGCTTGAGTAGCGTTCATTATTTGAAAAGACACAAGGATGAATTCATTTTAGTCTAACAGAGTAGTAATGGCTATTTTAAGAACCACAACTGTGTGAATACCAGCATGTTGGTGGATCCAATTACATTTGGCTCTCTGGCATCTTAAAAAACCTGTTGATTTTTCCGCGCACACCTTACCACTAAGCCTTGTGGTCATGTATTGTCGTTGTATTCCCAAGTGTCCCATCTGGGGAGCCGAAAACCAAAAAGAGTTAGATAATGACGCTCGTTATTAACAACCTGTCTTCTAGCAAGCATCTGTAGGTTAAGTCGAGTATATGAAGCATTTCCGTTAGTTTGGCCTTCGTCATATTACTGAAGATTGCCGTTGACAAGATTAGATGTCTACTTGCTGTGTGAAGGTGCGTGTTTGATTATGCGCGTCATGTGCACTTGTTTTAAAATTGACACGATTAGACGCAGACTTCTTGTAAACGAACCCATCTATTTCAGCGAGATCGTCAATTTATATAGTGTGATAGTGTTCGGCTAAGATTTATACATCATAAGGACATCCTATTGATTTCGTCCACTCTTGGACTCCAGATTACAGCTCCCCTAGTGTTTATTGTTGGAATGTAACTCAAATCAATGTGAAGTAGTCATGTGCACGGAAAAGCAGTCTTTCAGAAATTATTGAAGCCTGTCTGAAGTCCAGCACCGCCTCCACTAACTTCGATTTTCTGTGTAGTGTTATAATGAGCTGCAGTTAAAAATATTGCATTCGTTTTCTTCTAAGTTACGAACTCTCACACACATTTTAACCGAGAAGCAGTTCTATACAGTGAAGAATCTTTGTGTAAAGACTTAAAAAATATGAATTTGCAAGTATTATCATACAATATTCGATATAAGTTGTGGGGAAAATCGTATTGGTATTAGCGTTATAGTTAATTAAATCCAGATCACTGTAGTAAAAACAGAGATTTTGTTATTTGAAAATTAAACGAGTGTAAAATACACATCAGTTTGTGATAAATTTTGAGTTCCCTTAGATCTGTGATAATCTCAGATCGGTGTTACATGAGGTGAGTTTAAACTGGACAACAGAGTGTCATATGATTACATTATCAAAACTGTGTTGGATCACTTGTAACCAACAACTTCAAACAATTGGTCACACTTACAAATAAGCAGATAATAACTGCCTTGTTGTGTTCTATCACATGCATGCAGCCTAATTATTGAAATTAAATTGAAGTGGAGACTGGTGAATGTTTCTACGTACTTCCCCGCCTATGTAGAGGCACGAAATTTAATTTTGAGTTGCTCCTCATTTGATTGCTACTCAGTCTCTTTATCAGAAATCATCTCAGTCCTGAATCTGACATTTGAAAATAAAACTTCATGAGAATGCGATTCAATGCATGCTCTCACCTCCAACGAATCTATCCGTTAAACCTGACACAGACAGACTGAGATTTCAACGTCATCTAGTATCTCATCCGCCAATTTCTCACAGAGAAGAAGCAGCAATGATGATGTGAAAGAAATGGCAAGGGAGATGGATTTGATAATATGCAAGCAAATTTTGGCTCAGTCATATAATGGAAGAATCATATGAGTTCTGACTCAACATAATTCAGTCACCACTTTGTAGATGTCGTCTCTACAGAAGACACCTACTAGTTTCAAGAGATTTTTAGGATGCATTTCACACTTATAGAACCAAACATCAGTCGCCTTGCGAAGATGGTTTTCTCCAAGTGTTTACTAACTGCTCGATTTCATTGATGAACCTTATTCAGAATACATCATTCGAAGACGTTGTGGAATAGAAAATACTTATTCCACACCGTAGATTGCGAATAGACGCAGAAAGAAGATCTTCGCCACTCTCATCCAGATGACATATTTACACTGAATCCACCCTCCAGCTATCATTGAAACAGACTACAGTACATGGGCACCAGTTATCGTGATACACCTAACAGTGTTCATTCACTGTATCTCTGGTACAGAAGACATTTCACACAATGTTTGTTATTTTGAGTATACAACGAGAATCTCCAAGTCACTACGTCAGAAATACGATTTCCCTAAATATATCTGACTGTAACAGTGAGAAAGTACTCAAAATCCAGTGAAAGGCTGTTAAATATGAGGGATTATCTTCAGTATGCATACACTTCTTTTTGAATTGTAAACAGTAACAGTGACAATTAGTCACTGCAGTGTGAAGCGAATAAGTGTAGGAAACAGACGTGATTGTGCCTTAGTGTTTGTCCAAGAAGGATCTCAACGTTACCCTTGTTCATTCAGTAAGCCTCAATAGATTTCAATGATTTTTTTATGGAAATATAAGCTTACAAAATGACGACTATTATTCAGTAGAAATAAGTATGAAAAAACACCCCGAACAGCTGTGAATATAAACTAAGGGATGCCGTAGAATGTTCAATCATTCTAACACGTATCAGTACAATCTATCAGAATACTTTTTATAAAAAATAACTACTCAAAACTGTTTATTTAACACGAGAATATAACTACGAGTTCAAAGGTGTAATTTATTCACTGATCAAACTAAAACTACATAAATCAGAATAAAATGTGCGTCTTGTTATCTTTCCCCGTTTCTGTCCCTTTGATGTTAATTTCAAAAAACACACATATTTCAGTAGACAAAAAACAACTACTACGGCTATTTGTTTTTAAAATGTAACACATTTTTTCAGGGTACTTAAAATTTGTACATGAATAGTCACTTCAATAAATAATAATAAAATAACATAGATTAATAACAAATACCACACGTTTTTCTGTTTTATTTTTCACAAAACTATCATTTCGAAATGAGTCATTTCAAATGTTTTAGCCTAAATCTCAATGAAGCCCTGAGTTCACTGAAACCAAGTGGATTCATCAGATTGACAATAAAGAGAATTCGTGGACTTCTCTTTTTTAATCACAAGTTCAGTATGATATCAAGAATTCCACTTCTTACTCCTATTCAGTGAGTTAAGCATTTGAAGATTTTATCAACCACTTTGAATTAGTAGAGTTTGTGGGGAATGGTGACAGTTTGCCATTGAGTATCTTTGAAGCTGGTTAAATCGAATACTCATGAAGGTGTTAACTGAAGTCATATTAAAACATTTCGTATTAGTGAGTTTGTCATAACCATCACGAGGTTCTTCAAGAGATGATACATTTTAGTTTGCTAGGAATAACGCATAAATGTGGCTTCAACTCAACATGAATTTTCTAACTTGGATGTCCTGTGACAACTCATAGGAGAGAATGTTCTGGTGCAAAATATCAAGAGGTCACGATTAGACACATGAGACGAGTATACCGCCTTAATATAGATTATCGGGATAGAGCAATTCAGCTAAGTGTAGAGATTGAATGACTCCAGGGAAATGAATAATTCCGAGGGAAACTTGTTAATCAGTGCGCACTCAGTAATGCACAAGCACATACGTTGGGATGAGCTAGCGGCACACTTTTAAGAAGTACCATTTTAAATGATCACTGAATCTTTGTTTATTGAATCTACTATGTTCAGCATGTGAAATACGAATGACACAGTGCCAGTATCCGATGTGTGGAAATACCTTACTACCAGTGAGATCATAAGACAGGTAAAAATGGAAAGCCTTTATATCATAATGAGCACTGAAATGTGATGAGAATATCAACAGTAAGTAATAATGCATGACTGTATATTTTATGAATTTTAAAATTACTTGATGATGTGGTTATAATCTACCGCAGCACTAAAATTCTTTCCTTGTAGAAATTCCACTGCAGAGTATCTCAAATATACCTCCCTGCCAAATGAATAAATGTTTTACACGTACAGCTCGTAGATTGGATTGTAAATGCCTACCGTCTATCACGGCACGTTAACACTTCTCGTTATGAATTTACTCTTCATTCACACAAGCCTTTGTAGCCACACTTTCCCATTAATTATGCACTAAAAAGTTTGACTAAAGTTATGACATCAGAAAATAAGTTATAAAGTCATTCAATGCTGAAAAAACTGCTATGTACAAGACCAGTCTGCATGAACAGTCAACTAAAGGCAGGCAACCTTGTTGTCTGAGTGAATGAAGTTAGTTGTGAAGCACCTTAGTTTCAGACTGATAAAGATGACTCAAAACACTTTGCAGGTTGTAAAATCGAGACTAAAGTTACACTGAATTCAGTATTCAATACATACTGCTCATCTTCAGCTGACAGCACTTGAACAATCACCCTCACCATTCCTCTCTCTGACAGGAGGAACTCGTTGAAACAATGTTCTAGAGTAGGAGATATCAGATAAGAGAATGCCCCCAACTTCAGATAGCATTTTGGAGTATACCGTTCTTCATTTGAAATCTGAGGCACAAAGATATTCATTGTTAGAAGTAGTTAGTGAGTGTTTAGATACTGAAAGTTGGGGTGCCACACCCTTCACTTTCAGAATTGGACTAACCCATAGTTCTGATGTGATTCAAAAATAGAAGACAAACACGTGTGAAGTATCCACGATGGGTTCTACCTGAACAGGTGTATGAAATGCAGCACAATGAGAAGGTTTAGTGGCTGACTTACCATTGAGATCAAATGTCCAACCTCAAATTCTAGAAGCAGTCCATGTAGTAAATTCCTGAAAGCAAGATTCTATATGGCATATTCATGGCCAGACATCTTATGCTACATTGGAAGCCATCTTTGGAATGAATGCTGAGAGGAAGAAATTGAGAAGTCATGGATAGATTAATAAGTGAAGTTGTCCCAACAGAAACATGATCTTCAACTATGTGAAAATTGAGCTCCAGTACTTCTCGACACCAATGCGTCATCCATCGATTCAAAGAAGGCTCAATGTTGGTGGACACCGACATGATACTGATCGGCCTCGTTTATTCCTGTCACCTTTAAATTTGTCTGGGTTAGGATTTACCCTTATTCCTTCGTCATTTGATGGCTCAGAGAAGGTCTCAACACAACAATGAGAAATGTTAATTAATCTTATGTTTACGTTCATCTGAAGCTGACCATTCAATGGTTTATAACTATTTAAAAATCATTAGTGCTTCTATATAAGGAAAGGAATTCTGAAATTCTACATAGGATTCTTAATGAAGCAAGAGCTTTGGCAACCTTTTAGGCCAGACGGACACTCCAGCAGACCTGAATCAATCAAATTATTGCCACATAGGAATATAGATGAGTGTAGACTGACTGACCCTGGGGAATTGACTGGCTTGGAGAAAAGCGCATCAATGTCAATCCAAACACTGACACACAATTACACACAACTGGTGATGACAAAGACACATTTCATAAACTAGATGGATATTGAGGTTGACCACTGAATCCATCTTCACCTAATCTACATGCACCATGTGCAGTACAAATAAATAAAAGCCGACAACGGAAGCATAGAAAATGGTGTCATTGTTGTGCCCTTCGATTAAAGCTAACCGAATGTTTCTAAGACTAGTTCATTTATCTGTGTTGCACTCATTCAGAAACTGATTTTATGTATGCGTAGAGAACATTTACCACTGTGTGACTGAACACTGGTGTTTTATTATTTCTGTTGTACAATGTCCAATCGCTCACAGTTGGGTATTGCTCACGTACTTTTAAAGTTCAGTTTTGCTCAAAAAGTGCGATTTCTCAAGTTTTCACTTGCACTTCTTGGTACGACGTTGTCAGTATTTAGTCGTACGCTGCATTTGGTGCATCAGAGAACGTGAAGACTTAATTGTGTCACAGTATACAGAATGGAGTCAGCTACCAGTACGCAACACAACCGATAAAATCAATAGTCAAGAAATAATGGAGCCAGATAACGAGGCCCTAAACTATAAGTCTGCTTCTACGTGAATAATTGCAACCAAAACTTAATAAGTCACTAATACCGCATCACCCTGTCTTTTATAAATTAGAAATATCACATCATGCGATGTCTGCTCTACCGCTAAATTCGTTAAAGATATATGTGAGAACGGTTCAAAAATGAAGTGGAGGAATTTTTCCACGAATTTTCAAATATATGCTGGACCCTCTAATGTTCTAAGTTTTGTTTTAACTGTTTAGTATCTGGATATGCATGAACACCACTTTGCGTACTCTCCTTGTGCCGTTAACATACAGATGCTATGAGCTAGTAGTTAGGTCGTACCAGCTAGATGAGCTGTATATCCTAAATGTTCTGATGCCCGGCACCTCTGACACCGGCTAGTTAGGGAAAGTGTTATTATTATTGTTATTATTCCCTTGTGTTCCGAGTGGAACACTGGGATTGAACAACATGTCTCCACTTTGTTGTTTTTTATGCCAATCTCTTCATCTGCGTCCACGATCGCCCATAATCTCTCATCGCTTATTTGCACGATCTCCTACATGTCACACTAGACCGACCCACTTGTCGTTACTCATTCGATGGCCTCCTCAGCGTATGTCAGATGCGCCTCCATTTTATCCTACATATTTGTTGAGAGGTCGGCTCTCTTTTAGTTAGTTTCATTGCAGAGTTTCTTGTTGCTAATCCTTTCGGGCCAGCCTGCTGGCCATTTGATCTTCAGTATAAAGCCAGTGAAGGTAGTTGTTGATAAAAGTTTGCAACCTGTCGGAAACCATTTTTGTGACACACTGGCCATGTATCGGACTCATATAGAAGCACTGACTGACTTTACATTTGCATTGAAAATCCGAATCTTGTTCTTAATGCAGGAGATTTCAAAATTGGCTTCAGGTTGACGAAGGCGTATCTTACCTTTCCTAGACAAGTGGAGGAAGTAACCTCTGTCAAATTTCTCCCGTTGATTGCGTTTGGTGCTGGTTGGTTGGATGGTTATCTTCATCACCTCCATCTTCTCTATGTTCACCTGGAGTAGTATATCTACTGGCTGCTTCTTCAGCCAGTTTCTTGGTTTTTGCCTGGAAATCTTCGAGTTTGTGTGAGATTAGATGTAAACCATCCACGGGCGAAATCCACATCTTCAAAAGTCATCTTATCTGTCTGATTTATTCCTATCTTCTCACTCTCTATGCGCAGTGTGTTGCATAACGCAGTCCACCAGAATTAAGAATATCATTGGTGATAATAGGCAACCCTGTCTTACACCTGTATTCACTTCGAACGCCTCACTGAGTTTTCTGTAGTGGAGCACCTGACACATGCCATTGTCATATAATCAGCTGTTGAATGAGGTTGATAAAGACTTTGGCACTGCACGCCGTAATGTTGAGGTAGTTTCTAAATTACTACTCATTCGACTACTTCGAAGTCGGTGAATTTGGGGTCTGGAGGGGTTTGATTGCCATTCTATACTTTGTTCGATGACGGTGCATAGAATTACAATTTGATCAGCATGTGCGCCGTCACGTAATGGCCACTAACGTTGACGTTGAACTACTCACCTGTAGCCTCATCTTTGTCACAGATTGTAACTTTAGGATAGTCTTCTTGGTTTACACCAGGGTGGCTACTAGCGTCATCCCCGAATACAACAGAAGAGCGCCGTTGGTCAACATCTGTACAAATATTCGCCACCAACGCTTCGTCCATGATAACATTTGGCAGAAGGTTCTTAGACCTTAACATCAGACTTAGACTTTCTTTCTGCTGACTTTTATAATGGCCTCTGTGACTATCAGTACTACTGGTATGGATCCACTGCTCTGGTATTAGCTGCTGCTTGATGCAGGTAACTATGAATTGGCTGATCCTACGACACGACTCTTCGTCTGTGGTGGTGTCAATTATAGATCTTCCCAGGCAAACTACCTTTTTAAGGGTATAGCGTGACTAGTCTATAGCACTAACACAACCTTACAGATGAAAGGAATGAGGTCTGTGCTGCATTTTCTCGCTATGGTATCTCACATCCTACAGTAAGTAAGGAAGTCATTCATTCGGGTTGAAATGTGACATTGGAACACATCAAAGCTGATTCTAAGAAATTCACACTGCCTATCGCCGATCTAGACAGCTTCGTCGGCACAGAATTTCATCGACGTTCACTGAGGAAAAGAAACATTTTCATGCTTGATATACCTGATAGTGCTCAACTGAGTCAATTTAAATGTACCCTTCTTAATGCCTGCTGTATGAGAGAAGTGGTGTGCACTTGTCATAGTTTTAGAAGTTCAATTAAGAATAATCATTGCTTAGTAATAATTATCCTGAACTTATATGTATGACGAGGTCTGTTCTTCAGCAGACAGACATCTTTCAAACACACAATGTGTCATCAAAGTAAATTGACACCTGGTGAGACACAGATTCATAAAAACAGCAAGAAGATCACCGAAATTTCGAGAACATTGGAAGTTGAAAAGCGCCTCTCCAAAGGAAGACCAAGAAAAAGACTACGACTTTAGATCCCACATATAGAATAGCCAACCCACACATACAAACTGTAATATTTCACAGGCATCTGATATATCGGAGTCTAAAGCATTACATTGTAAAAAGATCTAACTCTATATTGGAGAGGATGGAAACCTTGATTTACATGGCTCACCTGTTAATTCCTTGCATTCCTACTCCTCACTACTGTTTAACTTTATAAGTAGCATCGTGACCATAGTTGTTCATTTCTACTGGGATGCATCTCACTTAGTGTACTAACACTCTATTTCATCTGGCCTAATAATCTTCTTGTGGTTGGATGGTATTCGTTGTGCATTTCCCTCTCTGTTAAACATTTCATATTAATTTGTTTGTTGGATGTATCATACAGCGAAACAGTATTATTCACAGGATGACGTTTCGAATTCAATGAATTGTTCATAACCAGGTTTCCACGTGTCCTCAATATTAATTGCCAAAATCAATTATCATCGATTGTCCAGCATTCGAATACTTTTGTATTCTTGAGTTTCAGGACTGTTGTATCACAACCTCTTTTGGAATCATCATTGTGATGATAGAGAAAATATTAACAGAAAGTTGTACATATTTAAACATTTTGAAGTTTTATTCTTCTATTGCATCATTTTCTTTTATACCAGTGAAGAGTTTGTCAAAATCATCAATGCTTTTAAATATCATGCGTTTCGGTTGTGTATCGTCACAAGGATCCCTTGTTATATCCTTTCTCTTCTCGCTTCTCTTTAGTTTAGCCGGCTGAAATGAAAAGTGAATTTGAAACAATTATTCTTTGGAATAAATTTCACTTGTGTTGTTAGAAGATGACGAAGTTTATTAGAAAAAAATATTCTGTCTGTGTGATCAGATTTTTGGAAATATATCGCGCAAAATTACTTGTCAAGTCAGATTTTCTGAAACATGAAAGGCCAATTATGATAAACAAAATGATAAGCGATTTGAGGATATGAAGGATAGTCGTAATGAAAACTACTTTTCGGCAATGTAAGGATGACCGAGGTAAGCTAAGGGTAATTTATAAATTGCTTTCAGTACAAGGTGCGCTTAATTTTACGGATAGCTATCGCCTCTGCGTATTTAAGTATGCAAGCCTGACGAATTTTTGTCGATTGCCTTGAAAGCTGTTCTGATATCAATTCTGTGATTCATATTAATTAAATGTTTTTCTATAGATGAAGTTGGTAATCTGCCACGAGGGTTTATCGAGGTTTCACAGACGATTTGTTAGCCTAGCGATTTGGGCATATGTTCTCGCACCCTTAAGTACGAAGCGCGATTACTGCTGTCTATGAATGTGTGATTACACACACACAAAAGTGAATTGGTATATAGAATGAGATGTGCTTTATTCGCCTGTGCAGTGTTGGGGCTGGTGTAGAGCATGTTCTTAGCTCTCCCGATAATTATGAGCCGTGCTGTATAGTACGCTTTACAGATGACCAAGTTTAGTCTTAATATACTCCTATTTATCTTCCCATTGTATGTTTATTTGATGAAGACATCTTCCTTAGGGATGGAATAGAATGTAGGCTTCGGAACCAGTCGGCCTCTAAACTGGCCCTACAGGATCCTTTTCTTGACAGGTGTATCATTCAATATTCTATTCTCATCATCTATGGCATTAGCTGTACAAATACACCATAATATGCTTGAATAAGCACTTCAGCAAGGCTCTCTTATATTGTACTGGAGAGATATTTTGAAAATTTAAATACTACCTTTTCCAAGTAGGTTTTCTATAAATTGACCGTCTGATTGAACCATCTTCTCTCCTACTCAAAAGTATGTCTATGAATGCAGCTTGGCTGCAATTTTCTACCTCACATGTAAGACTTATGTGATGCTTGCACAGAGTTAAGTCAGTGCAGTAGACTGGCTACATCTTCACGATTATCGCAAATCACAATAGTATCATCATTTTACCTCTTGTAAAACGTACCTTAACAGCCAAATCATCGGACAGGTTTTCAATGTAAGACGTGTACACATATCAGATCAGACAACAAAGATCCTAAATGATTCCACATAGCAACTTCATTCATTTGCTGAAAGTGCACACATTCAAATGTGAAATGGACGATGTCAGTAAGTAATAAATCTTTCAAATTGGTTAAAGGAATAGAGAGTGAAAGACAACTAGAGGATATATAGTGACAATGTTCTAAACGATCATAATTGCAGATGCATTAGTCAACAAATAATTAACATCGACAAGTTACATTTTCACCATATAACATTCATGTCCACAAGAATGGTAACAAGTTTGAAAGTATCTTTCAAGGAGTACTTGCATGGCTTATTGCTTATTGAGTAAGGATTATCACTTATACGATTCTTATTTGATTCACACGACAGGATAAACACTATAAAACAAGAGATGTACTTTTATATATGAACGTACTATTTTATTTATTTATTATACATGTTGATGCCTGTTGCATGACTCATGATTGGACAAAATTTAAAAGCATGAGTTGTTCCTTTTATATATAAGCCTCTGTTATGTTAATTCGATTAATTTCCCTGAAGAAGTTCGGACCAGATTGCCGAACGAAACTTTGGAATTAATCATTTCAATTTCGCTGAGACTTTACAAATATAATTTTATAGAGGTAAAAGCTTGTTGTGTAATTTTAGGAGTAGAAATTCACAGAAATAGGTACAATTTATGTCAATACGTATAGCGAAATTGATCATCGCGTTCAACTGGCGTGACAAGATGGTCTCTTAAACTTTACCTAAGGACTTCATATTGCTGAAAATGTTATTTGCTTCGTACGACCATTTTGCTAACCTTCACCCTCACAACCCTCTTGTAAGCTTAAGTTATCAGTGAGTGCAGTGGTATTCTAATGATTTAAATCTATTTAAATATACTTCAGTGATTCAACAGCTCACAGCATAACGAATACATAGTTAACAAACACTATAACATTACTCATCTACCCTCCAATACGGCAACACTCTAGATTAATTCGGCAACTAAGGCCAATACGCGACTTAAATAGGATCTATTTTTGTGCCATCTGTTTACCTTAGTTTCCATCCAGTACTCAATCCATTCAATTATACAAGTACATTTAAATTATGGATTCCGATCTGGAGTCATCCATTGAAGCGTTTACGTCAGTACTCTGAATAAAACTGAAGATCAAGAACATAAATTTGCACAAAAGTACTTCATTCAAATTAAAAAAAGCAAACGACACTTATCAGAAGCAATACAGCCGTAAAAGTGATCATATATGCATTCATAAATTCCAATGTTAAGTCCACTTTTGTGGTAGCCTTATCAGAAGAAAGCATTTATCACAAAAATACGATTTATTTGCGCAATACATTTCGAACAATCTCACCACCTGTGTACTTGTCAAATTAGCTAATATGAAAATTGACAGGCCAGTTAAAATAAACAATACGACAGGGGATCAATTAAGAATCGTAAAAGTGACAGTTCGTTATGCCCAATTCTATCATGATGTCATTATTCTAAGCAGAAATTGGTAAAATGGTCAGCTAACAATCTCGACTCAGTACGCAATAAGCTATGCAAGTACTCCTTGAAAGATAATTTCGAACTTGTCGCCATTCTTGTGGACATGAATGTAAAAGCGGTAAAATGTAACTTGTCGATGTTAATTATTTGTTGACTAATGTACCTGCAATTATGATGGTTAAGAACATTGTAACTACATATCCTCTAGTTGTCTTTCATTCCCTATTCCTTTAACAAATTTGAAAGATTTATTACTTACTGACATCGTCCATTTCACATTTGAATGTGAGCACTTTCGACAAGTGAATGGCGTTGCTATGTGGATTCACTTAAGATCATTGACTTAACTCTGTGCAAGCATCACATAAGTCTTACATGTGAGGTATAAAGTTGCAGGCAAGCTGCATTCACATACATACTTTCGAGTAAGAGAGAAGATGGTTCAATCAGACAGTCCATTTGTAGAAGGCCTACTTGGAAAAGGTAGTATTTAAATTTTCAAAATTTCTCTCCAGTACAATATAAGACAGCCTTGCTGAAGTGCTTATTCAAGCATATTATGGTGTATTTGTACAGCTGATGCTATAGATGATTAGAATCAAATATTAAAATGATACACTTGTCAAGAACAGGATCCTCTAGGGCCAGTTTGGAGGCCGACTGGTTCCGAAGCCTACATTCTATTCCATCTCTGAGGTAGGTGTCTTCATCGAATAAACATACAATGGGAAAATAAATTGGATCATATTAAGACTAAACTCGATCAAGAGTACTATGCAGCCAGACTCATAATTATCGGGAGAGCTAAGAACATACTCTACACCAGCCCCAGCATCACATAAGCGATTAAAGCACATCTCATTCTATATACCAATTCACTTGTGTGTGCGTGTGTAATCACACATACATACACATCAGTAATCGCGCTTCGTACTTAGGGGTGCAAGAACATATGCTCAAATCGCTAAGTAAACAAATGGACTGTGAAACATTGATAAACACTCGTGGTAGACTACCAACTTCGTCTATTGAAAAAACGCTTAATTAATATGAATCATGGAATTGATATCAGAACAGCTTTCAAGGCAATGGACGGAAATTCGGCAGACTTGCATACTTAAATACGTGGAGGCGACAGCTCTCCGTAACATTAAGCGCACCTTGTGCTGAAAGCAATTTATAAATTACGCTTAGCTTACCTCGATCATCCTTATCAGATTACATTGCCAACAGCAGTTTTCATTACGACTATCCTTCATATCCTTATCATGTTGGTTTATCATAAAAGGCTTTTCATATTTCAGAAAATCTGACTTGATAAGTAATTTTGTACAACATACTTCCAAAAATCTGATCACAGGGACAGAATATTTTTTTCTAATAAATTTCGTCATCTTTTAACAACACAAGTGAAATCTGTTCAAAAGTGTAATTGTTTCAAATTCACTTTTCATTTCAGCCGGCTAAACTAAAGAGAAGCGAGAAGAGAAAGGATATAACAAGGGATCTTCGTGACGATACACAACCGAAACGCGTGATATTTAAAAGCATTGATGATTTTGACAAACTCTTTACCGGTATAAAAGAAAATGATGCAATAGAAGAATAAAACTTCAAAATGTTTAAATATGTACTACTTACTGTTAATATTTTCTCTATCATCACAATGGTGTCTCCACAATTTAATAACGCCATCACCAAACATGCTATGACCGAGTGTTACTGATAAGTGATTGTCGTTCACCTTGACTTGACACGACATTATAACAAAGTGATCACTTGAAAATATTCCCCACACTCAGATAGACACATAGATCAGATTTGCCTAAGACAAAAGTGACAACAGCGGTAACGTTTTATTATTGAAAACACCGGGTATACATATATTTATATGTATTTTACAAATCCAAGGAAATATAAGCTACAAATAAATAATCAATATCTGATTGGTCCTATCATCTTGAACATCCCCCGAAAATAAACCAATCAGGCTATCGCGTAAGTGCATGCATAAATCATGACTAACAACGATAGGTTGCTCATCTTAACACTACCCTTTGTTCATAGATTTTCAATTTGAAGGACCCCGGAAAGATATTTGTAGACCTGGGTATACTCCTTCTATAATACCTTCCCCCGCCAGCCCAAGTAGTGTGGGATCACCGCTTGGTGAACAGTTGATTTTAGCAGTAAAAGTAAGGAAGTCACCACATTGTTCCTTAGACAGAATCAAACATTTATAGCGGATACTGAGAAGAATTTCGATCGTTTCATCATAATCACTATCACGAAAAAGCATTTCACAAAGGGATGGGTTTATTAATCCAGTCGTCATTGGCAAATATATTCCAATTATAACCACTGGTAAGATAACAGACATAAATAGCCAAAATTCTTTGTAATGAATTTAACATAACGAGAGATTTCACCAACTCATTTCAAAACACATCCAGAAACATTTGTAGCAACAAAGCATGTAGCGCAAACTCGAAATCCATTTTTATTTTATTATTGCTTGATTCCTCACACTATTTCGGTACATATATGAAATTTTCAGTATGTGTTATCGGTAGCCTAAATTTAGCAGGTCGACCATTGTTATCAGGTGTGTTTTGGCTGGGGATCGAACCTCATGAACTGTAGGATAGGAAACCGTGTTGTGATTCGTCGAATGTGTTGTTCTATGTCAATGTGTTGTAATACGTTATTATCAATCAAACTTTCTAATAGGTTCGATGTTTCTGGTATTGGTGCTGCTAGTCTGTATCTTGCTGAGTTTCACTGGTCCTCACGCTTGCAGAGCACTTCTGCACACTGTTGCAGAGCAGATGACCGAGTAACATCACAAACTGGGGAATTTCCAGAGGTGAGGTTTTGCAGGTGCGTTGGTTGAATCGCGAGGTTACTGTGCACTGTAACCAATTGGTTTTCACTCAGTATTTATAACAATCAACATGAATCACATGTGATATGGTTATGAAGGATTCATTGTGTTCGAAACGTCATCCGGTGGTTAATACTGTTTCACTGATTCCAACAAACAAATTAATATGATATGTCTAACAGAGAGGGAAATGTACAACGAATACCATCCAACCACAGGAAAATAATTAGGCCAGACAAAATAGAATGTTGGTGCAATAAGTGAGATGCATTCCAGTAGAAATGAGCAACTATGGTCACGATGTGACAAAATATAACCTGATGCTACTTATAACGTTAAACAGTAATAAGAAGTAGGAATGCAAAGAAGTAACGGGCGAGGCATGTAAATCAAGGTTTCCATCCTCTCCAATATGTAATCATATCTGTATAGATTCATTTTTTCACAACGTAATGCTTAAGATTCTGATGCACAAGGTTGCAGTAAAATATCACAGTTCATATATACGGGATGGTTATTCTGTATGTTAGATCTAAATTCGTAGTGTTTTTCATGGTCTTCCTTTGGGTAGGCGCTATTCAGCATCCAATGTCTTCGAAATTTCAGTGATCTTCCTGCTGATTCTATGAATCTGTGTCTCACCAGCTCCCAGTGTGTGTCTTTCTGCTGAAGAACAGACCTCGTCATACACATAAGTTCGGGATAACTATTACTAAGCAATGATTGTTCTTATTTCAACTTCTAAAACTATGACAAGTCCACATTACTTCTCTCATACAACAGGCATTAAGAACGGTATATTTAGCTTCACTGATTTGAGCACTATCAGGTATATCAAGCATGAAAATGTTTCTTTATCTCAGCGAACGTTGATGAAATTCTGTGCAGAAGAAGCTGCCTCGATCAACAATAGGCAGTGTAAATTTCTCAGAATCAGCTTTGATGTTTTGAGGTTTTACAATGGCACATTTCAACCCGAAAGTGAAATACACTCATTTTCATCGAATAAATGACTTCCTTACTTACTGCAGGATATGCGAATCCACAACGAGAAAATAGAGAACATACCTCATACCTTTCATTTGTGTTAGACTATAGACTAGCTACACTATACTAGCCCATAATAAACCTAGTCTACTTGGGAAGGTTTATGGTTGACACTGTTATAGACAGGGAGTCGTGCCGTAGAATCATTCAATTCATTATTAACTGCATCAGGCAGCAAATGATAGCGCAGTAAGTGAACCATAACAATAGTACTGATAGTCACATATTATTGTCCCCTCGGGTTCCTAGTGGAACATAGGGCTTCAACTGCACGCCTCCACTTGTTTCTGTCTTCTTCTGTGCTTTTCACTTGCATCCATGTTATTCCATACTGTTTCAACTCCTCTTCACACGATCTCCTCCATGTCACCCTTGGACGTCCCACTCGCCGCTTCCCTTTCGAGTTCCACTTGAGGGCTTGACGTGCGATGTCACCCAGCGGCCTCCTCAGCAAGTGTCCAATCCATCTCCACTTTCTCCTGCATATTTGTTGAGCGATTGGTTCTTGTTTTGTTTGTTCCCATAGTTTCTTGTTGGTTCTTGTTCTTTCCGGCCATCTTATTTTCAGTATAGAGCGAAGACAGCTGTTGACAAAGGTCTGCAACAGGCTGTTGGAAATATTCTTTGTGACCCGCCAAGTTTCTGATCCGTATAGAAGAACTGACTGATTTGACGTTTGTATTGAAAATCCGAATTTTGTTGTTG
This sequence comes from Trichobilharzia szidati, assembly GCA_944472155.2. Lineage (NCBI taxonomy): Eukaryota > Metazoa > Platyhelminthes > Trematoda > Strigeidida > Schistosomatidae > Trichobilharzia > Trichobilharzia szidati. Next base: position 20,252,512 of record OX235274.1, on the reverse strand, counting down.
ATGCAGGCTGAGTGACGAAGATTTCCAGATTGGTTTCAGGTTGATGAATGTGTTTCTCGCCTTACCTATTCTCGATTTTACATCCTCGTCCGTTCCTCCTGTAGTTTAGACAATGCTCCCTAGATAAGTGAATGAAGTAACCTCTTTCAAATCCCTCCCGTTGGTGGTGATTGGCGGTGGATGTTGCTGTTGTTGTTGTTGGTTGGTTATTTTCATAACCTCCGTCTTGTCTATGTTCACCTGGAGTGCTGTCTTTGCTGCTTCTTCGACCAGTTTGTCGGTTTTCGCTTGTAAGTCTTCGATTTTGTGTGACATCAAACATGTTGGTCCAGGATATCCCTGTCTTCTCGTTTCCCACTGTCTGATGCATAATCCAGTCCACCACAATTAGGAATATCAATGGTGATAATAAGCACTCTTGTCTGACTCCTGTGTTTACTCGATACGCCTCACTGAGTTTTCCGTTGTGGATGACTTGACATGTGCCGTTGTCGTGTAGCTGTTGAATAAGGTTGATGAATGTTTGGGGTACGCCGTATTACTCGAGTAGTTTCCAAATTACTTTGCGGTCAACGCTGTCGAAGGCCTTCTCAAAGTCTATAAAGTTGAGGTAGAGATTTGATTGCCATTCCATGCTTTGTTCGATGATGATGAAGCGTAGAGTTGCAATTTGGTCAGAACATGATTTGCCTTTCCTGAATCCAGCTTGTTCTGGTCGGAATTCTGTATCCGGTGCGTCCTTTATTCTCTTCAGGATGATGCAACTCAGAATTTCACTTGGCGTCGACAGGAGCATGATTCCTCGCCAGTTCTTGCAGGGTCCTAATTCTCTTTTCTTTGGTAGTTTCACGAGATAACCTTTCCTCCAGTCAGTAGGCACCTTTCCCTCCTTCCAGACGTTTTGTAATAATGGAGTTAGAATATCTGCCGTCATCTCTGCGTCCGCTTTCAGTGCTTCAGGCGGTATCCCATCTGGTTCAGCTGCTTTTCCAGCTTCCAGAGGCTCGACTGCATTCAAGACTTCAGCTTTCGTTGGAGGAGTGGTGTCAGCTTGCAGTTGTGTACGTGATGTTGTTAGTATTTCTGGACGGGTTGTAGGTGGTGGTCGGTTCAAGAGTCCTTTGAAGTGGTCCGCCCATTGTTTAATCTGTCTTTCTTCCTTGGTAAATAAGTTCCCTTGGCTGTCTTTTATAGGTGTCACTTGTGTTGATCTCTTCCCGGATAGAGACTTGGTTATCTGATATAATGTCCTCAGGTCCCTTTTGCCCCCTTTTGCCTGATGTCTTCTCAACTTCAGTGGCCAGGTTGTCGTAGAATTGTCTTTTGTCCTTCCTAGCACTCTTCTTCACTTCTTTGTTCAGTGCTGTGTAAGATGAGTTCAGCGTCTTTTTCTCTTGTCCGTCTCTGCATTGAATCATTTTCTCTTTCACCATTCTCCTCTCCTCTATTAGCTTCCAAGTGTTCGTTGAGAGCGATTCCTTGTCTTGTTTCTTCTTCCTAAAACCGTTGAACACGTTTCGTTGAAAATTACCTTCAGAGAGTTCCAATGGTCTTCCACGGATGATTCCTCAGTGGTGCCACGTAGTGTTTCCTGCTTTGCTCTGACAGTTGCAGTGAAAGTGTCCTTTGTGGTTGTGTCCTTCAATTTTTGCGTGTTGAACATGCATTGTGGCCTATCATCAGCTATCCTCGAGGCTTTCAGCTTCACCTTGAAAGTCCCTTGCACTAGATAGTGGTCTGAACCCACATCTGCTCCTCCCCTCGATCTTGTGTCCAGTAGGCTCCGTCTCCACTTCCTTGAGATTGAAATGAAGTCTATCTGGTTTTTGGTGTGTCCATCTGGTGAAATCCATATTGCCTTGTGTATATCCCTGTGTTTGAACACACTGCCACCAATCACCAAATCATTGAAGGCGCAGAAGTCTGAGAAGAGTTCACCATTGTCGCTCATTTCACCGAGGGCCTCGCGACCCATGGTGAGTTCTCTTCCTGTATGGTCTCCTCTCAGCTTCGCATTTATATCACCCATCAGGATTTTGATATCGCTCTTTGGGACGTTGTCCATTACTGTTTGTAGTTGTCTGTAGAAGGCCTCCTTCTTCTCTTGTTCTGAGACGTTTGTAGGCGCATAGCTTTGAATGATTGTATCCTTCCTTCTTTTTGAGTTGAACCTGCCTGTCATTATCCTGGAGGAGATTGATTCCCACTGCTGCTTTTGGTTACATCATGATGACTACTCCTTCGGTGTACTCGTGATTGTCCTCTGGGTGACCGGAGTAGATTATTGTCTCTCCAGTTGGTAGTTGGCTCCTTCAACATCCCTTCCGTCTGCTCTCGCAGATTCACAATACTTCTATTTTGTATCTTCTCATTTCTGTGGGTACCTTGGCAGCCTTTTTAGATGCGTACATTGTACGAACATTCCACGTCCCCATCCTTATTTTTTCTTTCATCGAAAGGAGGCACATCGGCTGACTGGCTTCCTGAAGGCTTTCACTAGCCTGCGTCATTTCACTTCCCCGATTGCAGAGAAAAATAAGGTCATTGTTTGTATTTTTAGAATTTAAAAAATATTTGTGCGTTGAAGTTTTAGTAGCAATTTGGTTAAGTTTTGGGAGTGGAGTTGTTAGCACCACACCCCAACCCTCCCTCTTTATCCGGGCTTGGGACCGGCTAGAATACTAGTGAGCTAGTAATGTAGGCGAGGTTTATACTCACATAGGGCATTATGAAAAGTCAGCAGAAAGAAAGCCTAAGTCTGATGTTAAGGTGTAACAACCCTTTGCTATATTTCATTATGGGTGAGGCGTTGGTAGCGAATGGTTGTAAAGATGCCGACCACAGACGCTCTTCTGTGGTATTTGGGGATGACGCTAGTCTCCCCTCTGGTGTCAAGCAAGAAGAGTATCTTAAAGGTAAAATCTGTGACAAAGAAGAGGCTACAGGGGAGTAGTTCAACGTTGATGTTAGTGGCTATTACATGCCGGCTCATGTGCTGATCAAATTGCAGCTCCATGCATCGTCATCGAACGAAGCATAGAATGGCAATCAAACCCCTCCCGACCTCAACTTCAGCGACTTCGAAATAGTCGACTGAGTAGTAATTTAGAAACTACCTCAACAATACAGCATTCAGTGCCCAAGGCTTTATCAACCTCATTCAATAGCTGATTACATGACAATGCCATGTGTCAGGTGTTCCACAACAGAAAACTCAGCGAGGCGTTCGAAGTGAATACAGGAGTAAGACAGGGTTGCCTATTATCACCAATGATATTCTTAATTCTGGTGGACTGCATTATGTGACAGATTGGGCATAGAGAGTGAGAAGATAAGAATAAATCAGACAGATAAGAAGACTTTTGAAGATGTGGATTTCGCGCGTGGATGGTTTACATCTAATCTTACACAAAGTCAAAGATTTTCAGGCGAAAACCAACAAACTGGCTGAAGAAGCAGCCAGTAGATATACTACTCCAGATGAACACAGAGAAGATGGAGGTGATGAAGATAACCATACAACCAACCAGTACCAAACGCAATCAACGGGAGAAATTTGACAGACGTTAATTCCACCGCTTATCCAGGAAAGGTGAGATACGCCTTCGTCAACCTGAAGCCAATTTTGAAATCTCCTGCATCAAGAACAAGATTCGGACTTTCAATACACATGTTAAGAGAGTCAGTGCTTTTATATGAGTCCGATACACAGCCAATGTATCATGAAAATGATTTCCGACATGTTGCAAACTTTTATCAACAGATGCCTTCGCTGGCTGCATACTGAAAATCAAATGGCCAGCCGGCTGAATTGAAAGAATTAGCAACAAGAAACTCTGCAATGGAACGAACTAAACGAAAGCCGACACCTCAACAAATATGTAGGATAAAATGGAGGCGCATCTGACATACGTTGAGGAGGCCGTCGAATGAGTAGCAACGAGTGGGTGGTTCTAGGGTGACATATAGAAGATCGTGCAAATAAGCGATGCGAGATTATGGGCGATCGTGGACGCAGATGAAGAGAATGGCATAAAATACAACAAAGTGGAGACATGTTGTTCAATCCCAGTGTTCCACTCGGAACACAAGGGAATAATAACAATAATAATACTTTCCCTAACTAGCCAGTGTCAGAGGTGCCGGGCATCAGAACATTTAGGATATACAGCTCATCTCGCTGGTACGACCTAACTACCAGCTCATAGCATCTGTATGTTAACGGCACAAGGAGAGTACGCAAAGTGGTGTTCATGCATATCCAGATATGTAACAGTTAAAACAAAACTTAGAACATTAGAGGGTCCAGCATATATTTGAAAATTCCTGGAAAAATTCCTCCACTTCATTTTCGAACCGTTCTCACATATATCTTTAACGAATTTAGCGGTAGAGCAGACATCGCATGATATGATATTTCTAATTTATAAAAGACAGGGTGATGCGGTATTAGTGACTTATTAAGTTTTAGTTGCAATTATTCACGTAGAAGCAGTCTTATAGTTTAGGGCCTCGTTATCTGGCTCCATTATTTCTTGACCATTGATTTTATTGGTTGTGTTGCGTACTGGTAGCTGACTCCATTCTGTATACTGTGATATAATTAAGTCTTCACGTTCTCTGATGCACCAAATGCAGCGTACCAAGAAGTGCAAGTGAAAACTTGAGAAATTACACGTTTTTAGCAAAACTGAACTTTAAAAGTACGTGAGCAATACCCAACTGTGAGCTATTGGACATTGTACAACAGAAATAATGAAACACCAGTGTTCAGTCACACAATGGTAAATGGTAACTAACGAAATCAGGACAAATTACAGAACAAGATCAATGGCGAATGAAATCTAACGGACCTAATTTACCTCGATTCTATGGTAGACCGAAACTACACAAACCAAATATTCCGTTACGACCAATCGTTTCGCTTCCAGGAACACCAACATATAATCTATCTAAAGAACTCTTCAGGAAATTAAATTACCTAACAGAATCATGCTTCCATTCTATCAATTCGTCAATAAAATTTTTAGAGAAAATCAAAAACATTCAAGTAGAAGACAATGAAATAATGGTGTCCTTTGATGTCACAGCATTATATACTTCAATTAGTCCAAAACTAGCAACAGAAACTATGCAACAATTACTCTATAGTGATGAAAACACAAAAACGCAATTATCAACTTGCATAGAACACATAAAATTATGCCTTACAACATACTTCCAGTTCAATACTCAAATATATGAACAAATAAAAGGAACACCAATGGGATCGCCCATATCAGGATTAATAGCTGAAGCCGTTATGCAAAGATTAGAATTAATAGCTCTACCTATAATTAAACCGAAAATCTGGATACGTTACGTTGATGATACATTTGTAATAATTAAGAGAAGTGATTTAGAATATACTCATAAATTAATAAACAACATATTTGAAGACATCATATTCACAAGAGAAGGAGAATTATATAACAAAATCCCATTTTTAGATGTCTTAATCAGAAGAATCAACACAGGAGATTTAGAGACACAAGTATATAGAAAATCAACGCACACAGATCAAATACTCAACTATACTAGCCATAATCCAGTTACTCACAAACGAAACTGTGTGCAGACATTGTTTAAAAGAGTTCAGACACATTGTAGCACACCAGAGTTGAAAAGAATGGAAGAAAAGTACCTACAAACGGTCTTCAAAAAGAATGGTTATCCACAAAATTTCATCAAAAAGTGTTTAAAGTCGAATCAAAAGACCAACAAGAAACCATCATCAAAGACTACAAGAAAATTCATTCTACCATACATGAGGAATATCTCTGAAATAACAGCCAGAATACTGAAACCGTTAGATATAGATATAGCACACAAACCAGTAAAATCGCTTAATTAGATATTATGCAAACCAAAAGATCCAACAGAAAAAGGGGATAAAATTAATACCACTTACAAAGTAAATTGAATGAAGTGTAACAGGCATTACATCGGCCAAAGTGGGCGTCCCCTTCGAATCAGAATCCAAGAACATAAATCAGCCGTGAAAAGACGTGACATGTATTCTTTAGTATCAATGCATACATACAATTATGGACATCAATTTGATTGGGATCATGTCAAAATCTTAAACAGAGGAAACACGAAAAGTGCCAGATAATTCCTAGAAGCCTGGTACTCAAGCGAAAATGCAATTAACAAACACGTAAATATAGATGAAATATACCAATTAATAAAAAGTAAATCAGGTGACCAAAAAGTTTAAAATCCAAGTCAATAGAAAGTGGTCAATACATATGTAAAGATAGTAACCAGGAGGCGCAATTACATCACGCATGAAGAAATTTAAATCATTTCACTTTGTGCTAAATATGGCGCTGAAGATGTTGTCCAGAAGGACGACGAAAGCTTCGCAACTAAACCAACCAGCTCAGAGAACACTTTTAATTGCAAATGGTAAGTGTTCTCTACGCATACATAAAGTCAGTTTCTGAATGAGTCTAACACAGATAAATGAACTAGTCTTAGAAACGTTTGGCTAGCTTTAATAGAAGGCACAACAATGGCACCGTTTTCTGTGCTTCTGTTGTTGGCTTTCATACATTTGTACTGCACATGGTGCATGCAGATTAGGTGAAGATGGATTCAGGGGTCAACCTCAGTGTCCGTCTAGTTTTTAAAGTGTGACTGTGTGATAGTGTTTGGATTGACACTGATGTGCTTTTCTCCAAGCCAGTCAATACCCCAGGGTCAGTCAATCTACACTCATCTATAACCCATGTGGCAATAATTTGATTGATTCAGGTCTGCTGGAGTGCCTGTCTGGCCTTAAAGGTTGCCAAAGCTCTTGCTTTCCTAAGAATCCTATGAAGAGTTTCAGAATTCCTTTCCTTATATGGAAGCACTGTTGATTTTTAAATAGTTATAAAACATTGAATGGTCAGCTTCAGGAACCATAGGGGAAGAGAAAACTTAACATGAGAATACATGGTATTGAATGGTGACTAGGGGAATGGAAGAGTTACTAATCAGTCGATAGAATTTAACTAGGCTACTCAAACCGAGAGGAGTTTATCAACGTGGTTAACAATTGATTAATAAAAATGTCTACAGACTAACGTAAACATAACATAAATTAGCATTTCTCGTCGTTGTGTTCAGACCATCTGTGAGCCATCAGATGATGAGGGCATAAGGGAAAATCTTAACCCAGACAAACTGTAAGATGACAGGAATACACAAGGCCGATCAGTATCACGTCGGTGTCCACCAAGACTGATTCAATACACACAATTGTTGTCTGCTTTGAATCGATGGATGACCTGTTGTTGTCGAGAAGTATTAGAGCTCAGTTTTCGCATAGCTGAAGATCATGTTTCTGTTGGAAAAACTTCATCTATTCATCTATCCATGACTTCTCAATTTCTTCCGCTCAGCATTCATTCCAAAGATGGCTTCCAATGTAGCATAAGATGTCTGGCCATGAATATGCCATATAGAATCTTGCTTTCAGGAATTTACTACATGGACTGCTTCTAGAATTTGAGGTCGAACATTTGATGTCAATGGTTAGTCAGCCACTAAACCTTCTCACTGTGCTGCATTTCATACTCCTGTTCAGGTAGAACCCATCGTGGATACTTCACACATGTGTGTCTTCCATTTTCGAATCACATCAGAACTATGGGGTTAATCAAAGTCTGAAAGTGAAGGGTGTGGCACCCCAACTTTCAGTACATAAACAGTCACTAAATACTTCTAACACAGAATATCTCTATACCTCAGATTTCAAATGAAGAACGGTATATTCCAAAATGCTATCTGAAGTTGGAGGTATTCTCTTATCTGATATCTCCTACTCTAGAACATTGTTCCAACGAGTTCCTCCTGTCAGAGAGACGAATGGTGAGGGTGCTTGTTCAGGTGTTGTCAGCTGAAGATGAGCAGTATGTATTGAATGCTGAATGTTATGTAACTTCCGTCTCGATCTTACAAGCTGCATAGTGTTGTAAGTCATTTTTCCGTCTGAAACTAAGGTGCTTCACAACCAACTTCATTCACTCAGACAACAAGGTTGCCTGCTTTTTGTTGACTGTTCATGCAGATTGATCTTGTACATAGAAGTCTTTTCAGCATTGGATGACTTTATAACTTATTTCTTGATGTCATGAATTTAGTCAAACTTTTTAGTACATAATTCATGAGAAAGTGTGTGAATGAAGAGTAAATTCATAATGAGAAGTGTTAACGTACCGTGATAGACGGTAGGCATTTACAATCCAATCTACGAGCTGTACGTGTAAAACATTTATTCATTTGGCAGGGAGGTATATTTGAGATACCCTGCAGTGGAATTTCTACAAGGAAAGAATTTTGGTGCTGTGGTAGATTATAACCACATCATCAAGTAATTTTAAAAATTCATAAAATATACAGTCATGCATTATTACCTACTGGTAACATTCTCATCTCATTTCAGTGCTCGTTATGATATAAAGGCTTTCCATTCTTACCTGTCTTATGATCTCACTGGTAGTAAGGTTTTTCCACATATCGGATACTGGCACTGTCTCATTCTTATTGCACATACTGGACATAGTAGATTCAATGAACAAAGATACAGTGATCAGTTAAAGTGGTACTTAAACGTGTGCCGCTAGCTCACCGCAGTGTATGTGCTTGTGCATTAGTGAGTGCGCACTGATTAACAAGTTTCCCTCGGAATTATTCATTTCCCTGGAGTCATTCAATCTCTACACTTAGCTGAAATGCTCTATCCCGATAATCTAAATTGAGGCATTATTCTCATCTCATGTGTCTAATCGTGATCTCTTGATATTTTCGCACCACAACATTCTCTCCTATGAGTTGTCACCGGGCATCCAAGTTATAAAATTTGTGCTGAATTAAGCCAAATTGATGCGTTAATCCATATCAAGCTACCATGTTTCATCTCTTGAAGAACCTCGTGATGGTTATGACAAACTCACTAATACGAAATGTTTTAATATGACTTCAGTTAACACCTTCATGAGTATTCGATTTAATCAGCTTCAAAGATACTCAGTCGAAACTGTCACCATTCTCACAAACCCTACTAATTCAAAATGGTTGATAAAATCTTCAAATGATTAACTCACTGAATAGCAGTAAGAAGTGGAATTCTTGATATCATACTGAACTTGTGAGTGAAAAACAGAAGTCCACGATGAAAATAATGAAGAAGCCCATGCGTATTCAGTGTATTTATTCAGAGTTCGACAACGAAAGATGCGAATTCTCTTTCTTGTCAATCTGATGAATCCACTTGGTTTCAGTAAATTCAGGGCTTCATTGAGATTAAAGCTAAATCATTTGAAATGACTTATTTTGAAAGGATAGTTTAGTGAAAAATATAACGAAAAATCGTGTTGTATTTGTTATTAATCTGTGTTACTTTATTGTTATTAATTGAAGCGACTATTCACGTACAAATGTCAAGTAGGCTGAAAAAATGTGTTTCATTTCGAAGAAAAACAGTCGTATTAGTTGTTTTTTGTCTACTGAAATATGTGTGTTTTTTGAAATTAACATCAAAGAGACAGAAACGGGGAAAGATAACAAGACGCACATTTTATTCTGATTTATGTAGTTTTAGTTCAATCAGTAAATAAATTACACCTTTGAACTCGTAGTTATATTCTTGTGTTAAACAAACAGTTTTGAGTAGTTATTTTTTATAAAAAGTATTCTGATAGATTGTACTGATATGTGTTAGAATGATCGAACATTCTACGGCATCACTTAGTTTATATTCACGGCTATTCGGGGTGTTTTTTCATACTAATTCCTACTGAATAATAGTCGTCATTTTGTAAGCTTAAATTGTTATAAGAAAAGCACTGACATCTATAGAGGCTTATTGAATGTACAAGTGTAATACTGAGACCCTTATAAGGCAAACACTAAGGCATAATCACGTCTGTTTCCTACACTTATTCGCTTCACATTCCAGTGACTAATTGTCACTGTTACTGTTTACAATTCAAAAAGAAGTGTATGCATACTGAAGATAATCCCTCATATTTAACAGCCTTTCACTGGATTTTGAGTACTTTCTCACTGTTACAGTCAGATATATTTAGGGAAGTCGTATTTCTGACGTAGTGACTTGCAGATTCTCGTTGTATACTCAAAATAACAAACATTGTGTGAAATGTCTTCTGTACCAGAGATACAGTGGATGAACACTGTTAGGTGCATCACGATAACTGGTGCCCATGTACTGTAGTCTGTTTCAATGATAGCTGGAGGGTGGATCCAGTGTAAATGTATTATCAGGATGAGAGTGGCGAGAATTATCTCACAGTATCAATTGGCATCCTACGGTGTAGAATTAATATTTTTGATTCCACAACGTCTTCGAATAATGTATTCTGAGTAGGGTACATCAGTGAAATCAAGCAGTTAGTAAACTTCTGAGAAAAAACATCATCGCAAGATGACTGATGTATGGTTCTATAAGTGTGAAATCCATCCTAAAAATATCTTCAAACTAGTGGGTGCTTCGGTGTCTTCTGTAGAGACGACATCTACAAAGTGGTGACTGAATTATGTTGAGTCAGAACTCATATGATTCTTCCATTATATGACTGAGCCAAAATTTACTTGCATATTATCAAATCCATCTCCCTTACCATTTCTTTCACATCATCATTGCTGCTTCTTCTCTGTGAGAAATTGGCGGATAAGATACTAGATGAGGTTGAAATTTCATCTATCCGTGTGAGGAGTGTCGGAAAGATTGGTTGGAGGTTAGAGCATGCATTGAATCACATTCTCATAAAGTTTTAATTTCACATGTCAGATTCAGGACTGAGATGAGTTGTGATGAAGAGACTGAGTAGCAATCAAATGAGGAGCAACTCAAAATTAAATTTCGTGCCTCTACATATGCGGGAAAGTACGTAGAAACATTCACCAGTCTCCACTTCAATTTAATTTCAATAATTAGGCTGCATACTTGTGATAGAACACAACAAGGCAGTTGTTATCTGCTTATTTGTAAGTGTGACCAAACGTTTGAAGTTGTTGGTTACAAGTGATCCAACACAGTTTTGATAATGTAATCATATGACACTCTGTTGTCCAGTTTAAACTCACCTCATGTAACACCGATCTGAGATTATCACAGATCTAAGGGAACTCAAAATTTATCACAAACTGATGTGTATTTTACACTCGTTTAATTTTCAAATAACAAAATCTCTGTTTTTACTACAGTGATCTGGATTTAATTAACTATAACGCTAATACCAATACGATTTTCCCCACAACTTATATCGAATATTGTATGATAATACTTGCAAATTCATATTTTTTAAGTCTTTACACAAAGATTCTTCACTGTATAGAACTGCTTCTCGGTTAAAATGTGTGTGAGAGTTCGTAACTTAGAAGAAACTGAATGCAATATTTTTAACTGAAGCTCATTATAACACTACACAGAAAATCGAAGTTAATTGAGGCGGTGCTGGACTTCAGACAGGCCTCGATAATTTCTACAAGACTTTTTCCATGCACATAGTTGCTTTCCATTGATTCCAATTACACTCGAACAATAAAAACTAGGGGAGCTGTAATCTGGAGTCCAACAGCGGACGAAATCAATATGATGTCCTTATAATCTACAAATCTTAGCCGAACACTATCACACTATATAAATTGACGATCTCGCTGAAATAGATGGGTACGTTTACAAGAAGTCTGCGTCTAATCGTGTCAATTTTAAAACAAGTGCACATGACGCGCATAATCAAACACGCACCTTCACACAGCAAGTAGACATCTAATCTTGTCAACGGCAATCTTCAGTAATATGACGAAGGCCAAACTAACGGAAATGCTTCATATACTCGACTTAACCTACAGATGCTTGCTAGAAGACGGGTTGTTAATAACGAGCGTCATTATCTAACTCTTTTTGGTTTTCGGCTCCCCAGATGGGACACTTGGGAATACAACGACAATACATGACCACAAGGCTTAGTGGTAAGGTGTGCGCGGAAAAATCAACAGGTTTTTTAAGATGCCAGAGAGCCAAATGTAATTGGATCCACCAACATGCTGGTATTCACACAGTTGTGGTTCTTAAAATAGCCATTACTACTCTGTTAGACTAAAATGAATTCATCCTTGTGTCTTTTCAAATAATGAACGCTACTCAAGCATCCTAACATTAAATATATCAGTTCTTCCATGGTCTTTCTTGATTATACACATGCATTCTCGACCTACTCACCGGCAGTTCAGATGGGGTCGATATCGCTCCGATGGCTACATAATTGAACCAATTCCTAACTGAGACACAGACGTATATCCTTTTGCACTTAAGGTGTCGCTAACCATGTAATCACATTCTCACCGTCACCCAATGAAATCTTCTCTGATGTCTCACAACCACTACTCCATTGTCTATGTGGAATAACCTGTTTGCTTCACTTGTCACTTGGGCTATTCAGTCACTCATAAACATTGAGTAGTTGTTATTTGAGGGGCTGTTTCCTTTAGGTGAAACAGTAAAGTGGTAATTTGGTTAAGAATGACCCCTCTGGGATTTCTCTTAGGAGTACTTTAAAACAGCATATGGCAGTGGCTACTTTATTCCAAACAGTGCATTAAGTGCAATGTGAAATTTTCAGTATGTTCAAAGGTAAGCTACACCGGGCATTCCCATCGAGTCACCTTTTCATCAAGTACTAACCGGGGCCATACTTTGCTTACCTTCGGTGATCGGATGAGAACCAGTTTTTCCAACGTGATATGACCTCTATGAATGTCTACTGCTTCCCATCTTCCCTAATGATATAACCAAAGTCGCTGCCACTACAGTGCCAATGAATATGTGGATTTCACTACAGTTGAACTCCTGGCAACTTGTTTTAAAGCGTTATATATCTGGAAAATGTAGGTATTGTAATTGAATAGCATCAGCAAATGTAAAATCATTTTGCTTCAAGGAATGACAGGAGTATCTCTAACAAAACTGATATGTCACACAATAGTTATATGAGTCAGACACACATGCATATAATCCTGATCGAATAGCAGACATACATAATTGACGTTTGAAACAGAAATTAATGCTAACTCCACGAGCGTTATAACCGACAGGATCGAAGTGATATTTGTTAAGTGCGCCGTCAATTTAGTTATCTCTGGTGGTTATCACCCAACTCATTGCTTTATACAATGCTAAGGAGGCGCCCATCACATGCATCGACACATTGGCTTGTTGCAGTCTAACCGACAGAGGAACACAAAACAACCTTCACATTACAATCATGAATGTTGTTTCCAGTCCGCTCCCACCAAAAGGTGAGCTCATTGGCGTCCAAGTAAAGTAGATAACTGAGCTTACAGAAAATCACTCGGAATGTCTACTGAATTTCAGGAGGAGCACTGATATTCCATCCACCAATATCATGAGCAGACGTAAGCGTTCCTGTGTTATTAGTTTGTTATTCCTTATGAGTTTGTTTATTAGATATATCACACAGTGAGTGAAACAGTATCATTTACTGGATGACAAGGTTTTGAGCACAACTTATTGTGGTTCATAATCATATCCATGATAATTACACGACTTGGAAATTCGGTATTATAGTTTTCTTTGTTCTTTTCTATTTGTCATATGGGTGGTAGAATGTTCCCTATATATGGAAACCATTATATGCAATGACACACAACCATACGACAGGATGGGAGGGTTTGATAATGGAAACCGTATTTATCGAATCATATTTAAATACGTGTAGTGGGAATGATTCAACACCCGTCTCAGATATCTGGAAAATTCTACTACCCCTACGGTAAATAGGAGAAAACAAAGAAAACTGAAGTACTCAAGTTTTGAAGTCATGTGATTATAATGGATATGATTTTGAAAAATAAATTGTGTTCAAAACCTTGTCATCCAGAAGGTTTTAGACATTCAAAGGGATCATATCGCGTTGAAAACACCGGTTCTCGTGCGATCACCGAAGGTAAGCAACGTATGGCCCCGGTTAGTACTTGATGAGTAGGTGACTCGATGGGAATGCCCGGTGTAGCTTACCTTTGAACATACTGAAAATTTCACATTGCACTTAATGCACTGTTTGGAATAAAGTAGCCACTGCCATGTGCCATTACAAAGTACTCCTATTTTTCGTTAGTGGCATCACAATGTCTTTGATATAAGCGCACCACTGTATTATGAGTTTCTCAAATACGACGCATATTCACAATAAGTCTGAAGTATGTGCTACGACAGATAAATATGGAGTCATGCGACAAATTTCTTACAGTCATCTCTTTCAGAATACTACACATCTGATAAATATTATTTACATGGGCCGCCGAGTCGAGACTGGACAACTCATCGGTTTAGAGAGGACAGAGATCCTTGTCACAGCAAGAACTACTAAATAATGTGGTCAAAATGCCTGTTTTACTTCCAATAGCCTGTATAGTTCTATCATCTTCCTCTCTTAACTTTGTTCAAGTGAATTTCGAAAGATTGACAGGATTCCTCATGCCCTCTGAATGTATCGTCAATTTCTATATCAGCAACTAGCTGTTACATCTAATGACTGAAATCACTAAGATGTACGTCTGGGGAGAATTCCTCCATATACCGCTAACCTGTAGGCACAACTCTTTTTATCAGAGCAGCTTTGAAACGATCCTGAAGTTTTGAAGAGGGATCGGCGACGATCTCACACCTTTCCTCGATAATATTTTCAGGTAGCCGCACAATAACTAAGTGACACCTAAGACAAAGGGTGAAACACATTTCCACATGAGTGAACCTTGAGAATGTTCGGTGTGTCCATAAGGTGTTGTGGTAACTACAACCTGCACAAGAAAGTTGATTTCAGCATTAAGTGTGCTAAGCCATGATGAAAAAATACATTGAAATATCACAGTTATAAAATTAGCCAAGCACTAACACTTATGAGAATTTGGGAACAATCTGCGTGCGAAAGGACAGCAAACTTCAACCAGTAAATTATTGAAGATATGGGTAAACCGAACTGCACGCATGGCACGGATTCATTAATTTTAGATGAGGGGTTGTGTGGTTGACATTTCACACTATACAAACCTTACTAGATAGAATGTAATAATGTCACAATTTAATCTGTACTTTATCAAACCTGCAAATGCTGGTAACAACAGTTGGATCAGAAAGGTTTGGCTTTTTAAACAAAATGTTCTGCAGAACGACATGTTTAGAAGACTGAACGTCACAATAACCTCGAAAGAAGCTTTCAGGAACTTGTTTGACCATTGTAGGTGAACTATGAAGTCTGGGGTTGTATATGCTACCAGATCGAAGAAAAGTGTAAAACAGCGTCCAAGCTTGATCGAAAAAGCAGACCAAAATAAAACTGCAAAAACCTTAAGCATCAAAGAGTGGGCAGAGATTTGTCCAGTCGTAATTTAACTCGTACAGTTTTAGCCCTATTTTTATTCTGGTTCAGTGAATGATGCATCAAGACTGGCCTTCACTAGAAAGCAGATAATTTCTGCAATTACCTCATATTTCACTGAAATAAAGTGATTCAGTGGAAGTTGGATGGTTAGTGTCTGATACTTATATACAGAACACGAATATCCTAAGTGTTAAATTTCCACTTTATATGAAAACACTGACAGACTCACGTTCAATCTTCGTAACATTTGTATTTCCCAAAAATTATTTACAAAAATCATTATAATTATCTAAATGCCAGTAAAACACAAACCACAAACAAACCATTAGGTGATACGCTGATTTGGTTGGATGACATTTTTCTCATCAGATGTCCAATGAGTGCAAAATCCAATTCACAATTAGTATAATACTTGCTGAGATTCGAGTGAGAAATACTCTGCTGAGAAACAAAACGTAATCAATGATCTGTTATTCTGCGTTGTTCGTCGTTGTGTTGCTCCTCAATAATGCAAGTCGGCGCATTCTTGCTATTGTCCCAAAACCAACAGTTTACAACAAAGCTTCAACAGCCTGCAACCTAGTGCACACACTCACTTACGAACACAACTACTCAACATGCTTTATACTCACAGACTCACTGACAAGATTGCAACTCCGTCTAGCATCACAGCATCCGCCAATTCCTCAGGAAAGCAAAGAGGAATGTAGCGTAAACAAAATGAAAATTGAAATCATGGATGGATGTGACGAAAATGCAGATAAGCTGTGGCCGAGTCATATCATGAACGAATCATGTGAGTCACAACACAACAAGTATTTCATTCACCACTTTGCAGATAACGTGAACATTGAAGATACAGAAATCTCGATAAGTTCGAAAGAGGTTTGGGGTACACTACGTGCTCTTGAAACTGTACTTCAGATGGTGTACAAGGATGAATTTGGAGGAGTGCGTTCTTTTTCTTGTCGAAAACTTTACTTCATCAATATATTTCATCTAGAATATGATATTTAAGGGTTCTGTGGAAGATGAACCATTATTCTCATATCGTGGAATACTCTTAGATACTGGAAGTAATTTCATTCCAGTTGAAACTATTCGGAAGACAATAGTAGGAGATGTGATGTTCAGTATGGTATTTTCTGTTTTCAGGATATCATGTCTATGGTTAAAATGAATGTCCTTCATTGGCATATAACAGATGATCTCTCATTTCCCTTTGTCTCAACCACCTATCCAGAACTGTCCAACAAGGTAAGTTGAGTCTATATTGAGCGTTTATCAATT
The DNA here is from genome assembly GCA_944472155.2 of Trichobilharzia szidati. Classification (NCBI taxonomy): domain Eukaryota; kingdom Metazoa; phylum Platyhelminthes; class Trematoda; order Strigeidida; family Schistosomatidae; genus Trichobilharzia; species Trichobilharzia szidati. Next base: position 20,235,770 of record OX235274.1, on the reverse strand, counting down.
CTGATTCTCGTCTCAATGTCAACAGGGTGCATATCATCCACAAAAGTGTACATATGATGAAATCGAGGTGTCTGATTTATTGGAATACGCTCGTCTCCGTGGAGTCCGGATCATTCCAGAATTTAATACTCCAGGTAAATAAGTTTGAAGACATTTGGTATGATATAATTATCCACCCATTGTGTTCACATGAAATGATATTATGTAAATATTTGAGTCAGTGTGGTAGTGTTCTTGAAATGATGCCATGAATGCAACATAGGACCATGAATTCGGCAGAGGCATTAGGTTTGTAACTGTAATGCGGATTGTTCATGATATTATATTCTCAGGTATATTAACTCAGTGAGGTGATGAAGCGCATTAGTTCTGAGTTGCCTGACAGTTTCATATTTGACGAAAGCCTTTATCGCTTCTCTGCGAAGAAAAGACCATGGTTTATTTCAAATCACTGCGGGTTTATGGTTCCATTTATTCTATTTCAGCCGCGTCACGTAAATCAAAAAACGTGATGAAGAATAGCTTGAAAATCATTATTTGAAGTGTCACTGAGACTTTCAAGTGCTTGGTCACTGTATTTTGAGACGCAGGGATTATCGTTGAGTGAAGGAGTGCAGTTCGTGTAGAATCACAGGAAACGAAATAACAATCGATTTCAAATAGTGAGTAGTATGGAGTGTTCACTGTTGAATAGCCATGTCATTTTTTATCTAAGCAATATTGTCCCTCTGAAAGTTTTCAAAATAATGGTTACTGAACAAAGAATACTCTTTTCGATAACTTCATCAACAGGCTCTACAGTTTTATATTCAAAATAGAGTGAATGAATGAATTGCTGCTATGAACAACAATAATGTTTAAATAACCACTAATCGATAATATCAATAGGTTACAGTTCGACAGCATCAACATAACAATACACACTGAATGTCAGAAAAATTAGGAAAGATAATATTACAAATTTATGAATTTATAGTCTCTACTAAAGGCCGGCCAGGGCAGAAGTAGTGACTAGACTTGCTTCTTTTGCATACAAAGCACTGGTTGTTTCACGCGAATGGAAATAGCCTCTGTTGTTTGAAGCATGCGGTACTTCCATGATTTTGGAAATTTATTTGGCACCCGGTAGATGATGATAGAAAAGGATACTTCAGTGCCAGCTTTGTGGCCAGTTTGCACCAAACGGTCTAATATCGAACTGCTGATGGTTTTTACTACGCCTTTAATTAGCCACACTGGGAGATGTTCTTGAGAACGAAAAATCAAGTTCCTAGAGCAACGGCCGGTTCGCCCTTATTTAAACATTATTGTTGTTCATAACACCGATTCATTCATTACTTTTATGCATCCATAACTGTAAAGCCTGATGATGAGGTTATCGAAAAGAGTATTCTTTGTTCAGTAACCATTCTTTTCAAAATTTTACTGGGCACTTCTAAAATTTATTGAAGTGATCTTTACTGGTTGTCACAAAACTTCCTTGTAGCGCATACATTGTCGTGGGGAAAAGCATATCCAGACTTACTAGCAAAATGTTATCACGACTCTAAGCCAACTGGACGATTTGGTCCAATGAATCCAGCCAATGATTCTATATTTGAGTTTTTGAAGAATCTGTTTACAGAAGTCACAAGCCGATTTCATGATAATTACATTCATCTTGGAGGCAATGAGATGACTTTTGACTGTTGGTGAGTTCACTCATATTTTATTTCACATTTCATTGAGGAGACACGCTAAGAAATCCCGAAATTCTCAAAGAATTCTGACGGAAAACGTTTTCTTGCCTCAGACAACAAGAGATTGAATTTGTCTCATCTAGCACATTTCATCACTACTTAAAATTTGTGTTTGTTTGAATCTCAGCCAGGTTGAAATGAATGATTCTCATGTTTTGTTCGCCGGACACCTCCGAACCCCTTCAGGAAAATAGTTGAAATTAAAATAATAAAGGTATATATAAAGCGTACAGTTTGTCTGTGCAATTATTGTCCAATCATCTCTGAGTCATCATTAGTCATCAAAAACAATACCGAATGCATTGTGATTCACATTTGACAGAATAATTCTCATGCCTTATTATTAGCCTGAATGTGTTACACACCGTGAACAGTGTATGCAGGGTTTTGTATCAGCCTTCAATAAAAATGTTTAAATAAACGTCATGATGAATTGGTGGAAGTAAGGGAATCTGAACTAAACAATTTGCATATGACTGTGTGAATAATTGCAGATCATTTGTCAGCATATTTCGAATAAGTAAAACGGCGTTAATGTTGGTGGCAATTGTGAGTCATCGATGTTTCCTTTGAAGTCTTCAGTTACACATATCCCTAATGAAACCGCCAACAGTTTCAATAAAACATAAACACATTTTATCTTTCAAGATACGCATAATCAGGATCATAAATTACGTGTGAAGATTAGTGATTCATATCTATCTGTCATGCATCAAAACAGATGTGACGGTATCATCTTAACTAACTTATTCATATGATATCCTTCCATCTAATAGCATAAATAGATTGTGAAACATTTCATTCCTGTTGATGGCATAATTTGCGACTCAGCTGCATAAGAGAATTATGCCGCTTTATTTGTTTGCTGAATGTCATACACGGCTTCACTAGGAGTATATCACTTCACTTTCAGACACGAGTACGACTTACATGAACTAGTTCGTTTCCATGATTCTAGTTTCATAGATCTCACAGAAGTTGAAACTAAGTTGGATGTTAAACACCTTGCATTGTGTCTTTCCTCCAATCTTTCTTGGTCTTTCTATATCAAGTTAGTTTGTAGAAAGATATTTCGTTCAACGTTCTACGTACAGAAGTTGAGACAGTCTGAAACTACTCAGGCCTTACCTTCAAAGTTTGATGATTTGTGTTTCCTGCCTACAATTCCTTGTTTATCCCCCTAATATCTCCTGCGCTACTTAAGGGAGACTTCGTCACACGGAGAAGGGTACTGAAAATTGTCAGTAGGGTGAGTGGGATGTCACTAAACCAACTTGTTAGTGCAGCTGTAGATCGACACATGGACTCATGCAAGAAATTAGCGAATATTATCTTGTCGAACCCTGAGTATCCTCGCTATACAGAACTCTCCATTTGTATGCCATCAGGTGGCACTGTAAGCAACTATAGAAGACTTCATGGTCGGACGACTAAGTATAAAAACTGCACAATACATCATTCCACACATACAATTTATGTAATGAGAAAAGTGTAAGGTATGTATGGTATGAGAAACATGAAGTAAGTAAACGGCACTACTAGGCCTTTCCATTGTTGATATTTTGTTCTTAAAATTTATACTTCAATTTTAATTGTGTGTTCTATATTCTTTTGAACAATATTACTAATATGAATACCCTGTTGAATTATTCCTACTTGCAATATGTAAACAGAGAATCAGATGTAATTCTTGCTTTACTACATGTACTACTGAGTATTTCTGTACTCATCGATTTTATTCTCCTGCTTCCGATGAGTGAAACGAAAAATCCTTAACTGGAGTTTCTGTATAATTCGCGTTTCACTCACACAGTCACAAATATGAAGTGAAGAAATGATACATCCGAAGGCGATTCTACTTAATCTACTGGGTCTCTACAAAATAGTGTGCTATGCGCACTCACAGGTGGTTAGCGGTTGAAGTGATTGAAAGAATGAGACAAGTAACCCAGTAGGAACGACGTATTCTGCATGATTTTTAAGGCGTTCTTTATCTACCGGATGATGAATGCCCTTCCGTGTATCTGACTAGGGTTCTCCGTTTCGCTTGCCCACTGCCATTCTTTCGAAAATAAACATTCAAAACGTGAATTTGTCTTCTGCAATAATGCAAGCTATCAGTCAGTGATTTGGAAAGGTATTTTGATAGAAAATTCGGTTTCTAAATATCACTGATGAAGAACGTGGTAAGATTAAACTCATTGTATTTTGGAAAACACAAAAGATTGAGCGAAGAAATATTTACTTTTCAATTAGATCCTCTTCTCTGGCTCTACTCTAATATATGTAGCATTTTTACAATACACAACAATTTACCAAACAAGTGGTGATATGTATGTTAACAATATTTAAACAGTGTCAAAATGTCAATGGGTAGATAGTTAACGTAGAAAATCAATACACATTTAAAAAGTAGAAATGGATAGAATAAATTAATTTTACAAGAATAATATATATAATATATTATTATTGTTCCTTGGGTTCCTAGTGGAACATAGGGCTTCAACTGCACGTCTCCACTTGTTTCTGTCTTCTGCTGTACTTTTCACCTGCATCCATGTTAATCCATACTGTTTCAACTCCTCTTCATACGATCTCCTCCATGTCAGTCACCCTTGCACGTCCCAATACTCGCCGCTTCCATTTCGGATTCCACTCGAGCGATGGCCTGACGCGCGATGTCACCCAGCTGTTTCCTCAGCGAGTGTCCAATCCATCTCCTGTATATTTGTTGGGCGACTGGTTCTTGTTTTGTTTGCTCCCATAGCTTCTTGTTTGTGATTCTTTCCGGCCATCTGATCTTCAGTATAGAACGAAGACAGTTGTTGATAAAGGTCTGCAACCTGTTGGAAATATTCTTTGTGACCCTCCAAGTTTCTGATCCGTATAGAAGAACTGACTTGACGTTTGTATTGAAAATCCGAATTTTGTTGTTGATGCTGAGTAACGTAGATTTCCAGATTGGTTTCAGGTTGATGAATGTGTTTCTCGCCTTCTCGATTCTCGATTTGACATCTTCGTCCGTTCCTCCTGTAGTTGAGACAATGCTCTCTAGATAAGTGAATGAAGTAACCTCTTTCAAATCCCTCCCGTTGATGGTGATTGGCGGTGGGTGTTGTTGTTGTTGTTGGTTATTTTCATGACCTCTGTCTTGTTTATGTTCACCTGGAGTTCTGTCTTTGCTGCTTCTCCGACCAGTTTGTCGGTTTTCGCTTGTAAGTCTTCGATTTTGTGTGACATCAAACATAAAGCATCCAGGCGCGAAATCCAGAACTTCTAGGTTCTTCACGTCGGTCCAGGATATTCCTGTCTTCTCGTTTCCCACTGTCTGACGCACAATCCAGTCCACCACAATTAGGAATATCATTGGTGATAATAAGCACTCTAGTCTGACTCCTGTGTTTACTCGAAACGCCTCTCTGAGTTTTCCGTTGTGGATCACTTGACATTTGCCGTTGTCGTACAGCTGTTTCCATAATATATAAGACTTTATTTTGATAAATCGCACAGTGCTATACAGTGATATTAACTGATGATGTTTCCGGCACAATCTTTTGCTCATAATCATATCAAGTCATTCACACAACTTTGTGTTCTTTCCTTTAGGGTCAAGAATCCAGAAATACTTGAATTCATGCAAAAAATGGAATTCCCTGGCAATTATTACGAATTAGTGAACTATTACGCGTCGAAAGTTGTGGAAACTGTCAAAAGTATTGCTGGCGCAAAAGTCAACATTACACCTATTTTATATCAAGATGTTTTAGATTACGGATATCAGGTAAGTGTTGGGAGATGTGTTTAGTAGTAATTGTTTTATCCTTACACACACACACGACACTACCAGATGTGTTCATTTCATAATGTGGATTGCGGTTCAGTAAACGCCTATTGTTCATAAACATTTTAGAGTATTACCATAACTTTATAGCCTTGTTTGTTCACGGTGACTCTTTCTCATATCATGATCTCAATGGTGGGAATATTTCTCATATTCCTGATATTGCTGTTGTATTATATCTATTCGACTTTTCCGGTGTTGGTTAGTTTCATGAATGGCGATCGAATGATCAACTGTGAGTGGTTAACTAGTATTCTGGCTTATCAGCCACTTCTTAACCTTTAAAAGGAAAATGGGTTGATCGTTAGGCTGGAAACCTCACTCTTTGAAAAATCAACTCATCGCTACGATAACTTTTATGCACAGAAAAACATGAAAAATGAACTCATTTCTTGGTGGAATGTAGAAGAAGATTTCTAGGTTGAACTGCGTCTGTGGGTAGAAGCCTTCGCTGGGCCACTCAATCGAAGTGTCACCTTTCAAGCATAGCCATGAGGACACGAAGTGTTCTCACTCTGTTTGAGGTTGCTCAGAACACAGATTAAAACAGGTGTGTTATGACACTGTTAGGAATCTGTGAACATAAGTGAAATTGAATTGAAATCTCCAAATTCACAGCTATTAAGTTTATAATCTAGTCCAACCACTCAGACGACAAAAAGTACATTGAAGATGTGTCAATCACGGTATTACCGAAAAAGTAAAAAAGCTCTCATGAGCTGAACACTGGTCTCCTGAAAGAATAAGACTGCAAGATTCAAATCAAAAAGAAGGGAAATTGCAGTTATACAGTGCTGTGTACCTAAAAACAACACAGAAGGAGGACGTCTACAGACACCTGCAGACAGTAACGGACAATAACCCATGCATAATTCTTATTGGTAGCACTACTGTCACACTGTGGGCAGACGACGCAAGCAGACTGCTCATCACGAGTCTGGCGTCACTTTGTGTTGCTGAAACTCCATGTTCTGTGTGGGACAATGGTGGGTAACAATACAATAATGATAATTCGATAATTAGTGTAGCCTATTCTCCCTATTTGGTGCCCATATGTCAATGCGCGTATAACTGTAAACTTACGTTTTCTCGAGAAAGCTATACAATAGGGTTAGGTATGGTAAATCAGGCTAAATTCTCATATTCTGTAGACTCGACTGACCCAAACGGAATAGATCAATCTTTGTGCTTGACTTAGAAATCTTCGCATTACACTCGCTGAGTTGAGTTATTTGGTCCTATTGTTGGAAATAAATCAGTGAGCCACCAGAGACAGTTTCATCTGTTGAAAATTGTGCATCTCCTACTTACTGCAACACTTCGGTTGGTTTTCTATGACATTTAAGCTCTTAGATGACATCACGTGTTAATGCCCTAATCTCAGTCCGACTGGTTGTGCTATTATTCAGTGGAGTGGGGATACATCTAGTCCACGAGTCTCAAAGAAGATGAAATACGTTTCACGTTCTTCACTACTATGAATTATATTAAATCGGTATTCATTTCACATCTGCCACTGTGCATCGGTGGCACAGCCGTTGAGACGCTCAACGAACGTGCACATGGTCCGAGGTTAGATCGCCTGCCAACGCACATCTGCTATCATTGGTCGAACTGCTAAATTTGGGCTACTGATATCACCTGCCGAAAATTATATCACTGTACCGAAATACTGTGTGAAAACAAGATATGGTAAAGAAAATTACATCTAACCATGTTTTTAAAGAATTCTAGAAACTGAATATTAGTTTGGAGTGTCTCACTTATTTTTCATTTTGAACACAACGAAATGGCACGTTGTATTAGTTAGACTGTCATTTGAATAACCGAATTACTTTTCCTTCAGTCTGCTACAACATAACGTGGAAGTGATTGATCTAAAGTCAGGATAACTGTTTGGGTGTGCTAATTTCCTGAAGACATTAGCGTCAAGAGTGGCAAGTGTTGTTCCTCGTTTTATTCTCAGATCGAAGAAAGCCAAGTTCCCATTGCTCATTTTATAAGTCTTCATCTAGCTTGTCGATCGTGCTGCAATCTGGATTATTAGAAATAAGTCAACGCCAACTCCAAGTATCAGACGTAAGACATTGGTTACCCTGAGGTGATTAATATATCTATGGCATACTTTCTCCAGAAATTCGAAGATCCTAGAGGTCGAAATAGAACAGTAGCAAGTTAATTGTCGGAAAACGATCCGACTCTGTATTTATCCATTAACGATAAACAAACACCTAACAACTCCTCAAAGATAGGCTGAAGACATCTCAGATAGCTAAGAAATCCTTCCTTGTAATCACAATTTAATCGAAATCTCACATCCTTAGAATAAGGTGTCTCTCACTTTCTAGATTACCATCTGATCGTAAATTTCTCTCATTAAAAGGTATTTGTATTCGTTCAACAAACAACCATTAATTACATAAATGTTTGATTCCATCTTATAGGGTGACGAAAACACAGTCATTCATGTTTGGCAAAGCTTCGACTGGAAAGAATATACCAAAATTGCTACCGAAAACAAATTCAACGTCATAGTTTCTGGCGTTTGGGATTTAACTGATCTACATAACGAATATGATTGGATAAAGCACTACGAACAAGATATCAGAGAATTTGGAGGTAAGTTGATTTACCGCATGGTTTGACAGGAATGGCGTCATTAACCAAACTTACGTGTTGACATTATCTATTGAATTTGCATAATTTCGAGCTTATTTGTCATTTACCAGTGTAATTTGAAATTACACAGTATGCGGTCGTATAGGTAACAACTCAGGATTCTAAAGTTGAGGAATTCAAAAATAATAGAGAGAAGATGTAAGTCGGTTGGATGATTTTATTGTTGTTGCAATATGTGAGCTGGGTTGTTGAATTGCAGATTCATAAACACTGAACACACACATCCTCAAAAGCAATGGTTCAGTAATGAATCTAGATCTGATGAAGTATGCATGCACCTCGATGATGAATATGTCACAAATGTGAACTCAGATTTCTATCTCACATTCAACAAAAATGTGTACCTGAGAAAGAGGGCTCGAAATTGAGTATGATGAAAAGATAGATGGTCTGAATTTCATGGCATCAGAATAAAAATAATCCTGAATAATTGGCACTTTATTACTGCATGCCTCTCTGTAACTGGCGACTAAGCAGTTCAGCTTGCATAATTTCAACCGAAACTTGTTGTGAAAGAAGAGCAATTGATGAATTATTTTATGTTGGCGTCAATAGTAGGATTGATAATTAGTGATTTCGACACCAGTATTGGTTCGTCAATTACTTCTGTTTGTGAAAACCCACGTAAATGAAGACGGAAGGATGAGAAACTCCACACTAACAATTCGCCTGCATGATTCATTAATACATCATTTATAAATACTACGTACCTCGGAGGGTTAAGTTAACAAATGAGCAAATATATTGGTTGCATGAGGTCGCTTTTCCAGACTGTTCGATTGCATTATCATCAGTGTCCCGCGCAGGAACAGATAGTTTTACTGCTGTGTGCCTATTTGAGATCGTTTTAAGTGTTAAAAATGAATGAGGCATATAATTTATCGTACTGGCGGTGTTTCTTCTGTTGTGGTGAGTTCAATCCAAATTTTCCATGACAGTTTCATATGGTTTTAGTTTCTTCCCCCTTCGACACAAATCTCACGTAAACTGACACAGTCTGATCACATCTACTAATGAGACATTTCATGCGGTAGAAGAATTTATCAGTTACTCAGTTAGACTAGTACTGTTAAAGTATGAGACCATCACAGTTTTAACCTTATGATCTGCTGCTTATGCCACAGCATCTATTTGATTTCGAAAGTGACGACTAGCAGTAGCGATGAGAACAGGGCCAACATTACAAAGTGAGTTCGTACCAATGATCTTGGAAGCGAATCATTCGTTGGACTACAAAACCTGTAGTTATTGCAGCTTCAGCATGAATTTCGTTCACGAATGTGGGTGCAAAATTCATCCTGATCTCGTTTCCAAATACTGTTTGGACGATGGGTTAACAGAACGTCATGTTTATAATTGAGATAAAGTGGTAAGTATTGTAGTTGGAGCATAGATAAGGGTTGAAGTGTTTGATTACTGTTGGTATTTTCCTCGCAAATGGATATGTATTGGAGGAGAGTATTCCCTTGTTCATAGGGATGAAACTGCGATGGCCAAGTATGAAATTTCACTCGATGTTCTCCTCAGCATCTGACGTATTCATGTCCATTTTCTCCTAAATATTTGTTGTGCAATAGATTGTAGATTGGTTCGTTCGCAGAGTTTCTTGTTTCTAATTGCTTCTCGCCAGCCGGTCAATTGATATTCGATATTGAGCCAGAGAGGACAGCTGTTGACAAAAGTCTGCAGCTTGCTGGAAATGCTTCTAGTGACACCCAACGCAAGTTTCTGATCGATATATAAGTAGTGACTGACTTCACATTTTTGTTGAAAATCAGAATTTGTTCTTTATGTGGAGTACATCAAAGTTCGAAACTCATTTCAGAGCTACGAAGATCAGTCTAGCATTTCCGACGCCTCAAATACAGCGCGCTCTTAATTAGTTATTTAACTAACCATTTCTAAATCAAAAATCAGTGTCTAACTTTATCGATACTGCCGACTCCTCTCATTCAGAAGACAGCAACACATCAAACCTTAACATATGAAACCATCTGAATTGTGAATGTTTCATTCACCAGTGAACTCGGCATATCTGAATTTGCAAATTACAGTAATCGTCACTCAGTCTATCAGCTACCTGTGATGATAATAATAACTATCATGTCTTTTACAGGATCAGACAAGGAAGCTTCATTGGTCATCGGAGGTGAAGGTATACTGTGGGGCGCAAGTGTGGATGAGACCAATGTGATCACCCTAGCATGGTAAGTACAGTTTGTAAATCCCATATTGGACTTCTGGTAATATCAGCATTCGACCATTTAACAAAAAGTTTTAAATTTAGAAGAAATCCCCATTTAGACATTTTGAAAACAGAAAGATTGAGAGAAGAAATATTTTACTTTTCAGTTAGATCCTCATCTCTGACTCTACTCTAACGTACATAGCATTTTTCTTACAATACACAACAGTTTACCAATCAAGTGGCGATACTTTGTTTAACAATAATTAGTCAGGTTCATCATCGTATTTCCGAACATCATCCAACATGGTTAAGCAAGGGACAAACAAGATGTATTCGTAGCTCTATTTTAGCACACCTTGTAGATAGTTGACGTTAATACTGCATTTTAAATTATTCATCGCATTCCTACTAATCTTAATTTTGCTCTACGAGTTCCTCTTCTACAGACAGCTGAAGCAATGATAATCCACCTGAAGAAGCCAAGCCTGTGTGTTCAGAAGAAAGTTTTACAGCCATTTTCCTAACCTTGGCCATCGTTACATGAATGTATAAACCGGACTACTTCGCCCCCTCCCCCTAAATCTTTAAAAATTATAATTGTCCAAATTATTTTATTTTTCTGACCACTTCATCTTTAATTACGTGTTATCCTTGTAAAATTATTTATTCTTACCATTTCTACCTTTTAAATGTGTATTGATTTCCTTCGTTTATTATCAACCCCCCACTGACATTTTGACACTGACTAATTATTATTAATAAAGTATCGCCACTTGATTGGTAGACTTTCTTGTATTGTAAGAAAAATGCTATGTATATTAGAGTAGAGTCAGAGATTAGGATCTAACTGAAAAGTAAAGTATTTCTTCTCTCAACCTTTCTGTTTTTAAAATGGTTTCAGTTGAGTAACGTGGAAATGAACCAAGTGTTTATAAAGATTTTTTGAGTCGACAAGACAACTTAGTGAAAATTTCGCTTGAGGCAGAAAATAATAAAGTAACACAGAGCTGTCTCTGCTGGGATATGAGCATTCAATAACATCCCTTAAGGTTGAGATGAACCAAGATGGACAGATTGATGAGACTGCATGGTTAGCCAATCGTCAAACAAATATCATAAAGATGAATTGTGATTTACAGTACTCCTATGACTGTTTTCAACGTATCGCATATTTTAACAGTCACTATTTTGGAATGTTAACCGCTAAAAATGGGGTTGAAGGTCCTACTGATTTCGAGATCAAATGACCATTACTGAATTTTCAGGCTAGGTTGACGCTGGCCTCTCTTAGACTTACATCTTTTCATCAACCAATGGCACAGCTGGCCAGATACTGAGTGATACGCCTTCGTATATGCTACGAAGGCGAGACTCATACAAGAAATGATGCAGGGAGATATCCAGTTTATGACGGACCGATTTTTGAATAGCCTGATAAAAATATTTAGTGTGACATTATTTTTCTTGCTTTATTTGCTACACTGAAGAATTTTCTCTCATTTCTGTGACATACATATGCAGGCCCAGAGGTGCTGCTGTAGCTGAAAGATTATGGTCGCAAGACCCTGATACTAATGAAGAATTCTCACAACGAATCGGTGAACTTCGATGCAGAATGCTGTAGTGAGTCCTTGTATTCTTATATTCATGTGTAATCATGTATATTGTGAAGTTCTACTGCAACATGTTTGTGGCATGTCCTTTTCTCCGAAATACTCACTGTTAAATTTATTCACTTCTTTCACTGTTGATTCGCAGTTTTCATCGTATCTTGACCCTGCGGCAATGTTTGTAACGTCCATTTTGTTTCTTACGGAGAATCTGATCTTACTTAATTTTGCTGCATATAATATTAGCACAAGCGCGGAAATCAGAAAATTTATCCAGCCGCGTTTATTTGAATGTTTTTGTCTTTAAAGCAAATGCAAAATTCAAAGATTTGTTAGATTAATTCATTGGAAAGTGAAGTTCACCAAACGATTCTACCGCCTTGGATGTATTAAACATCTTAGAGCTCTTCAGTGCACATGATGAATGTTGTGTAGGTGCTAGTGAAGGCTGTTATTCAACCTTGATGATTAATTTGATGGTTTCGTGTGCTAAACTGTTAGCAAATCACCTAACTCGATAAATAACAATTTGAAGACAAAACACGTAGTTCAGCAAAGAGGCTCTTTTCGGTGAGTGCATTCTCCCGGTTAGCTGTACAGTAGCACTTATGTAAATCTTTTCTCACGAGAAAAGGTAGCAACAAAGTGATGAATTGTCACAAAAATAGTTGTCGATATTTTTCAGTGCATATGAAGAGTTGAATATGTGTATCAGAATTACGTAAAGTTTAATCATGATGAACATAGAAACGAAGGAGAACGAGTTACGTGAGAGTCCCAAAGACATACGACAGTTAACAGAGATACAAAATCAAACAAACTAAAATCAAGTCGGTAAAAATCAACACAATTATAGCCATGATGTCAGATATAATTGAATAACTTCCTTTTTGTACACATATCTCTGGTTTCCCTAAATGAATCGTTAAGGCTTCTGCAATGGTAAGGAGAAGACAGCGTTTTGCCCTCGATAGATTCTTCTTCATTTTGTAGATTACTTTGAAGGAGGCGTTTGTTGAGACGAAACGGCCGATGCTCTCTAGATTCGATTATTATTCGATTATTGTACTCCTCAAGGAAGAACTATTACATATATGCAACCATGAGCTGGATAGTGTTCTTGAACGTTTCCAGTCAGGATATGCATCGAACTGCTAATGCATCTGGCACCAAAAGAGTAGGTGAACTGATGTATGCACACACAACATAACAATTTAACGAGGAGCATTTGCATTTTTATACGCATTATCGCTGTCTACCAATACTAGTTATTCAATGTGTGAAGCAACAAAGCTGATTGTAAATTTCCTTGTAATTGTTTGACGATTTATTTCAGTAACAACATAGAAGCTCATCCAGTCAACGGTCCAGGTTTCTGCCCAACTAAAATTTCGAGAACATGAACAAACTGGAGAAAGTGAATGAAGATTGCTACTTACCCTTTTGTGCATCAGAGTTTTATTGATTTCTATTTTATTAAAATGATTTTTCTAAATATTTTTATTATCCACTCAAATACACTGTTTTGAAAGAAGTATCTTTTGGCTGTCTGAGTGTGTACAGACTTTGCGAGTTTGCTTTCTGCAACAAAATGAACATTATCTCAGCACACTTTTTATAAGTCGGCGCTGTATGAACGCCTATCAATGGTCAATGTAGTACATGTCTAACTCACAGCTTCACTGTCACATCTTCATTCGGTTGTCTGTCATCTGTACCAGTTGGTTCAAATACTAACAAAAAGCTTTTATTTTCCCCTCCTATGTTCTTATCCACGTAATGATTGAATGTCCAACTGATCACTTATCTTCTAACTACTGTTTGAGGAAATGGCGTTGGATGCTACTTGAAGCCATCTTCAAAGCATACTAAAGCCACTTACATTTCATTCCGAATGTTCATCGAGCTGCAGACTGTTGACTGGTTTGCTGTAACAGTAACTCGATGCATATTCTTTCTGACTGGCCATCTGATCTTAAGTGTAGAACGGAGACAGTTGCTGATGAAAATCTGCATGTTGCTGAAAATGCTGTCTGTGAAACATGCGTCAAGTCCCTCAAACATATGTCAGCACTGCCTTAAGGTTTGTGTTAGGAATTCGAATGTTGTTCTAATCCCGAGTGTTATAGATAGTTACGCCGATTTCAGAGTAATGAATTCTGATTTCGCCTCCGTGACTCGATCCGATGTGGCCAAAATGATCTTACTTGAGTAGGATAATTGAAGCAAGAAGGTTCGTTTAGATTACTCTAGCTGATGCTTAGTATTGTTTTTACCAGGCGTCTTCATCACCACCTCATTTTCAACGCTTGTATCAATTCGTGTTTTTACTGCTACCTCTGTTAACTTCTTGGTTAGGCTAGAATTTGGTCACTGGTCCGAAATTCACTTCTCTCACCCTCCCAGCTTCTTTATTCATAGTTTGTGTGGATTTCAATTCTTGTGAACACATCTTGCCAAGATTAACGGATCAGTAGAATGCTGTCCTGATTACTGGTCGTCTAGTTAAAGCACCAGACTTCCTATCCATAAGTGATTTGTTGCAGTCTGAAATTAAGGTGATTCGCAACAAATTTATTCGCCTAAATAACTAGAATACCTGCGATAAGTCACCCGCTCATGCAGACTGATCACCCACATAGAAGTAATTTAAACAATGCATGGAGTTGTACCTTACGTATTGCTCCCATGGCTTTAGTCAAACCTTTTAGTGCATGATATATGAAGAAGTGTGGCGGCAAAGGCGTGAATGAATGAGGAGCGTTCGCGTACCGTGACAGACTGCAGTCATTGACAATCCTTTCTAAAAGCTCTGCGTATAAAACATTTATTCTGTTGTCAGTGAGATACTCAGAAGCGGAATTTCAACAAGGAAAGAATTCTTCGACTGTTATAGTTTCTAACTTCATCATCAGGTAGTTTGTAAATTCATAAAATATACAGTCATACATTTTTACTTCCTGGTGATATTTTAATCAAATTTCAGTGCTCATTATGATATAAAGGATTTCCATCCTTCCCTGGCTACGGATTTCCCTGGAAGTAAGATTTTTCAAGATATCGGATACTGGCTCTGTGTCATTCATATTGCATGTACTGAATGTAAGAGATTCAGTGAACAAAGATTCATTGGTCATGTCAATATGATACTTCTTAAAAGTGTGGCACTAACTCACCTTAATGTGTACGGCTATGCGTTAGTGAGTGCGCAGTGATTAATACGTTTTCCTGGAAATCGTTGATTTTACTGGGATCAGTCAATCTCTTCACTTGGCTGAATTTCTCCATCCCGATAACCTACATTAAGCAGAAATACTGGTCTCTTTTGTTTAATCATGGCATTTTCATATATATATCCCAGAACATTCTTTCCTATGAGTTGTCAGTGGACTTCCAAGTTAGAAAATTCATGTTGAGTTGAAGCCACATTTATGCGTTATTCCTAGCAAACTAAAATGTATCATCTCTTGAAGAACCTCGTGATGGTTATGACAAACTCACTAATACGAAATGTTTAATATGACTTCAGGGAAGGTAAACATCAGTTAACATATCTGTGAGTATTCGACGCAATTATCTTCGAAAATGGTCAGTGGAAAAGTGGTTTATGAAATCTTTATCTGCTTAACTCTCTGCATAGCAGGAAGAAGTGGTTTCCGTCAAGTCATAGTGAACTTGTGAGTAAAACAACAGAAGTCGACGATGAAAATAATGAAGAAGCCTATGCGTATTCAGTGTATTTATTCAGTGTTCGAGAATGTAAGACACGAATTCTCTTTCTTGTCAATCTGATGAATCCACTTGGTTTCAGTAAATTCAGGGCTTCATTGATATTTGAACTGAACCATTTGAAATAGTTTATTTTGAAACGATAGTTTTGTGAAAAATATAACAGAAAAACGTGTGGTATTAGTTATTAATCTGTGTTACTTTATTATTCATTGAAGTGACTATTCATGTACAAATGTTAAATGGGCTGAAAAAATGTGTTTCATTTCAAAAACAAATAGTCGTATTAGTTATTTTTCTACTGAAATATGTGAGTACTTTGAAACTAACATCAAAGAGAGAGAGACAGAGAGCGACGGAAAGATAACAAGACGCACATTTTATTCTGATTTATGTAGTTTTAGTTTGATCAGTGAACAAATTACACTATAGTCTTTAGACTCGCAGTTATATTCCCGCGTTAAATGAACAGTTTTGAGTGGTTTTTTTTATGAAAAGTATTTTGTTAGATTGTAGTGATACGTGTTAGAATGGTCGAACATTCTATGACATCACTTAGTTTATGCTCACAGCTATTCGGGGTGTTTTTTCATTTTCTCTAGTTTGGTTTGAAGGGATTAGTTATGTTTTACGAGTTGATCACGGACTGATATCAGTTAGAGAACCATTGAAAACCAGGGAGTACTGGACAGCTGCTGTTTCATCCTAGTTTGAGAACCATCGGCAGTACGCACCCACTGGGATTCGAACCCAGGACCTTCCGGCTACAAGGCAAGCTCGTATACCATTCAGCCATTCGCGCTAAAATCACGAATTGGTAGAAGTCAGAATTCATGAGCCATTGAATCGGGTCCCAGTGTTTTTTCATACTTATTCCTAATGAGTAATAGTCGTCATTTTGTAAGCTTAAATTGTCGCAAGTAAATCATTGAAATCTACTGAAGCTTACTGAATGTACAAGGGTAACGCTGAGATCCTTCTTGGACGATAGTTTTGTCAAAAATATAACGGAAAATCGTGTTGTATTTGTTATTCATCTTTGCCACTTTATCATTCATTGAAGTGACTATTCATGTACAAATATCAAGTAGGCTGAAAAAATGTGTTTCATTTCGTAAACAAATAGTCGTATTAGTTGTTTTTTGTCTACTGAAATATGAGCGTGTACTTTGAAAGTAACATCAAAGAGACACAGACGGGGAAAGATAACAAGACGCACATTTTATTCTGATTTATGTAGTTTTAGTCTAATCACAAAATAAATTACACCTTAATCTTTGAACTCGTAGTTATATTCTCAAGTTAAGTGAACAGTTTTGAGTGATTAATTTTTATGAAAAGTATTTTGTTAGATTGTACTGATACGTGTTAGAATGATCGAACATTCTATGGCATCACTTAGTTTATATTCACAGCTATTCGGGGTGTTTTTTCATACTTATTTCTACTGAATAATAGTCGTCATTTTGTAAGCTTATATTTTCATAAAAAAATCATTGAAATCTATTGAGGCTTATTGAATGTACAAGTGTAATACTGAGACCCTTATAAGGCAAACACTAAGGCATAATCACGTCTGTTTCCTACACTTATTCGCTTCACATTCCAGTGACTAATTGTCACTGTTACTGTTTACAATTCAAAAAGAAGTGTATGCATACTGAAGATAATCCCTCATATTTAACAGCCTTTCACTGGATTTTGAGTACTTTCTCACTGTTACAGTCAGATATATTTAGGGAAATCGTATTTCTGACGTAGTGACTTGCAGATTCTCGTTGTATACTCAAAATAACAAACATTGTGTGAAATGTCTTCTGTACCAGAGATACAGTGAATGAACACTGTTAGGTGCATCACGATAACTGGTGCCCATGTACTGTAGTCTGTTTCAATGATAGCTGGAGGGTGGATCCAGTGTAAATGTATTATCAGGATGAGAGTGGCGAGAATTGTCTCACAGTATCAATTGGCATCCTACGGTGTGGAATTAATATTTTTGATTCCACAACGTCTTCAAATAATGTATCCTGAGTAAGGTACATCAATGAAATCGAGCAGTTAGTAAACTTCTGAGAAAAAACATCATGGCAAAATGACTGATGTATGGTTCTATAAGTGTGAAATCCATCCTAAAAATATCTTGAAACTAGTGGGTGCTTCGGTGTCTTCTGTAGAGACGACATCTACAAAGTGGTGACTGAATTATGTTGAGTCAGAACTCATATGATTCTTCCATTATATGACTGAGCCAAAATTTACTTGCATATTATCAAATCCATCTCCCTTGCCATTTCATTCACATCGTCATTGCTGCTTCTTCTCTGTGAGAAATTGGCGGATGAGATAATAGATGAGGTTGAAATCTCAGTCTGTTTGTGTCAGGTTTAACGGATAGATTCGTTGGAGGTGAGAGCATGCATCGAATCGCATTCTCATGGAGTTTCAATTTCACATGTCAGATTCGGGACTGAGATGAGTTGTGATGAAGAGACTGAGTAGCAATCAAATGAGGAGCAACTCAAAATTAAATTTCGTGCATCTACATAGGCGGAAAAGTACGTAGAAACATTCGCCAGTCTCCACTTCAACTTAATTTCAATAATTATGCTGAATGCACGTGATAGAACACAACAAGGCAGTTATTATCTGCATATTTCTAAGTATGACCAATAGTTTGAAGTTGTCGGTTTTTACTGATCCAATGCAGTTTTGCTGGTGTACTCACATGATACCCTGTCGTCCAGTTTAAACTCACCTCTTGTAACACCGATCTGAGATTATCACAGATCTAATTATTATTATTGTTTCCTTAAATTCGTAGAGGAACATAGGGCTCCAGCCTTGCGTCTCCATTGCGTTTAATTCGAGTCTTCACCTGCCTCCAAGTCTGCCAACATGTTTTCATCTCCTCTTCACATGACCTCCTCCAAGTTACTCTTGGATGACCGACTCGCCACTCCCCTTTCGGGTTCCACTCGAGCAATGGCTTGTCTAGTGATGTCACTTGATTGTTTCCTCGGAGTATGGCCAGTCAATCTCCATTTCTTCCTGCATATTTGTTTCACAGTCGGATCCTTCTGGGCTGGTTCGCTCATTTCCACAGATCCCTGTTCCTGATCTTTTCTGGCCATCTGATTTTGAGTAGTATTGAGCGAAGACAACTGTTGATGAAGGTCTGTAGTTTGTTTGAGATGCTCTTTATGACGCGTGAAGTCTCTGATACATCCGTGTCGTAGCACTGACTTCACATTGGAGTTGAAAATCCGGATTTTGTTTTTGATGCTGAGTGCTGTTGACCTCGACACAGACTTGATAGTAGTGAAAGCTTACTTTGCTTTCCAGATGCTCGCTTTTATATCCTCGTCAGTTCCGCCTGTAGTTGAAACGATGCTTTCTAGGTCGGTAGGTAAACGAGGTTGTTTCTTTCAGGTTCCTCCCATTTATGCTGATTGTTGTCTGTTGTTGTTGTTCTTGTCCGGGAATCTTCATCACCTCTGTTTTCTCTATGTTCACCTGAAGTCCTCTCTTCGCTGGATGCTTCTTCTGCCAACTTGTTGCTTTTCGCTTGCATATCTTCCAGTTTGTGGGAAATCAGACATATATCATCGGTGAAGTCCAGATCCTCCAAGTATTTTGTGTGAGTCCATTTTATGCCTGTTTCCTCATTGCCCGCTGCTGTTTGTCGCATTATCCAATCTACTACAATCAGGAAAATCATTGGTGATAGTACGCAGCCAGCTTGTCTCACTCCGGTCCTCACTTCGAAGGATTCCGGAAGTTTCCCGTTGTGGACTACTTGGCATGCAGCATTGTCGTACAACTGTTGGATGAGATGTATAATTGTCGGTGGCACTCCGTAGTAGCGAAGTAGTTTCCAAATCACCTCTCGATCGACGCTATCGAAGGCCTTTTCAAAGTCGATGAAGTAGAGATAGAGAGGTGACTGCCATTCCAAGCTTTGTTCAATGATGATCCGTAATGTGATGATCTGATCAATGCATGACTTGTTTTTCCTGATTCCAGCTTCCACTTCCTAGAGATTGAGATGAAGTTAATTTGGTTTTTGGTTCGCCCATCTGGTGACATCCATGTAGCCTTGTGGATGTCCTTGCGTTTGTATACGCTGCCACCAACCACTAGTTCATTGATGGAGCAGAAGTCGGCGAAGAGTTCTCTATTTTCATTCATTTCTCCGAGAGCTTCTCCACCGATGATGAATTCCCTTCCTGTGTTGTCTGGTTGCAGTTTGTCGTTCATGTCTCCCATTAGTATTTTAATGTCACCAACCGGAGTATTGTCCATTGTTGCCTGTAGTTGTCTGTAGAATTCTTCTTTCGTTTCGAGGTCTGCGTTGTTGGTCGGTGCATAGCATTGTATAACTGACACATTCTTTCCTTTGGAGTTGAATCTGGTGGTCATTATCCTGGGGAGATCGCCTCTCATTGCATCAGGGCCTTCGTCGGCGTTGGTGACATCATGATAGTCACGCCCTCGGTGTGCATGTAGTTGTCTTCTGGGTGACCGAAATAGATTACTGTCTCTCCCATTGACAATTTGGTGAGTCCATTCCTGTTCCATCGGCTTTCACATATCCCCAGTAATTGAATTCCGTATCTTTTCATTTCGTTTGCGATCTGTGCAGCTTTGCCAATCTCGTACATAGTGCGGATATTCCATGTCCCCACAAAGACTTTTACTTTCGGCGCAAGGAGATTCATCGTGCTGAAGTTTCTGTAGCAACTTTGTTTACAGGGTGGGGTTACCAGCCTCATGCCTAAGAAGAGGGTTGTTACATTAGAATATGGTTTACAGAGGAGCAACTTTGTGGGTGGCTCCCCCTAAAAAAAAGGAAAACAAGGAATAAAGGAATGAGAACAACACCAGCACAGGAAAATAATTCACAACAGGAAGGGTAACAAGTGACAACAACAATAATTATATCACAGTCAATTACAGTAAACCGAAATGATACCAAAATCATAGACTCACTGACTTGAGCCAACTTGAACATGTAAATGCATCAGTATATACAATCATAGATATTAGTTAGTGTTAAACAAGCACAGAGTGACAAATACATAGTTATTGGTATTATCTATCAAAAGTATTATATCCAAGATTCAGTGTTTCAAAAGCAAATGATTGCAATAGTTTTTTGCACTTTTTGGCAAGATATTTCACAAAAATAAGAGTTTTAGGTAACTATGTAAATGTAACGTATTCATCGAAAAGCGCGTCAAGGTTCTCACAGGTCTAAGAGAACTCAAACGTTTTCACAAACCGATGTGTATTCTACACTAGTTCAATTTTCAAATAATAATATCTCTCCTTTTACTGCAGTGATCTGGATTTAATTAACTATAACACTAATACCAATACAATTATCCCCACACCTTATACTGACTATCGCATGAAAATACTTGCAAATTTATTTTTTCTAAGCCTTTAAACAAAGATTCTCCACTTTATAGAACTGTTTCTCGGTTAGAATGTATGTGAGAGTTCGTAACTTGAAAGAAAACGAATGTAATATCTATAACTGCAGGTCATTATAACACTACACAGAGAAACGGAGTTAATTGAGATGGTGGTGGACTTCAGACAGGCTTCAATAATTTCTGAAAGAGAACTTTTCCATGCACGTAATTACTTCCCATCAATTACAGTTACATTCGAACAATAAACACTAGGGGAGCTGTAATCTGGAGTTCAAAAGTAGACGAAATCAATAGGATATCCCTACAGTCTACAAATCTTAGTCAACCTCCATCACACTAATTATATTGTTCATTTCTCTGAAACAGATGGGTATGTTTACAAGCAATCTGCGTCTCATAGAGTCACTTTTACAAAAATGCATATGTCATGCATAATTACATACAGACTTTGGCACACAAAGTAGACATCTTATCTTGTCACCGGCCATTTCCAATACTATGATGAAGTCCGAACTAACGGAAATACCTCAGATACTCGACTTAACCTACAGACGCTTTCTAGGAGACAGGTCATTACTAACAAACGCCATTATCTGGCCCTTTTTGGTTTTCGAATCCTCGAAAGGGAGACCTTGGAAAATACAACGGCAACACCGTGACCACTAACCTTAGTGGTAAGAAACGTGCGGGAAAACCGACAGTTTTTTGAAGGATACCGGAGAGTTGAATGTATTTGGGTTCACCAATATAATAATATCCATACAGATATGGTCCTAAAAATAGCCATTACTACCTTGTTTGGCTTAAGTGAACTCATCCTTGTGTCTTTTTAAATAATAAACGCTGCTCTGGCATTCTAACCATTAATGTATCAGTTCCTCCACGGTCTTTCTTAGTTATTAATATGCATTCTCGACCTACCCACTGGCAGTTCAGATGAGGTCTATATCACTCGGATGGCTACATAATTGAACCAAATCCTAACTGAGATACTAACGTTTACCCTTTTTAGCTGAAGATGTCACTTACCGTGCGATCAGATTCTCACCGTCACTCAACTCACTGTCATCTTTTCTCATGTCTTACAACCATCACTTCATTGTCTATTTGAAATAGCCTGTTTGCTTCATTTGTAACTTTGGCTATTCAGTCACCCATAAACTCTGAGTGGTTCTTATTTGAAAGGCTGTTTCCTTCAGGTGAAACAGTGAATTTGTGTTTTGGTTAACAAAGACATCTCTGGCATTTCTCTTTAGTGAGCTTTAAAAAAACTTGTAGCAGTGGATTTTCTATTCGAAACAGTAATTTAGAGCAACGTGGAATTTTCAGTATGTCAAAAGGTCAGCGACACCTAGCATTCCCATCCAGCCCTACTTTGCTAACCTTTGGTGACCGGATGAGAACCGATGAATGTCTCCTGAATCCTGTCTTCTGTAATGACGTAACCAAACTCAATGCCACTATAGTGGCGATGAATATGTGAATTTCACTACAGTTAAACTGCAGGCAACATATTTTTGACCATTTTATTTCTGGAAAATATATATATTGCAATTGAATAACATCAGCAAATGTGAAATCTATTTGCTTCAGGGGAAGGCAGGAGTATCATTAATAAAATAGTTATATGAGTCACACACACACATGCACACTGATCGAACAGCAGACATGCATAATTGACGTCTGAAACAGAGATCAATGCTAACTCCACAAGGGTTATAACCGACAGGATCGAAGTGATATTTGTTAAGTAGGCCGTCAAGTTAGTTGTCACTGTTGTTTAACACGCTCATCGCATGCAACGACACATTGGCTTGTTGCAGTCTAACCGACAGACGAACACAAAACAACCATCACTTTACAATCATGAATGTTACTTGCAGTCTGCTCACACCAAAATGTGAGCTTATTGGCGTCCACTGAATTTCAGGAGAGGCATTCATATTCCATCCACCGATATCATAAGTAGACGTAAGCGTTACTGTGTTAGTTTATTCCCTATGAGTTTGTTTATTAGATATATCACACAGTGAGTGAAACAGTATCATTTACTGGATGACAATGTTTCGAGCACAATTTATTGTTCATAATCATATCCCTGATAATTACAAGACTTGAAAATTTGAGCTTTATGGTTTTCTTTGTTTTTTTTCTATTTGTCATACGGGTGGTAGAATTTTCCAGATGTTTGAGACACCATTATATGCAATTACTTACAACCATACAATAGAATGAGATAAGATGACGGTATTCAAATCTAATGTAACAGGGTGAACAGAGAGAGATATTGATAATGGAAGCTTTATTTATCGAATCAACTGCGAACACGTGTATTAGGAATGATTCAGCACCTGTCCACTCGGACACCTGGAAAATTCTACTGCCACTACGACAAATAAGAGAGAATTAACAAAAATATAGAACTCAAGCTTTTAAGTCGTGTGATTATCATGCATACGATTATGAACCACAATAAATTGTGCTAGAAGCCATGTCATCCAGTAAATAATACTGTTTCACTCACTATGTGATATATCTAATAAACAAATTAATATAGACGTGAACGGATTTAAAAATGCCTACTTCAGTGGGTGCTTCGACCTCCAGGAGTTGAAAACAATTAGGCGCTTTGTATTACCCTACTTTTAACGAGAAGATTGGAAATTGTAAGAGTTAGCATAGCTTAACATAACTCCGACTCCTAAACAGTGGTTAGTAACAGCCTACCATGAATCATTTCAGGATGCAATTAGCCGAATGGTTATTCTTATAGTCAGTCCCCAAAAACCGTTTAGCATTATAGGCACCATAAACTTAATTCTGGACTTAAAAAATGAGCGATCTTTGTAACACAACTACTGGAAATATTAAAGGATGAATTTCGCTCGACACGCTCTTCCACTCCTTGTGAGATAACAGCAGTCTCTTGTCTGATCTTCGGGTGACGTTAGTCATCACTATACGCCTACCCACATATATCCTGAATGGCGTCCGTAATGCAAGAAGGAGTGTGTTTTTCGTGAGTGGCATCACGACATTTTCATTACAAACGTAACAGTCTATTGGGAGTTCCTTAAACACAATCGATTATTCCCAATACGTCGGAAGTATGTGCAAGGACAGATAAATATGGAGTCATGTGACAAACTTCTTACTGCCATATATTTCATAATACTACACATCTGATAAATTTTATTTACATGGGCCGCCGAGTCGAGACTGGACGACTCATCGGTTTAGAGAGGACAGAGATCCTTGTCACAGCAAGAAATACTAAATAATGTGGTCAAAATGCCTGTTTTAGGTACAATAGCCTCTATAGTTCTATCATCTTCCTCTCTTAACTTTGTCAAAGTGAATTTCCAAAGATTGACAGGATTCACCATGCCCTCTGTATGCATCGTCAATTTTTATATCAATGACTAGCTGTTACATCTAATGAAGTATTTGTGTGAGACTGAAATCACTAAAATGTACGTCTGGCGAGAATTCTTGCACCTACCGCTAATCTGTAGGCACAACTCTTTTTATCAGAGCACCTTTTAAACGATCCTGAAGTTTTCACGAGGGATCGGCGACGATCTCACACCTATCCCCGATAATATTTTCAGGAAGCCACACAATAACTAAGTGACACCTAAGACAAGGGGTGAAAAAAATTTCCGTAAGAGCGAACCCTACGAATGTTCGTGTGTCCAGAAGGTGTTGTGGTACTTACAACCTGTACAAGAAAGTCGTTATCAGCATTCCGTGTGGTAAGTTATGATGAGAACATACATTATAAATTATAAAATGACCCAAGAACTAACACAAATGAGAATATGGGAACAATCTGCAGTGCGAAAGCAAGGCAAACTACAACCAGTAAATTACTGAGGGTATCGGTAAACCGAACTGCACTTATGGCACGGATTCATTAATTGTAGATGAGGGGTTGTGTGGATGACATTTCACACTATAAATGCCACACTAGACAGGATGTACTAATTCCACAACTTGATCTGAACTTTACCAAACCTCCGACAGTTGGTAACAACAGTTGAATCAAAAAGGTTTGGCTTTTGAAACAAAATGTTCTGCAGAACAACTTGTTTAGAACACTGAACGTCACAGTGACGTCGAGAAGAGCTTTCAGAAGCTCATCTGATCAACTTGGCTGAACTATGAAGTATGATGTCGTATGTATTACCAGATGAAAGAAAAGTGCAAAATAGCGTCCAAGACTGGTCGAAAAAATACACCAAAAAAAAACAGCAGAGACCTTAAGCATGACCGAGTGGGCAGAAGTTTGTCCGGTCATAATTGTGCCCATGTAGTTTTAGCCCTATAATCATTCTGGTTCATTGAAAGATGCATCAACACTAAGCTTTACTAGAATGCAGATATTTTCCGCAGTTTTTCCGAAGTTCGCTGAAATAAAGTGATTCCAGGGAAGTTGGATGGCCAGTGTCTGATACACATATACACAGAACACGCATATCCTAAGCTGGAAATTTCCACTTTATATGAAAACACTCACTGACTCACGTTCAATCATCGTAACATTTGTATTTCCCAGAAAATTATTTACAAAAATCATTATAATTATCTAAATTCCAGTAATACACAACCCACAAACAAACCATTGGGTGATACGCTGATTTGGTTGGATGATATTTTTCTCATCAGATGTCGAATAAGTTCAAAATCCAATTCTCAATTAGAATAAAACTAGTTGATCTTCGAGTGAGAAATACACTTCTGAGAAAAGAAAAATCATGATCTCTTATTCTGCGTTGTTCGTAATTGTGTTACTCCTCAGTAATGCAAGTCGGCGCACTCTAGCTATAGTCCCAAAGCCATCAGTTTACAGCAAAGATTCAACAGCCTGCAACCTGGTGCACACACTCACTTACGAACACAACTACCCAAATTGCTTTATACTCATAGACGCACTGACAAGATTTCAACTCCGTCTAGCATCACAGCATCCGCCAATGCCTCAGGGAAGCGAAGACAAATGTATCATGAACAAACTGAAAATTGAAATCATAGATGGATGTGACGAAAATGCAGATAAAATGTGGCCAAGTCATATCATGAACGAATCATGTGAGTCACAACACAACAAGTATTTCATTCACCACTTTGCAGATAACGTGAACATTGAAGATACAGAAATCTCGATAAGTTCGAAAGAGGTTTGGGGTACACTACGTGCTCTTGAAACTGTACTTCAGATGGTGTACAAGGATGAATTTGGAGGAGTGCGTTCTTTTTCTTGTCGAAAACTTTACTTCATCAATATATTTCATCTAGAATATGATATTTAAGGGTTCTGTGGAAGATGAACCATTATTCTCATATCGTGGAATACTCTTAGATACTGGAAGTAATTTCATTCCAGTTGAAACTATTCGGAAGACAATAGTAGGAGATGTGATGTTCAGTATGGTATTTTCTGTTTTCAGGATATCATGTCTATGGTTAAAATGAATGTCCTTCATTGGCATATAACAGATGATCTCTCATTTCCCTTTGTCTCAACCACCTATCCAGAACTGTCACACAAGGTAAGTTGAGTCTATATTGAGCGTTTATTAATTCTGATTCTCGTCTCAATGTCAACAGGGTGCATATCATCCACAAAAGTGTACATATGATGAAATCGAGGTGTCTGATTTATTGGAATACGCTCGTCTCCGTGGAGTTCGGATCATTCCAGAATTTGATACTCCAGGTAAATAAGTTTGAAAACATTTGGTATGATGTAATTATCCTCCAATTGTGTCCACATGAAATAATATTATGTAAATATTTGAGTCAGTGTAATAGTGTTCTTGAAAAAATTGCGCGAATGGAAAGTTGAACCATGAATTCGGCAGAGGCACTAGGTTTGAAACTATATTTTTTATTTTATTTTGATAATAGCTTGATGCCGCACCGTATTTTCAGTACAAGTATGGAATTTTAGGCATGGATATCGGTAGCCTAAATTTTCCAAGCCGACCATAGATATCGGGTGTGTGTCTGCAGGGGATCAAACTTCGGACCATGTGCATGGTCGGCGTGAGTCGTAACCACTGTGCCACCGACGCATGCAGATTTTTCAAATTTAATTTTTGTAAATACTTGAGTCAGTAAGATAGTGTTCTCGAAATAATGACGCGAACGGGACGTCGGACTATGAGTTTGGCAGAGGAATTATGTTTGAAACCATAATGCAGATTTTTAATGATTTCATGTTTGTAGCTTTATTAACTCAGGGAGGTGATGAAGCGGATTAGTGCTGAGTTGCATGAGAGTTTCTTACTTGATGAAAACCCTTATCGTTTCTCTGTGGAGAAAACACCACAGTTTTATTCGAATCCATTTATTCTTTTTCAATCGCTTCACATAAACCAGCAAACGCGATGAAGAATTCGAAAGGTGAATCGCTTGAATATCCTTAGTTGAAGTGTCAGTAAAACTTTCAAGTGATTGATCACTGTATTTTAAGTCGTACAGATTATGCTTGGATGAAGAAATGCAGTTCGTGTAGAATCAAAGTAAACGAAGTAACAATCGATTTCAAATGGTGAGTGGTATGGAGAGTTGACTGATGAACAGCCACGCCATTTTTTTCTACGTAATATTGTCCTTCTAAAGCGTGTCAAAATGATCTTCACTGGTTGTCACAATACTTCCTTGCAGCGCATACATTGTCCTGGGGAAAAGCATTTCCAGACTTACTAACAAAATGGCATCAAGACTACAATGAAACTGTACAATTGGGTCCACTGAATCCATCCAGGGATTCTACGTTTGAGTTTTTGAAGAATCTGTTTACAGAAGTCACAAGCCGATTTCATGATAATTATATTCATCTTGGAGGCGATGACATAAGTTCTGCCTATTGGTGAGTTAACTCATATTTTATTTCACATTTCATTGAGGAGACACGCTAAGAAATCCCGAAGTTCTCGGAGAATTCTGACGGAAAATGTTTTCTTGCTTCAGATGAATGTAGGTTGAATTCGTTTCATCTAGTACATTTTATCACTACGTAAAATTTATATTTGTTTGAATCTCAGCCAAGTTGAAATGAATGATTCTCGTGTTTCGTTCGTCGGACACTTCCAAACCTCTTGAGGAAAATAGTTGAAATTAAAATAATAAAGGTTTATATAAAGCGTTTTTCTGTACAACTCTTGTCCAATCATCTCTGAGTCATGATTAGTCATCAGAAACAATACTGTATGCATTGTGAATGGCATTTGATAGAATAATTCTCAAGACTTATCATTAGCCTGAATGTGTTATACACCGTGAACAGTGTATGCAGGGTTTTGTATCATCCTTCAATAAAACTGTTTGAATAAACTTCATGATGAACTGGTGTGAAGTAAGGGAATCTGAACTAAACATTTGCATGTGAATGTGTGAATAATTGCAGATCATTTGTCAGCATATTTCGAATAAAATGAAACGGCGTTAATGTTGGTGGCAATTGTGAGTCATCAATGTTTCATTTGAAGTCTACAGTCACACATATCCTTAATGAAACCACCGACACTTTCAATAAAACATAAACATATTTTATTTTATAAGATACGCATAATCAGGATCATAAATTAGGCATATCTATACTACTTATTGATCAAGACCTGTCATGCATCAAAGCGGATGTGACTGTATCATCTTAACTAACTTATTCATATGATATCCTTCCATATAATATCATGAAAAAGAATCTGTTGATGGCATAATTTGCAACTCAAGGGCTTAAGAGAATTATGCCACAATATTTGCTTGCTGAATGTCCTACACGACGTCACTAGGTGGATGTCACTTCACTTTCAGACACAAGCACGACTCACATGAACTAGTTCGTTTATATGATTCTAGTTTCTTGGGTCTCTACAAAATAGTTTGATATGCCCACTCAGAGTTGGTTAGCAGTTGAAGACACTGACACAATGAGACAAGTAACGACGTCTACTTTATGACTTTTAAATAGTTCTTTATCTACCGGATGATGAGTGCCCTTCCATGTATCTGACTATGGTTCTCCGCTTCGCTTGCCCACTGCCGTCGTTTCGAAAATAGACATTCAAAACGTGAATTTGTCTTCTGCCATAATGCAACCTATCAGTCAGTGATTTGGAAAGGTATTTTGATCGAAAATTCGGTTTCTAAAAATCACTGACGAAGAACTTGGTAAGATTAAACTTACTGTGTTTCTGTGTGTTCTTTTCTTTAGGGTCAGGAATCCAGAAATAGTCGAATTCATGCAAAAAATGGGATTCTCTGATGATTCTTCCCAGTTAGTAAATTATTACGTGTCGAATATTGTCGAAACTGTCAAAAGTGTCGCTGACCGAAATCCTCCGATTACAACTATTTTATATCAAGATGTTTTAGATTACGGATATCAGGTAAGTGTTAGGAGATGTGTTTTTTAGTAATTGTTTTTATCTACACGCACAACACTATCAGATGTGTTTATTTCACAAGGTGGATTGTGGTTCAGTAAACGCCTGTTGTTCATAAGCATATTAGATACAGTATTAGCATAATTTTATAGCCTTGTTTGTTCACGGTGACTCTTTCTCATATCATGATCCCTATGGTGGAAATATTTCTCATATTACTGATATTGCTGTCGTATTTCATGTATTGGACTTATCCGATGTCGGTTAGTTTCATGGATGGTAAGTCGATGATCAACTGTGAGAGGTTAACTCGTTTTCTGGCTTATCAACCACTTTCTAACCTTTAAAAGGAAAAAAGTTGATTGTTAGGCTGGAAACCTCACTCTTTGAAAAACTAACTCATCGCTACGATAACTTTGGTGCACAGAAAAACATGAAAATGAACTCATTCCTTGCTGGAATGTAGAAGATGATTTCTAGGATGAACTGTGTCTGTGGGTGGAGGCCTTCACTAGCCCACTCAACCGAAGTGTCACCTTCGGAGGATAAGCATGATGACACCAAGCGTTCTCATCCTGTCTGAGGTTGCTCAGAACACAGATTGGATCAGGTGTGTTATGACACTGTAAGGAATCTGTGAACACTGGTTAAATGGAAGTGAAATTACTCAATTCACCGCTGTAGAGTTAGTAATCTAGTCAAATCACTCAGATGACGACAACGAGTTAGCTGAGAGTGTTTTAATCATATTATTACCGAAAATATAGAAAGCGTTCATGAGCTGAACACTGATCTCACGAAAGAATGTGACTGCAAGATTCAAATCAAAAATAAGGGAAGTTGCAGTTATACAGTTCTGTATACCTAAAACCAACACAGAAAGAGGACGTCTACAGACACGTGGAAACAGTAACGGACAAGAACCCATGCATAATTCTTATTGTTAGCACAACTGTCACACTGTGGGTAGACAACGCAAGGAGAAAGTTCTGGCTTCACTTTGTGTTGGTGAAACAACATGTGAACTGATATTTTCTCGAGAAAGTTCTATTATTATTGTTATTTTTTGTAATTCCTAGAGGAACATAGGGCTTCAGCTTCACGTCTTCATAGCGTTTGTTTCCCTGCTAAAGTTTTCACCTGGCTCCACTTCTGCTCACATAATTTCATCTCCTCTTCACATGACCTCCTCCAAGTCACCCTTGCACTGACGACCAACTCGCCGCTTCCCTTTCGAGTTCCACTCGAGCAATGGCTTGTCTAGTGATGTCACTTGATGGCTTCCTAAGAGTATGGCCAATCCATCTCCATTTCTTCCTGCCTATTTGTTGCAAAATCGGGTTGGTTAGCTCCCAGAGATCTCTGTTGCTGATCTTTTCTGGCCATCTGATCTTAAGTATTGAGCGAAGACAGCTGTTAATGAAGGTCTGCTCTTTATGACGCGCCAAGTCTCTGATCCGTATAGTGGCACTGACTTCAGAGTGTAGTTGAAAATCCGGATCTTATTTTTGATGCTGAGTGCTGTTGACCTCCACACAGGCTTGATAGTAGTGAAAACTTGTCTTGCTTTGATATCCTCCTAAGTTCCGCCTGTAGTTGAAATGATGCTTACTAGGTAGGTAAAGGAGATTGTTTCTTTCAGGTTCCTCCCATTTACGCTGATTGTTTTCTGTTGTTGTTGTTGCCCAGGATTCTTCATCACCTCTGTTTTCTCTGTATTTACTTGGAGTCCCATCTTTGATGCTGCTTTATTCGCCAACTTGTTGCTTTTCACCTGCATATCTTCTGGTTTGTGGGAAATCAGAGATATATGATTGGCGAAGTCCAGATCCTCCAAGTTTTTGTACAGGTTCATTATATGCCTGTTTCCTCCCTGCCCGCTCTCTGCCACATTATCCTATCTACCGACGTCAGGAAAATCATTGGCGATAGTAGGCAGCAATGTCTTACTCCCGTCTTTACTTTGAAGGATTCCTTGAGTTTCCCATTGTGGATTACTTTGCATGCAGCATTGTCGTACAACGGTTGGATGAGATGTATAATTGTTGGTGACACTCCTAGGACGCGAAGTAGTTACCAAATCACCACGCGATCTTCGCTGTCGAAGACCTTTCAAAGTCGATGAAGTTGAGATAGAGAGGTGAATGCCATTCCAAGCTTTGTTCAATGATGATCCGTAGTGTGAAGATTTGATCGATACATGACTTGTTTCTCCTGAACCTAGCATGTTCTGGCCGAAGTTTTCAATCCAGGGCATGTTTGATTCTCTCCAGGATGATGCAGCTTAGTATTTTGCTTGGGATGTACAGGAGCATAATTCCGCGCCAGTTCTTGCACTGACTTAAGTATCCTTTCTCCCAATCCTCGGGTATCTTGCCCTCTTTCAACACCTTCTCCAGTAGTAGTGTCATCAAGTACACTGTTGTCTCTGGGTCCATTTTCAATGCTTCTGCTGGGATTCCATCTCGTTCTGCTGCTTTTCCAGCTTTCAGCATCTTGATTGCCTTCAGGACTTCTGATTTCGTCGGGGGGTTGGTGTTCACTGGTAGCTCTTTCTCCGTCGTTGGTATTATTGGGCGCGTTGTAGGTGGCGGTCGATTTAGAAGTCTTTTTAAGTGTTCAGCCCAGTGTTTCCTTTCCCCACCTCTTTGATGATTGACTTTCCATTGTCATCCTTCACCGGCTTAATTTGTGTCATACTTTTGCCTGATAGGTACCTAGTTGTTTGGTAGAGTGTTGCGAGATCTCCTTTGCCAGCAGCTTGTTCCGCCTCACTTGACATGGCTTCATAATATTTTCTTTTGTCCTCCCTGGCACTCTTCTTTACTCTTTTGTTCAGTGTCTGGTAACTTGCATTCAAATCCTGTTTTTGTTGTTCGTCGGTGAACTGGATGATCTTCTGTTTCACCATCCTTCTCTCTTCTATTAGTCTCCATGTGTCGGTGGTGAGCCACTGTTTGTCCTGTGTCTTCTTTCTGCCCTGAACTTTCACGTATGTTTGACTCCACACCGCTTTCAGGTTGTCCCAGTGTTTTTCAATGCTGGTCTCTACGCTATTGTTGATTCGTCTCCCCTCCTTTTTCCTTATGTTTGCTGTGAAGATGTCCTTCTTGTCATGATCCTTCAATTTTTGAGTATTGAGCTTCGCTTGTGGTCTGTCTGCAGCTCCTGTTTGTCTGAAAGCTTTTAATTTGATTTGGAGTGTTCCTTGCGCGAGATAGTGGTCTGAGACAACGTTTGCTCCTCTCCTTACTGCTGTGTCCGGTAAGCTGCGTCTCTACGTTCTTGAGCAGTATTGAAATGAAGCCAATTTGGTTGTTGGTTCGCCCATATGATGACACCCATGTAGCCTTGTGGATATCCTTTGTATACGCTGCCACCAATCACTAGTTCGTTGAAGACGCAGAAGTCGGCGAAGAGTTCTGCATTTTCATTCATTTCTCCGAGAGCTTCTCCACCGATGATGGGTTCTCTTCCTGTGTTGTCTGGTCCCAGTTTGGCGTTCATGTCTCCCATTAGCATTTTAATGTCACCAGCTGGAGTATTGTCCATTGTTGCCTGTAGTTGTCTGTAGAACTCTTCTTTCTTTTCGAGATCTGCGTTGTTTGTGCGTGCATAGCATTGTATAACTGACAATTTCCTTCCTTTGGAGTTGAATCTGGTGGTCATTATCCTGGGGAGATCGCCTTTCATTGCATCAGGGCTTTCTTCGTTATTGGTGACATCATGATAGTCACGCCCTCGGTGTGCGTGTGGTTGTCTTCTGGGTGACCGAAATAGATCACTGACTCTCTCGTTGACAATTGGGTGTGTCCATTCCCAATCCACCTGCTTTCACATATTCACAGTACCTGGATCCCGTAATTTATCATCTTGTTTGCAATCTGGGCAGCTTTTCCGATCTCGTACATGGTGCGTACGTTCCATTTCCCCACACAGACTTTTTCTTTTGGAGCAAGGATATTTATCTTGCTGAAGTTTCTGTAGCAACTTTGTTTACGGAGTGGGGTTGCTAGCCTCACGCCAAAGAAAGGGATTGTTACATTAGAATATAGTTTACAGAGGAGCGACCTTGTGGGTTGCTCCCCTTAAAACCAGGAAAACAAGGAATAAAGCAATCAGAACAACACCAGCACAGGAAAAATAATTCGCAACATGAAGGGCAGCAACAACAACAATAAAAGAAAAAAATTAACTCAGCAGTATTATCACAGTCAGATACAGTTAACAAAAATGATACTAAAATCAAAGACTTACTGACTTGACCAACTTAGACATGTAAATCCATCAATATTTACAGTTATAGATATTAGTTAGTGTTAGACAGTTACAAAATGGCAAGCAGATAGTTTTAGGTATTGTTGGTCAACAAGATTATATCCACAGATTTAGTGTTCGAAATGTAAAAATAATTACAATAAGTTACACAACTTTTTGGTAAGAAACTGCACAGAAATAAGAGTTTTATGTAACTGGGCAAATGTAGCTTAGAAATCGAAAAGCGCGTCAAGACCAGTTCCCGAGAAAGTTATACAATTGGCTTAAGTATGATAAATCAGGTTAAATTCTCATGTTCTGTAAACACGGTTGACCCAAACAGAACAGATCAATCTTTGTGCTTGATCTTAGAATCTTCGCATTACACTCGCTGAATTGAGTTATTTGGTCCCATTGTGGAAAATTAATCAGAAGGCTACCAGAGACAGTTTCATCTATTGAACAATTGTGGATTTCCTACTTGCTGCAACACTTCGGCTGGTTTTCTATTACATTTAAGCCCTAGTCTCAGTCTCACTGGTAGCGATATGTATGGAGTCGACGAGTCCCAAAGAAGGTGAAATACGCTTCACATTCTTCACTACTATAAATAATACGGAAAAGCTATTTATTTCGTCTCAGCCATTGTGCGTCGGTGGCACAGTTGTCAGGACGCTCGCCGACCACGCACGAGGACAAGTTTGAATCACAGCTTGATGTCAATGGTTAACCTGCCACATTACGGATACCAATGGATAACTCGTGCTGAAAAGGCTATAGTTGTGCCAAAATAGTGTATGGAATCAAGCTATAATAAGGAAATGCCGTGTAACAGCCTATTTTATGGTTCTAGAGGATTCTTGAAACCAACTATTAGTTAGGAGTGTCCCACTTAAACTTCATTTTAAACGTATAGAAATGCTACGATGTATTGATTCGACTGTCACTTGCATTAACGAAGCAGTTTGTCCAATCTGCTATAACATAACGTGGAAATGACTGACCTGGAGTTAGGGTAGCTGTTAAAGTGTGCTAATTTCCTGAAGACATTAGCGTCAAGAATGACAAGTTTTCTGCCTAGCTTTATTTGCTCATCGAAGAAAGCCAAGTTCCCATTGCTCATTTTATAAGTCTTCATCTAGCCTGGCGATCACACTTCAATCCTGATTATTAGAACTCAGCGCCTACCCCAAGTATCAAACGTAAGACATTGGTTACCCTGAGGTGATTAATATATCTATGACATACTGTCTCAAAAAATTCGAAGATCCTAGAGGTCAAAATATAGCAATGGCAAGTTAATTGTCGGAAAAAGAGCCAACTCTGTATTTTTCCCATTAACGATAGACAAATACTTAACACCTCCTCAAAGAAAGGCTTTAGACATCTCAGGTAGCTATGGCATTCCTCATTATAACCACTGTATAATTGAAATCTCTCACCCTAAGAATAAGGTGTCTCTCACTTTCTAGATTACCATCTGATCGTAAATTTCTCTCATTAAAAGACATTTGTATTCGTTCAACAAACAACCAGTAATTGCATAAATGTTTGATTCCGTCTAATAGGGTGACGAAAACACAGTCATTCATGTTTGGCAAAGCTTCGAATGGAAAGGAAATACCAAAATTGCTACCGGAAAAAATTTAAACGTCATAGTTTCTGGTGATTGGGATTTAACTGATCTACATAACGAATATGATTGGATAAAATACTACGAACAGGATATCAGAGAATTTGAAGGTTAGTTGACTTACCGCATGGTTTGACAGGAATAGTGTCATTAAGCAAACTTACGTGTTGACACTGTCTATTGGATTTGATTAATTTCGAGCTTATTTGTAATCTATCAATGTGAATTGGTCGGTTGATAATCTGAAATTACACAGTAATCGGTCATATAGGTAAAAACTCAGGATTCAAACGTTTAGTAATTGAAAAACAATGAAGAGAATATGTAGGTCAGTTGGATGATTTTAATGTTGTTGCATTATGTGAGCTGGTTTGTTAAATTGCAGATTCATTAACACTCAACAAGCTTATGCTCAAAAGCAATCGTTCAGTAACGAATCTAGATCTGATGGAGTATGCATGCACCTCGATGATGAATACGTCACAAATGTGAACTCAGATTTCTGTCTCACATGCAACAAAAAATGTGTACCTGAGAAGGAGTGCTCGAAATTATGTTAGACCAAAACATAGATGGTCCGAATAACATGGCACCAGAATCAAAATAATCCTGAATAATTGCCACTTTGTAACTACATGCCTACCGGTAGCTCGCGTAATTTCAACCAGTACTTGGGGTAAAAGAAAGGAAATTGATTAATTATTTTATGGTAGCGTCAGTAGTAGGACTGACGATTAGTTAGCTCGCCACCAGTATTGATTCGTCAATTACTTGTGATTGTCAGAACCCACGTAAATGAAGACGAAAAGATGAGATACTCTGCATCAACAATTCGCCCGCATTATTGATTAATACTTCATTTATAAATACCACGTACCTCGGAGGGTTAAGTTAAGAAATAACCAAATATATCGGTTGCATGAGTTTGGTCTTCCAGATTATTTGATTGCATTATCATCATTATCCTGACCGGGAACTTATGGTTTGATTTATCCATTCCGGTTTGGCTGCTGTGTGCCTATTTGAGATCGATTTAGGTGTTACATACTAATTAGGCATGGAATGTACTTTGAAGGTAGCGTTTCTTCTATTCTTGTGAGTCCAATCCAACTTTTTCATGACAGTTTCATATGGTTTTAGTTTCTTCCCCCTTCGACACAAATCTCACGTCTACTTATGAGACATTTCATGCGGTAGAAGAATTTATCAGTTACTCAGTTAGACTAGTACTGTAAAAATGTGAGACCATCACACTTTTAACCTTATGATCTGCTGCTTATGCGACAGCACCTATTTGATTTTGAAAGTGACGACTAGCAGTAGCAATGAGAACAAGGCCAACATTATGAAGTGAGTTCGTACCAACGGTCTTGGAATGCGAATCATTCGTTGGACTACAAAACCTGTAGTTATTGCATGAATTTTGTGCACGAATGTGGATGCAAACTTCATCTTGATCTCGCTTCCAAATACTGTTTGGACGATGGGTTGACAGAACGTCATGTTTAGAATTGAGATAAAGTGTAGATATTGTAATTGGAGCAAAGATAAGGGATGATGTGTTTGTTTACTGTCGGTATTTTCCATGCAAATGAATATGTATTAGGGTAGCATATTGCCTAGTTCATACGGATGAAACTGAGATGGCCAAATATGAAATTTCACCTGATGGTCTACTCAGCATGTGACGTATTCATGTCCATTTTCTCCTACATATTTGTTGTGCAATAGATTAATGATTGGTTCGTTCACAGATTTTCTTGTTGCTAATTGCTTCTCGTCCTTCGGTCACTTGATCTTCGTTATTGAGCCAGAGAGGGCAGCTGTTGACAAAAGTCTGCAGCTTGTTGGAAATGCTTCTAGTGACGCCCATATATAAGTAGCGACTGACTTATTATTTGTGTCGAAAATCCAAATTTTTTCTTTATGTATAGTGCATCAAACTTCGAAACTCATTTCAGAGCTATGAAGCTCAGTCTAGCTTTTCCGACGCCTCAAATATAGCGCACCCTCAGTTAGTCATTTAACTTACCTTTTCTAAATCAAAACTCAGTGTCTAACTTCATCGGTAGTGCCAACTCCTCTCATTCAGAAGACAGCGACACATCAAACCTTAACATATGAAACCATCTGAACTGCAAAATGTTTCATTCACAAGTGAACTCGGCATATCTGAATTTGTGAATTACACTGATTGTCACTCAGTCTATCATCTTCCTGTGATGATAATAATAATTATCATGTCTTTTACAGGCTCAGACGAGGAGGCATCATTAGTCATTGGTGGTGAAGCTACACTGTGGGGCACAAGTGTGGATGAGACCAATGTGATCACTCTAGCATGGTAAGTACCCTTTGTAAATCCCACATTGTACTTCTGGTGCAATCAGCTTTTGACCACTTAACAAAATGGTTTGAGTTGTGTTGGGTGAAAATGAACCAAGTGTATATGGGGGTTTTTGGAGTCGACAAGACAACTTAGTGAAAATGTCCCTTGAAGCAGAAAATGACAAAGTAACTCAACGCTGAGTGTCTGCTAGAATATAAGCATTCAATAACATCCCTTCAGGTTCAGATGAAACAGAATGGACAGATCGATGTGACTGCATTGTTAGCCAATCATCAAACAAATATCATAAAGATGAATTGTGATTTACAGTACTCCTATGACTGTTTTCAACGTATCGTCTATTTTGGCAGTCACTATTTTTGAATGTTGACCGCTAAAAATGGGGTTGAAGGTCATTAGTAGGATTCTATTTCTGAATGTTAACCACTAAGGATGGAGCTGATGGTCCTACTGATTTCGATATCAAGTGACCATTACTGAATTTTCAGACTAGGTTGACGCTGGTCTCTCTTAGCCTTACATCTTTTCATCAACGAATGGCAGAGCTGGACAGATATCGATTGATACGCCTTCATTTATACTACGAAGGCGAGACTCATACAAGAAATGATGCAGGGAGATATCCAGTTTATGACGGACCGATTTTTGAATAGCTTGATAAAAATATTTAGTGTGACTTTATTTTTCTTGCTTTATTTACTACAATGAAGTATCTTCTCTCATCTCTGTGACATACATATGCAGGCCCAGAGGTGCTGCTGTAGCTGAAAGATTATGGTCGCAAGACCATGATACTAATGAAGAATTCTCACAACGAATTGGTGAACTTCGATGCAGAATGATCTAGTAAGTCGTTGTATTCTTATATCCATAAGTAATTCGTTAAAGCTGATAGAAGTAAATAGACATTTCTAGACATACTTTTAATTTGTACTGCAATATGTTTGTGCCATGGCCTTTTATCCGAAATATTCACTAGTAGATTTATCAACTTCTTTCACTGCTGAATCGAAGTTTTCATCGTCTCTTGACCCCGTGGCAAAGTATGTGACGTCCGTTTTGTTCCCAAAAGAGAATCTCATCTGACTTAATTTTTGTTGCATGTAATATTAGCGCAAGCACAGAAATTAGAAGATTTATCCAGTCGCGTTTATTTGAATGTTGCATGGTTAAGTCGAATGTCAAATTTTAAAATTTTTTAGATTAGTTCATTGTAAAGTGAAGTCCACTAAACGATTCTACGTCCTTGGATGTATTGAACATCTTAGAGGACTTCACTGCACATGATGAATTTTGTGTAGGTGCTAGTGAAGGCTGTAATTTAACCCTGGTGATTAATTTGCTGGTTTTGTGTCTGAAACTGTCAGCAAATCACCTAACTCGATAAATAACAATTTGAAGACAAAACACACAGTTCAGCAAAGAGCCTCCTTTCGGTGAAATCATTCTCCGGGTTAGCTGTAAAATCGCATTTATGTACATTTCTTCTCAATGGACGATAGCACCGAAAGTGATGAGTTGTCAGGAAAAATAGTTGTCGATATTTGTCAATGCATATGAAGAGTTGAATATGTGTATCAGAGTTACATAGTAAGATTATTTAATGAAGATTCACATAGAATAGAAGGGAAATACTGAGTTACATAAGAGTCCCAAAGACATACGGGAGTTAGGCAGAAATAGAAAATCAAACAAACTAAAATTAAGTGAGTAGAAATCAACACAATTGTAGCCATGATATTAGATATGATTCAATAACTTCCTTGTGTACGTATATATCCGATTTTCCTAAATGAATCGTTAGGCTTCAGCAATGCAAAGGAGAAGATAGAATATTACTCTTTATAGGTTGTTCTGCACTTCGTAGATTACTTTGAAGAAGGCGTTTGTGGAGATGGAACGACCGATGCTCCATAGATATTCGAATATCGCACTCCTAAAGAGAGAACTACTACAATTCCGCCATCACGAGCAGGAACCTTTCCAGGCAGCTCACGCATTGAATGACCGATGTATCTGGCTCCAAAGGAATAGGTGAACTGACGTATGCACACAAAACATAACAATTAAACAAGAAGCACTACATTTTATACGCATTATCACTGGCTACCAGTAATAGTTATTCGATGTGTGAGATAACAAAGCTGATTACAAATTACTTTGTAATTGTTTGACGATTTATTTCAGTAACAACATAGAAGCTCATCCAGTCAACGGTCCAGGTTTCTGCCCAACTAAAATTTCGAGAACATGAACAAACTGGAGAAAGTGAATGAAGATTGCTACTTACATTTTTGTTTATTAGATTTTTATTGATTTCTACTTTATTAAAATGAAATTTCATAATATTTTTATTATCCACTGAAATACACTCTTTTGAAAGAAGTATCTTATGGTTGTCTGAGTGTGTACAGGCTTTGCGAGTTTGCTTTTTACAACAAAATGAACATTATCTCAGCACACTATTTGTTAGTCTGTGCTGTATGAACGCCTATCAATGGTCAATGTAGTCCATGTCTAACTCACAGCTTCACTGTCACATCTTCACTCGGTTGTCCATCATCAGTTCCAGTTCATTCAACTACGAACAAAACGCCTTTACTTTCCCCTCCTATGTTCTTATCCACGTAATTTTTTGAATGCCCAATTGATCACCCATCCTCTAACTACTATTTGAGGAAATGGCGTTGGATGCTAGTTGAAGCCATCTTCAACGCATACTAAAGCCACATACATTTCATTCTGAATGTTCGTCGAGCGTCATGCTGTTGGCTGGTTTGCTGTAACAGTTTTTTTCCTTCACGTTCCACAGTGGGACATAGGGCTTCAAGCTAGTTGCTTGAAGTTTCTGTAGCAGTGTTTATTTTACAGGAT
The DNA here is from genome assembly GCA_944472155.2 of Trichobilharzia szidati. NCBI lineage: Eukaryota > Metazoa > Platyhelminthes > Trematoda > Strigeidida > Schistosomatidae > Trichobilharzia > Trichobilharzia szidati. The sequence continues at coordinate 20,195,036 of OX235274.1, read as the reverse complement.
GGGGTTGCTAGCCTCATGCCCAACCTTTCCTCTGCACCAGCATTATTTCTGGCTTAGCGAGGTAAAGAGTGCGTCCGCCGGGGATCGAACCCCGTACCATGTGCATGATCGGCGAGCGTCCTAACCGTTATACCACCGACGCACTCTAGTTCTGCTCTGCAATCTAATGTATCTTCCATGCATATGCAACTGATTCTTGTCAGAAGAGATTTGATGAGGTTTCTTTTTCTACTTACTTAATTGTGGTGATCAGCGTTGACAGGTGTTCCTGGTTTAGGGTTTTCTCTAGTTTTTCTTTTTGGAGATTTATTATTTGTTGATCCGATAATGTGCGTCAGTAATCATTAATTTGACCATTCGTCTTCCACATTGTTCGGCCAATTTCCATTCCATTGGGCAGTTGACTGGTGGTTTGTATCTGACACTGGTCGGTAAGATTCGGTGATGAAGGCACTCATGGAGAAAGAATAATTGTTCTGTGGTGGATCCTTGCCATTTGGCGATGTCTTCCTACTTAAGAACAAAGAGAGGCGTGTTCCGCTCGTAAGATTTAGATATGATGGAGAAGATTTGAGGCTCAGGTGGATGATTTTGATGTGATTGTGTTCTCTGAGCTTTCGTCACCCTACTAGGTGACATCTTCAGCGCATACTTCAATTTGAAGTGAGCTTTCAGATTTCCCCACGAGTTTATTATTCATCTCTCCCGGTGACCTCAGTCGGACAAAACTAGCAAAGGAGACGATGGAACAATTACTCAGCAACGACGAACACCTTCCACAACAATCAAAAATGCAACACACAAGCTGGATGGAATGCATAAACCTATGCCTAACAACGTACTTCCAATTCAACGGCCAAATATATGAACAAGTCAAAGGAACACCCATGGGATCGCCAATATCAGGTTTGGTTGCAGAAGCAGTGATGCAAAGGCTCGAAAACATAATTCTACCAAAGATCAAACCCAAGATTTGGATACGTTACGTGAACGACACATTTGTAATAATCAAAAGAAACGAGTTAGAAAAAACTCACAACCTAATAAACAACGTCTTCAACGACATCAAATTCACAACAGAAGAGAAATCCGAGAACAAAATCCCATTTTGTGACGTCTTAGTCAAGCGCACAACCACAGGGGAATTAGAAACCCATGTTTATGTAAAATCAAATCACACAGATCAAGTACTGAATTACAACAGCAACAATCCAATAGCACACAAGAGGAATTGCATACAAACACTATTCAAGAGAGCCAGGACTCATTGCAGCACTCCCACCTTAAGGAAAATTGAAGAAAGATATCTCATGGACGTCTTCCAAAAGAATCGATATCCACGGAATTTCATCAAAAGACATATACTTCCAAGCCAACCTATCAAACCAAAAGCCCCCAAGGAAAGCAAAAAGAATGTCGCTCTGACATATATAAAAGATAAATCAGAAATCACTGCAAGACTCGTCAAACCTTTAGGAATTGACGTCGCACACAAACCAACAAAATCACTTCACTCAGTTCTTTAACAACCAAAAGACTCAACAGCGAAAGAAGATAAAACCAACATCATCTACAAAATAAAATGTAACAACTGCGAAAAACACTGCATTGGCCAAAGTGGACGTTCCCTTCGTTTTCGTATCCATGAACATAAGCTAGCCGTCAAAAGACATGACATACACTCCCTCATATCACTACATACAGACAAACACGGGCATCAGTTCGATTGGGACAATGTTCGAATATTAGACGGAGGAAACAACAAAAATGTTAGATGATTTTTAGAAGCTTGGCATTCCAGTGAATCATCAATCAATAGACACATCGAGATTGACAAAATTTATCAACCGATAAGAAAGAAACCTCACACACAAAGGGTCAAAGTTCAAGTCAAAGAAACAATCAGTTCCAATACAAGTAGCCTAGAAGGTGTGAAAACACACAAAAACAAACAATCACGTTCAAGGTCACCGGGAGAGATGATTGATAAACTCGTGGAGAAATCTAAAAGCTCACTTCAAATTGAAGTATGCGCTGAAGATGTCACCTAGTAGGGTGATGAAAGCTTCGCAAATTAACTATCCAGCTCAGAGAACACAACCTCATCAACAATTGGGAGAGATTCCATGACAGATTCTAACAGTAGAATTATTCATGTGCCTTGAAAGTGTACGAGAAATTAACCGAGAGTGTTTTCACTCATCTCACAAGAAAAGTGTAGGAAAGACTTTATTCACAAAGCAACGTTCACTTGGGAGTATGTTGGTGAAAACGGGACTGGGATGTGTTCGTCAATGAAATGTTGGATGTTACTATCTCTAGTTATCATCTTCTATCTGAGGCTCAGCAGAATGACTAATATAACCTTTGTTCATCGACTTAATTTCATATAATTCGCGTTGGTAATCATACATGTTCAACTTAAGTCATTTTCGATTATTCAGATTCATTTAGTTTAAATGTTTGACGGAGAATGACAGTGATTCTCAAAGACTTAGTTTCTTTTAGGCAGTTGGAATTCGAATCACTGAAAACAGGCTGAATGAACAAACAGCGTGGAAAGTGAATTCATGAGAGGTTTCGCCTCAGTGAAATGAACCATCACTCAATGAAATGTGGACTGGTATTCATCTACAGTGAAATTGTATAGCACTACTTCGTATTGGTTTGTGTGTGTGTGTGATCTGCATGTCGGGTGTCTTCAAACTATGAGACTTGTTAGTACCGGTAGGGGATACTCCTGAATGTGGCTTTGTATGTTTTTGAGCAAAGCATATTTTAAATATGAGTGTGTGTGTAGCTACTATGAAGACCTGCATTATATACTCGGGTGCCGGCGTAACAGGACAGATTTTGAGTGCAACACACGTCTGAGTTCACACCAAATTGTTATTGCACGAATAAGTTTCATATAACACATAAAGAATGCTAATATATCGGTGTTACATAATCCACTACAACAGTTGTTTTGTGTTTTCCCTATAGCAAGACTTTGTGTGAAATAGTTGGTTCATGTGAACAAGAATGTAGTTTCTCACAATATCCAATATCCAATCCATTTCAAGGACTGAGAATATTTTCTTCATCTTCTTCAACACACTCGAGTGTCATAAACTGCGCGATGAATTTCAGTGAGACCAAGCAATCACTCAGACTAAGATCTGCACCTCTAGTGGTATATTTTTACGCCGATTCGAGTACAGTTCAAAAGGCATGTAATACATCACAAAGTTCCTGTATTCGACTATGTTTTTTATATTTGACAAGAACGCTGAAGTAACTGACGCACGAATTCGATGTTCTTGAATATACCTAGTTGTAGCAACAAGAAGGAACTCATATTTTACTCATCCAAGTTTTTGTACACTGAATAAGACCTCGTAGACTTCAGTTATACCTTATGGTAATAATAAAATTTTTGGAAGAGACGATCACTATTGAGCAGAAATGAATATGAAGGAAAATAATTTTGAATATCAACTCAGCCATGGCATTAATTATTTAACCATTCTAACACGTATCATTACAATCTAACAAAATACTTTTCATAAAAAATAATCACTCAAAACTGTTTATTTAACACGAGAATATAACTGTGAGTCTAAAGAATATGGTGCAATTTATTCTGTGGTTAAACTAAAACTATATTAATCAGAAAAAATGTGCGTCATGTTATCTCTCCCCGTCTCTTTGATGTTAGTTTCAAAGTACACACATATTTCAGTAGAAAAATAACCAATACGACTACTTGTTTTCGAAATGAAACGCATTTTTTCAGCCTACTTGACATTTGTACATGAATAGTCACTTCAATAAATAATAAAGTGGCACAGATCAATAACTAATACCACAATTTTTCTTTTACTTATTTCACAAAACTATCGTTTCAAAATAAGTCATTTCAAGTGATTTAGCTTGAATCTCACTGAGGACCACAATTCACTGAACCAAGGTGGATTCACTGGATTGACAGGAAACAGAATTTGTATGTTTCATTCTCAAACTCTGAATAAATACACTGAATACGTATAGATTTCTCCATTATTTTCATCGTGGACTTCTGTTGTATTACTCACAAGTTCCCCATGATTTCAAGAAAACCACCTTTTGTTGCTATGCGGTGAGTTATGTAGATGAATGTCTCACGAACGCTTTTGATCGAGGAGGATTCTGTTGAATAGTGATGCCTTTCACTGGCAATCTTTGAAATTGATTAAATCGAATACTCATGATGGTGTTAACTGCTGTTTACCTTCACCAAAGTCATATTAAAACGTTCCGTATTAGTGACTTTGCCATAATTATTGTGAGGTTTTTCAAGAGATGATACATGACAGCTTGCTAAGGAATAACGCATCAATGTAGTTTTAACTTTAAAAATTTTCGAGCTTGGGAGTTTGGTGACAACTCATAGGAGAGGATGTTCTGGGTTATAAATATCAGGAGGTCATGATCAGACACATAAGACCAGCATGTTGGCTTAATGTGAGATATCGGAAGATTGAAGTTCATCTACGTGTAGAGATTTACTGACCCCGGGAAAATTAATAGTCTCGAGGAAAACGTGTTAATCAGTACGCACTCACTAACGCATAGCCATGCACATTAGAGTGAGCTAGTGCCACACTTTTAAGAAGTATCATATTGAAATGATCAGTGAATCTTTATTAACTGAATCTCTTACATTCAGGATATGCAATATGAATGACACAGTGCCAGTATCCGACATGTGAAAAAATCTCACTACCAGTGAAATTCGAAGACAGGGAAGGATGGAAAGCCTTTATCTTATCATGAGCACTGAAATGTGATGAGAACGTCATCAGTAAATAATAATGCACCGCTGTGTATTTTATGAAATCAAATTACCTGATGATGAAGTTATAATCTACCACAGCGCCGAAATTTGTGTTGAAGTCAACTCGTGCATCTTACATAATCGTCCTTAGTGTTCACCCATTTTCTTTCCTGGATTGCTTTAAAATGACCATGTCATACTTCGTAGAACTCTGAAGACTGTCAGTCAGTAGGGCGAATGGTTGTATCCCGTTAAGCCATATAGTTGACATCGTCATTGACAGTCACTTGATTTCATGCAATAAATTTACTAAAGGAATTTTGTCAGACTGTGAGCATCCACTCTACGCACAGCTCCAACGTTGTGTCTCCTCAGGTAAAACGAGACGTCTTTTCAGAAGATATTATGCACGTACATCTAAGTATAAAACTTCGACTATACCATATCTGGCACGTACTTTATGTGATGAAAATAGTGTAAGGCATGAACTAACTAACCTTCATTGCACTACTAAATAAACCTTTTCCTCCACCCTTACAACATCAACCTTCATTGTTATTGTACTTCTGATATTTGTAATCCTCTCAATTTTTTTGTCTTTATTTGTTTATTTTCTCAAAAGTGTAAATATCATTTAAGCTGTGTTATAACTGTTACTTTTTGTCTTTCCCCTCATCATGCTATATCAACAGAACATTAGATTCAATAATCTATAACATGCTAAAATTTCCAAACAACTGACAATACTGTTTGAAACAAACTCACTGCTCTATTATTATGTCTATCATTCTCATTTTTACTTCGAATATTTTTGACTATATGCCGTAATTGTGGACAAATTCCTGTGGTCAATGTTGTTTAAATTTTATTTATATCTTTAGTAAATTAGATGCAAAATTGTAACAAATGCTGATAATTCCATTCCGTATTAAAGGTACTGTTTTTGGATTAAAGTAGATGATTATTATTTCGAAAATTCTTCTGCAGACTATCTCAAATATAGAAAAGAAAAGGCATTCAGCAAAGAGTTACTCTTTTCGGCGATATCATTCTCAAGCTGTACAAACCGCAAATTTATAGTAATTTTTCTTGGCAACAAAAGGAATATTTCCAAAGATGTGTTAATGCAATTGTTAATTTTTTGACAACAAATTACGTAATTTAGAAGGCGTTAATCGGTTAGAAACTAAAATAAAGTTACAAAAGTAGGTTGGGTGACGTAATCTAATTGCTGTAAATCAATGAAAAATGAATGAGAGTCAAGTTAATAGTCTGAGTAGAATTCACTTGAAAATGAATGAGAGTTAAGTTGACAAGCTGAGTAGAATTCACTTAAAAATAAACGAAAATGGAGTTAGTAACAGTCGTCATGAGGGTAGAGATTTAATAGAGGGTGAGGGTAGAAAATAATGCAACTAAGAAACAGACAAACAAAGAAGAAAGAGGTAAGACAAAATTACGTATTTGGTGTTGAGATAGATCAGGACCATTGTAGATTTAGTGACTGAACAAACTTCTTTTGTATGCAAAGTTCAGGATTCAATATGTGAATCGCCATTGCTTCTGCAGTTTGAAGAAGTTTAATTCGTACTCTTTTGGCAAAACTCCCACGTATTGTGTAGATAACTGAGAAGTTGTTTTGTGGGTTTGCTTGGTGTCCGGATTCGATCAAGTGTTCTAGGATAGAGCTGTGGCGGGGGGATCTTCTTTCTCCTTTATAAAACCATGAAGGTAAGTGTTCGCTGATTCGTTTGGATAGCAAACGCTGGGTACGGCCAACATACCTCGCTCCACATGAGCAGGTGAATTGGTAGATGCATATTGATGAGGTTCCCAGTGGAAGCTTATCCTTCACGTTCGTGCGAATCATTGATTTCGTAGAGAAAGTTAGTCTGAGTTCAGCTGCGAAGAAGGTTTTCTTCAGTGAGCGGCACAGGCGGTTTCTCAGTATTTCTGCTGAAGAATCTCCGTTGAATTGTAGATTCAAATAGAGAAGTTTCTTGGGAGCAGTAAGCATGGACGGTTTTTGTGTTTTGGGCTTCATGGCTTTTGTGATGAAACGTTCCGGGTAACCGTTTTCAAGGAAGATTCTTTTCAGGGTCTTCAGCTCCTCTTCTATGGTTTCCGGACTGCAAATGTTGTGGATTCTGTGAGTCAGTGAGCGGATTAGATTTCGTTTTGTATATAGAGGCACCCAACTGTGAAAGCTGATGAGTTGTCCATTCCATGTCGGTTTCCTGTGAATGGATCTTTTGAGTGTCCCATCTTGTTCGCGTCTTGTTAGTTGCACGTCCAGAAAAGATATTGTTGCGTTGGACTCCTTCTCTAGTGTGAACTGGATTGCTGGGTGGCAACTGTTGAAGAAGTCTAATATGTCCTCCAAGTTCTCCTCATTATTGGCGATAATAAAAGTATCGTCCACGTATCTCTTGTAGAACCCGAAGTTATCTATTGTCTTCTTTAGGTGTGTATTTTCTAGTTTTGACATGAAAATATCTGCAAGCAGCGGGCCGAGTGGTGAACCCATAGCTATACCATCTTTTTGTCTATATATTTCATTATTGAAAGTAAATTGGACGTTCAGAGTACATCTTAATAGGAAATCCTTCAAATAGTCCGTGGGTATACCAATGTTCATCTCCTTTGAATCAATATATTCACATATAAAGCATATTGTTTCGGTTAGTGGGACGTTTGTAAACAGTGATACCACATCTAGTGAGAACATGGTTTGATTGGAAACGTTGACGTTTTCAATGGAATTGACAAAATCGAAGGAGTCTCGAAGTGAGTGGCGAGAGATTTGCTTTCTGACTGGTTCTAGTATGTCTACTAGCCATTGTGCTGTACTGTGATAAGGTGAATTAGTCATATCGAGAATGGGTCGAAGAGGTACGTCTTTCTTGTGCACTTTTGGTAGTCCATGTAGCCGGGGTATATTTGAGCCCGACGGTTTCAACGATTCGAAGGTTTCAGGATCGATGAATGATTCAGTCTTTAGTTTTCGGAGGAGCTTCATTAGTTTATGTTCAGTCTGTTCCGTCATGTTCTTTTCGTTTGCTGGTTTTATGAATTTAGATTCGTCGGATAGGATGGTCAGCATTTTACTTACGTAGTCTTCACGATTCATGACTACGATTCCCCCACCTTTATCCGGGCGTAACAGAATAATCTCTTTGTTGTTTATTAATTCCTTGAGCTCTTTATAGTGTTTTTTGGTCAGTATTGACTTTCCATTTGGTTTGGTATTCATAAATTTATGGCAGCTGTCGAGGACTATCGACCTGAACTGTTGCAGGTTCTCTTCGGAAGTTGGTGATTGATCATATGTTTGGTTTATCAGGTTCTCGAACTGAACTTGGGTTTGGAGTTTTTGGATTTTTGATGGTTTTGTGCAGAACTTTGGACCGAGGGACAGTGCTTCTAGTTGAAGTTCTGACAGCTCAATGTTTGAGAGGTTAAATACGTATTTTTCTGGATTGTTTGGGAATGGACGTTCAGGGTCGCTCGTTGGCTTCAGGCTTTTAATAAGGTTTGACTTGACATTCTCACATTGTTCCTGTGCAACTTCTTCGACATATTCTTCGAACGAAAGTACGAAGTCTGACAAATTGATGAGTTGACACAGAAACTGATAAATTTATCCAAGGATTCTCTTCCTAACTATCGATTCAACAGAGTGCGTAATCAACCCTTCGAGAGGAGAACTAAACCCTCCTGAGATCGAATGCTCTGAAAAGGATCAAATGTCACATTGGTTGTCAATGAACTGCAGTGTGAGAATGTCATTCCTAGCACAGACGAAACACTAAGTTAAATAAATATGATGACAACAGCAGATCACCCTGAGCATTCAAATTAAAACAAGCAGAGAAAGAGAAACTAAGCCTAAAGAAATCAGTAGAACTAGATCTGACCAATCCGTGGAATCATAAAGACGCAGTTATCACGAATGCAGTAAAGCAAGATGTGCAAAAGTGTGACTATTTTATGACGTTCCAAGAAAGTATTAAAATGGGTCTGCATGAGCAGGAAAGGATGTCCGCAGGTGTGCTGATTAATGAGACTGAGGAATCTACAATCGTCACCTATTAAGCATAAATGGTTTAATTTTATGCCTAAAACTAATAGTGCCAGTAGAGTAAACAGAAGCGTTAAGATACATAAACCGGTTTATCCTATAGGGGCAGTAGTCGATTTCAGAAATGAACCAGGCAAATGAGTTGTCTGAACGCAGAGAGTCGAGTTGTCCCAGTAAAACTCATTGAAACTACAGACTGTTGAATTCGCAAGAAACGGAAGTGAAATCACATTCAAATCAAATGCGTAGAGAACATTTTCCACTGTGTGACTGAACCTTGGTGTTTGATAATTTCGCACGACCGGGCATGGTTGAAATTCGCTCATGTACTTTAAAAGTTTTTTCGCTAAAAAAGTGCAATCTCTTAAGTTTCCACATACGCTTCTTGGTACTACGTCGTCCGTATATAGACACACGCAGCATTCGGTGCATTAGAGAACGTGAAGACTTAATTGTATCACAGTATACAGAATGGAGTCAGATACCAGTAGGCAACACAACCAATAAAATCAAATTTCAAGAAATAATGGAGCCAGATAACGAGGCCCTAAACTATAAGACTGCTTCTACGTGAATAATTGCAACCAAAACATAATGAGAAAATAACTGTCTTATATGAGAAAAATGTCATATCATGTTAAAATATATGTGAGAGCGGTTCGGAAAGGAACTGGAGGAATTTTTCGACGAATTCTGCAATATCTACGCATATGTACTCCACCTTCCAGCGTTTAAAGATTTCTTATAACAGTCACCCATATGGATATGCTCGGATGCCGTTATGCGTACTTTCCTTGAGCTATTAACACGCGCATTCTCTGAGCAAGTAGTTCAGAGATTCTAGGTGTTCTGGTGTCTTTATACTACGGTGTACTCCTCCCAGTAGCTCTGACACTGGCTATTTCGGGAACGTGTGCTCAGGCACTTATTATTACTATTCCATTGTGTTCTGAGTGGAACATAGGGCTTCAACAGCACATCTCCACTTTGACCTATTTTCTGCCATCCCCTTCATCTAGGTCCACGATAACCCGTAACCTCTCATCTCCTTCTCTCACGTCTCCTCCAAATCAACCCGCCCCGACCACCCACTAACCGCTTCTCACTGGAATTTGATGGCCTGCTTTGCGAGCAATGTCTTCCAACGGCCTCCTCAACGTATGGCCCATCCATCTAGATTTTATTCTATATATTTGTTGAGAAGTCGGCTCTTGGTTGGTTTTTTCCATCGCAGAGTTTTGTTTGTTGAGGGTTCAATTCTCGAGCTGTCAAAAAATGCACGTCGCTGTCCTACAGATCGGAGCGATTTGCATTTGTGACCACCACCATATATGCTGATCAGCATGCACCACCCTCCATGCTTTTTTGATGTTAAGCTCTGAGATTTTTTTGGGGAGTAACTGTAGTTGCAGCATTGCATTGCTTTGAGCCCGTCCCAATCATACAGCATTCTGCACATTAATAGCTTTCACGACAAGTGCTTCCCATTAGGTCACCAGATACATTGATACCTTAGGACATTCTTAGCAATACCACCCGATTATGGATAAGATTTTATTTCGATAAATCGCACAGTGTCGTACAGTAATATTAACTTAGTAGTATCACCTTTATACATGCATACATGTATATAAATATTTTTTACAAACGCCTTGGAAATTAAGTTTCCCTTAAAAATTTATCAAGGATAGAAGTAGTCGATATTACAGCAACCAAGTTGTAGTACATTTAGCAAAGTGAAATAGGTAGTGGAAGAATTAGTGATAAAATTATGTTGAATGATCCTGAAGAAAACAGCTGGTCGGCAGAACTAGTTATGCCAGATTTTCATGACTGATTTTCATAAGGTATGCGTTAGACATTGCAAAGTTACCCGTCAACTATTGTTATTTTAAAAATACTGCGAAATGTTATAAAATTATACATTTTAGAAGAGTATATGAGAAAAGGCAGTTATATATATATACATATATTTGAAAGAGGTTACTTCTTTCACTTATCTAGGGAGCATTGTCTCAATTGCAGGCAGTCGGATCGGACGAGGACCTCAAATCGAGAATCGGAAAGGCGAGAAACACATTCATCAACCTGAAAACAATCTGGAAATCTTCGTCACTCAGCATCAACAACAAAATTCGGATTTTCAATACAAACGTCAATTCAGTCAGTTCGTCTATACTGATCAGAAACTTGGCGGGTCACCAAGAATATTTTCAACAGGTTGCAAACCTTTATCAACAACTGTCTTCGTTCTATACTGAAGATCAAATGGCCGGAAAGAATCACAAACAAGAAGCTATGGGAACAAACAAAACAAGAACCAATCGCTCAACAAATATGCAGGAGAAAGTGGAGATGGATTGGACACTCGCTGAGGAGGCCGTTGGGTGACATCGCGCGTCAGGCCAATGCTCGAATGGAACCCGAAAGGGAAGCGGCGAGTGGGACGTCCAAGGGTGACATGGAGGAGATCGTGTGAAGAGGAACTGAAACAGCATGGATTAACATGGATGCAAGTGAAAAGTACAGCAGAAGACAGAAGCAAATGGAGACGTGCAGTTGAAGCCCTATGTTCCACTAGGAACCCAAGGGAACAATAATAATATATATATATATAAGACATTGAAAGGTGTGTTGATTCACATATGAAAACATATACCTGTTATAAGGAAAATGTTTACAGGTGTGATTGCAGTTCACCATATGACCAACCTTCATTATCTGTCATTCCTTTTAATATTTGAAAAAGAGACATCTGGTTAAAGGTATACAAGCGGTACTCCTTATGCTGAAAGACCATTCTTACATGATTTATTAATGATGCAGGTGAGTGAGATTTTTAGTGTAGACTATTTGTCCATCGTTATTATGAGGAAGACAACTCGGATAATGTGTTAGATACAGGTTTTCAACATTCTGCAACAAGTTGTAAGCGAAGATCTTCTGGGAAACTGCATGAATACCTTGGATACAGCTACACCACAGTTTGCCGCCGGTTGCGTGATGCAGCTCTTAGTAACTGGGATTTCTGGAGACGTTATTGTGCATCTGGGGAGCAGGTGCCAAGGGGTAATACAATACCTTTGCCTTCAAGTTCAGCTGTACAGGGAACAGTGGGTATATCTTGTACTAGTGAGGCCTTCACTGTTATTTCATAAATTGAGGAGGACGGTATTATGCATTATTATGTAATAAATATTTTCAATAGAATTTCAGGTTGTTCCTGAAAAGATGACATACAAAGAGCTGCCCAGAAAGTCCATTATGGAATTGTTACTATTGTAGCGGTAAATAATTCCCCAAAATTATTAACCACAGCAATCATCACTCAACATTGGATGCTGACCATCACTGTTTAAGTCGACTTGTTTAGCTGAAGGCTTACGGTCAAGCATCCCCGCCATTTGGTGCTCCGTCGTGTCACGTGCGTGCACGATTACTAGCTAGCTAAGCATTCACCTCTACCCGCGATTTTGTCCCGAAATATAATACGTACTTTGGACGACAAAATCTGGTCTTTTGCTTTACCATTTGGTACTCGAAGAACGAACACTATAGAAGTTGTTGGTATAAGATCTTGCGTTAGTATAATCCGTACAACTCGCGAACGTCGATACCCGCAGCCTCTAAACTGGTGAGCCCAACCACGAACTACATCTTCAATTCACACGCAGATAAACCCGGTGAGTTCGTTCCTTTTTGTGTTTATTCTTGTACTATATTGTTATCGGCATACTTTTCGTCATGAGTGATCCTAGCCCCAAGGTTATTCGGATTCGCTCAACCGCCAAAACAATCCAGCTAGTACCATATTGGCCAGATAATGCTGAAACGTGGTTTCAGATTGCTGAGTCCGATTTTTGTGAACATGGCATAACCGATCAACGTTCACAGTTCCTTGCAGTTATTCACGCCCTACCGCGGGAATTCAGCAGGTGCGTAACTCTGCAGATGTCGGTAAGTAACTCGTACGAGTTGCTCAAAGCATCCATCCTCAAGAGAAACGTTCTCACAGATCGACAACGTCTGGATGAGTTATTTCGTAACATCGAGTTAGGAGATCAGTCAGCCGTGAGCATGCTGGCAAGAATGAAAGAGATCATTGGCCAAAGTCAGTTCGATGAAGGACTGTTTAGAGAACTATTTTTATCCAAACTGCCACAGTCAGTTCAGACTGTACTTGTGACACTTCAGGGTGTTCTCATAGATGATTTAGCTGTCTCTGCAGATAGAATTCTAGAGATAACGAAACGGCCAGTTACCGAAGTATACTCTGTTACCGAACAGACTTCGAAGAAGGATTCTGCAATGATAGAGTTAATCAACTCCGTCCAGCAGATGCTTAGGTCAAACAAGCCTAGCAATTCCTCCTATCGTCGTTCTAAATCCCCTCAACGGCAAAGCGCACGTGGACGATCTAAGTCCAACACACGCTCTCTCAAAAATCCTGACTGGTGTTGGTATCACAACACCTATGGCAAGGAAGCGAAATGTTGTCGAAAACCTTGTGATTTCGGCAAAGCCTCCAAGTCTGTGGGAAACTATCCCGCCGGCACGCGTTAGCGGCAACCGTCGCCGGTGGCACTAGCCGCTTACTTTACATCCATGATGTAATTAGCCAGACTAGATATCTAGTCGACACAGGCGCCGAAGTCAGCGTCCTTCCTGCTACAGCAGCAGATCGACAGAAGGATCCTAACTTCAACCTACAGGCTGCAAATGGAAAACCAATTGCAACCTATGGTCGGAAATACGTCTATCTGAACGTAGGTTTACGCAAACCTATTCAGTGGATTTTCCTAATCGCTGACGTCACAATGCCCATCATTGGCACGGACCTACTTAATCATCATGATTTGCTCGTAGACGTCCGCCGTAAACGATTAATTGACAACACTACTAGTTTGTCTATCAAAGGCATAACTTACGTAGGCCCCAGCTTGTCAATCGTTAAGATGAAAGCAATCCTCGATCCAACTTTTCAACCGATTGTTGACAAATATCCGGAACTGAATTGCCCATCTAACGACCTCCCGTGTATAACCAGCAATGTTATGCACCACATCATAACCTCAGGACAGCCCGTGACATCTAAAGCACGACGACTGGCCCCTGACAAACTGAGAATTGCCAGAAACGAATTCGATCATATGCTCACCCTTGGCATCATTCGGCCATCGAATAGTCCATGGGCATCCCCATTGCATATGGTACCGAAAAAGGATAGTAACGATTGGCGACCCACTGGTGATTACCGGCGAGTGAACGCCAAAACAACCCCTGATTGCTACCCTTTGCCTCACATACACGACTTGACGGCAACGTTATCTGGAGCATCTATATTCTCCAAAATCGACTTGGTTAAAGCATATAACCAAATCCCGATGGCAACGGAAGATATCCCGAAAACGGCTATCATTACGCCTTTCGGACTTTTCGAATTTCTACGTATGCCATTCGGCCTCCGGAATGCGGCCCAAACATTCCAACGCTTCATCGATGAAGTATTTCGCGGTCTCGACTTTGTATACGCATACTTAGACGACTGCCTCATTGCCAGTCCAGATAAGGAAACTCACCTTAGACACTTGGACTTGGCATTTGAAAGGTTACGCCAACATGGTGTTACCATCAATATACAGAAGTGTCAGATAGGCGTTGACTCACTCGATTTTCTGGGTCACACTATTGACTGTCAGGGCATTCGCCCACTGGCTACTTCGGTCGATCACTCTAAGAAAACGCGTTCTGGACGTCACGTTAGATTCCCAGAATACCTTCACACCTATTTCACATAACTGAGTGACACATCAATTTTTTTTATGTTGCGTCATTTAACACAAGTAAATGATATTTTTCCTATAACCGTACATAAAATTAAATTAGATGTATATTTTTTTCCCGATATTTTGAACTTTACATTATTTTACTGTATAGTAGATGCATGTCATATTTTTTTGGTAAAAAAACGCTTATTTGGTACATTTTTCTTGACAAGGTTCTCAGCATTCTTGTTTTCTTTTCCAGGTGCAACGGGCACTGGACAGGAAACAAACGAAGCACGGGATCCAACGAACAACATTGAGGAAGCTATGTACAGACACCCTATTAGCATAGGCAGACAGACCAGCAGGCTCTCCATCAAGCCGCTCGGAAGATTTTTTTCACCCATCAGGGAACCATCGAGATTTTTTTACTTCCGGCTGGTCATGTCTTAGGGTCCTCACAAACCCACTAGGGGGGAGTGAGCTGTAGCGGTAAATAATTCCCCAAAATTATTAACCACAGCAATCATCACTCAACATTGGATGCTGACCATCACTGTTTAAGTCGACTTGTTTAGCTGAAGGCTTACGGTCAAGCATCCCCGCCATTTGGTGCTCCGTCGTGTCACGTGCGTGCACGATTACTAGCTAGCTAAGCATTCACCTCTACCCGCGATTTTGTCCCGAAATATAATACGTACTTTGGACGACAAAATCTGGTCTTTTGCTTTACCATTTGGTACTCGAAGAACGAACACTATAGAGGTTGTTGGTATAAGATCTTGCGTTAGTATAATCCGTACAACTCGCGAACGTCGATACCGTCAATCTCTAAACTATCTTACTATCCATGAACTTCAATACCCTCAGTCTCTGAACTACTGAGCCCTGTCGCGAACTTCATTTTTGGTAAATACGCAGACAAATCTGGTGAGTTCGTTCCATTTCGTATTTGTTATTGTACCATTTTTAAAGTATATATATATTTCGCCATGAGTGCCCATGCGTCTAAGGTCATCCGTATTCAACCAACTAGCAGAACTAATCATCTCGTGTCATTTTGGTCAGATAATGTGCAATCATGGTTTCAAACAGCCGATTTCTGATTTCAGTCAGTATTGGATCATTGACCAACTTTCGCAGTTCCTTGCAGTTGTCCATGTCCTACAGCAGGAATTAAGGAAGTGCGTAAATGTGCATATGTCAATCCCAGAGGTAAGTAACCCGTATGAGTTGCTTAAAGCATCCCTCCTAAAGAGAAACGAACTCACCGATCGGCAGTGTCTTGACGAACTTTTTGCAACGTCAGGTAAGGGGATCATTGGGCTGTAAACACGCTAACACGAATGTATGAAGTTATCAGCCAACGTCAATTCGACGAGAGACTCTTCAGAGAGCTGTTTTTATCCAAATTCCCACAGTCACTACAGGCTGTGCTTGTGACACTTCAAAGTGTTATTACAGACTACTTGGCTACTTCTGCTGATAAAGTTCTAGAAATACAACAACGGCCAGTCACAGAAATAGCTCGATTGCTAGACAGACATCGAGTAGTGACACTGCAGTGATAGAGTTGTGCAACTCCGTTCAGCAACTGCTTAAGTCAAACGCTCCTCGCGTTTCCTCCTACCGTCGACCAAACTCCCCTCAACGGCGAAACCCACATGGTCGGTCAAAACCCAAACCACGTTGACTTAAAACCCTGACTGGTGTTGGTATCACACAGAGCTTGTAATTTTTCAATGATTCGAGGATTATGGGAAACTATCCCGCCCGCACGCGTTAGCAGTAGCCGTCGCCGGTAGCAGTAGCCGCCTACCATACACCCGTGATGTAGTCAGCTATATTCGGTAGTCGGTCGATACAGATGACGAAGTCAGCGTCGTTCCTGCTAAAGGGGCAAATCGAAATCAGTAACCTACCTTCAAATACAGGCTGCGAATGGAAAACCTACTGCTACCATTGGTAGGAAGTACGTCTATCTGAAGGTAAGTTCTCGCAAACCTATTCAGTGGATATTCCTTATAATGACGGTACTATGTGGAGTAAGTAACAATATGATTACACACCTTTTGTTAGACGTTGAAGTTAGAGACATTGTACGTGACTTTTATTTAAGACGATTCATGCTGGAATATAGATAACTTCTGAGCACAATCTAAAATTCTGTGTACTGTTGGACGCTTTGCCTTATCACTGGTCTATTCTGTCTACTTGCTTCACACATAACCGTGTTGAATACTTTGGATCATCTCTGGAACCTCTTATCCTCATCCGAGGACTATTCTACAACTGGTACACAGCTTCTGCTAGCAGACACGACTCCAGCAGTGAACGCTTCTGTGGATTATATTAATAATTTTTAGCCGTGGAATTAGCTGTTTATCCAAGTAACCTTTTAATTAATATAACGCATTACTGTATTTTTTATAATATACTGTTACACTATCATCTCATTGATTTGGATTTTTATTCGCATCCTTGTTATGTTATTGAGCTAGCTAGACAGTCCCCTACAAGTATGCCTACCATTGGCTCAGACCCGCTCAACCATCGTGATCTACCCGTAGATGTCCGCCGAAAACGACTGATAGACGGTACTACCAGATTGTTTATCAAAGGCATCATCTACGTGGGTCATAGCTTGTCACTGGTTAAGAAGAAGGCGATCTTTGATTCAACTTTTCAGCCGATTGTCTGCGAGTACTTGGAAACTAATTGCCTGTCTAACGATCTACCGAACATAATCAGCAATGTTGTGCACCACATCACAACCTCAGGACAACTCATGACATCTAAAGTCCGACGGCTTCTTCCTGACAAACTCAGAATTGCTGGGAAGGAATTCCACCATATGCTCACCCTTGGCATTACCTGGCCATCAAATAGCCCATGGGCATACCAACTTCATATGGCACCGAAAAAGATAGCAACGACTGACTGCCCAGAGGTGGTTCCCGGCGAGTGAACGCCAAAACAATCTCTGGTTGCTATCCATTGCCTCACGAATATGACTTCAGCGCAACATTATCCGGCGCAACTATATTCTCGAAAATGGACTTGGTTAAGGCATACAACCAAATCCCAATGGCACCTGATGAGATTTCGAAAGCAGCCATCAAAACGCCTTTCGGATATTTCGAATTTCTGTGTATAAAACCCCGGTCTCGGAATGCAACACAAACATTCCAAGGATTAATTGACGAAGTGTTTTGCGGTCTCGGCTTTACATACGCATACTAAGCCGACTGTCTCAGTGCCAGTCCAGGCAAAGAAACTCACCTGAGGCGCTTGGTATTTGACAGGTTAAGCCGACATGGTGTTACCATTAATATCCAAAACTTTCACATGGGGGTAGATTCACTCGACTTTCTCGGCAACACCATTGACTGCAAGCGTATCCGCTCACCGGCAAGTAACGTTGAGGCGATTATGAAATTTCCGGAGCCAAGGGTGGTAAAAATCTTATCACTTTTAATGGCATGGTAAGTTGTTACTGACACTTTTTCCTAACTTTGCTTCCCTGATTCAGCCACCAACAGACCTTCTTCGAGGGAATAACAAGTCCATCGAACTTGACGCGTCTGCTCAAAATTCTTTCATTCAGGTTAAAATAGGCTATATCTAATACTACACTTCTTACGTATCAGGCTCCAATGGCACCGTTAAGAATCTCAGTTGATGCATCAGACACTGCAATCGGCGCAGCTCTGCAATGACTTGACAATAGACAGTGGCAACCAATCGCCTTTTACTCAAGGCATCTACAATTGGCAGAAACAAAGTGCAGCACATTCCGCAGGGAACTCCAGGATACGTATTGTGCTGTACGTCATTTTCGAGATTCAGTGGAGGGTCTCCAATTTATAATTTTCGCTGACCACACACCTCTGCCATGCCCCATAAACTTGACTTCAGATAAGTATTCACCTAGAGAATCACACCAACTGGATTACGTTTCACAGTTTAAATTGGATATTCGCCATGTATTCAGAGTGAACAAACCTGTGGCAAACTTGTGGCGCATTTGTTCTTTCACCTAAATAGATCACATAGACCATGTAAAACTGGCTAGTATTCAAAGAGAAGATACCGAACCACAACATGAGTTGTCGGAGACAACTCTGCAATTAGCCGAGAAACCCTTGGGCATCGGGAGGGACACTATTCTGTGACATTTCCACGAGTACTCCTTACCTCATCGTGCCTAAACGTTATCGCCGTAGCGTCTTCAATACGTTTCATGGCTTATCCCACCCAGGTATTCGAACTACCATCGAGCTCGTAACTAGTTGGTTTCGTTGGCTTTGTGTTGATAGGAAAGTAAAGGAATTAGCTCATGCAAGCTTGGCTTGCCAAAAGTACAAGGTAGTGAGACACACCAGAAACCCTCTTGACACCTCTCCTATCTCTGGTGCTCGTTTCGAACACGTTCATATAGATCTGATTGAACCCCTTCCACAACCCTGTCGGTATACTTATATTTTCACTTGCATTGGCCGTTTTACACGGTGGCTCGAGTCGGTTCGTCTCTGCTAAAACAGTCGCACGCGTCTTTGTCGAACGATGGATCGCAAGTTTGGCATGGCCATCCTCCATAACAACTGATCGTGTGAGGCAATTCGAAAGCGGTTTAATCTTTGCCTTGACTAAAATCCTTGGTTGTATGCATTTTGGAACAACGGCCCACCATCCTGAAGTAAACGGTATGGTCGAACGTTAATGTCGACAGCTGAAGGCTACGTCAACAGTGTACGTTAGACCGAATCATAACCGTTGGTTCTCTTAGTCATACGAAATGCCCTGAAAACTGATGCTGGTTATATATATATATATATATATTTATTCCTGTTTATGCAGGAACATACCAACTGTAAGGGCATGGATAAGTTATTATACAGATTACATATGTTTCGATGTATGTTGAATTTACAGTTTGCTTGTTCTTTCTGACACTAGAGTCAGTCGGAACAGTCTGTAGTGGACCTAGTAGCTAGGTAAGTATATAAACGCAATTAAAAGGACAGAACAAGTACTAACAAATACGTATATATAAAATATTCAGTTCACTTAAGTTAATATACACAAAAAAGGACTGAGGTCATTTGAAGAAAACTATAACAGTCACAAAATACACAAATTATAGACGTACGAAATTATAGGAATGTAATTGTCCTTCTCTTGATTATACAAATTCTCCACTATAACTTAGCGCTGTCAACCGTCGGAAGTCTCCACGTAGAGTAAGGCAGATAGGAGCAAAGATCTTGACGGGGATGTGTCAACCAGTGCGAGACAGCGTTGGTCAGCAGATGTGCTGGGCGAGCAGCCGGAGAGAGGGCGAACCATTCGTTCCTTGCGCGCGGTTCCAGGTCTAAGGTTGAATTCCTTCTTTTTTTCGTGAACATATAATTTGATATGTTTTTAGGCCGCCACACGGCTCCCTCTCTTAGAAGTCCGGAGGGACTGCTACCGACGATTTGCAGTGCAATTGTGAGAAGAAAAATAATTATAATGCTACAGAACACTATGGGAATACGGAAAAAATGGAAAAGATTTTTTTACGCTTTAGTGAATAGTTCGACATCAAATTCTGAACTGGAAGTGGGTGGGAGTACAATGGATACATATTACGGAGAGTGAAAACGCACACAAAAGAAAAGAAAAAATTCTTTTAATAAACACAGGTGAGTATACGTCAGCTCTGTTTATATGACACATGAAAGAAAAAAAATTGCGAAAAAGATCAATGTTAATTGGAATGATGGCATCAAACTGAATGGCACTAATAATAATAATAATAAGGATAATGTCCATTAAAACGCTAACCAATATAGTAGTAATTATGGGAGAATAGTTGTGAATACATATACAGTACTGAGGTAGTAAAGAAAAAAATAGCAATGCTTCAGCACAAAAATGATGTCGTATCTGACACAAATAAACTACGTAAGTCAATAATTAACAACAATAATCAGTGATGTATACGTAAAAAAAATTGTTACAACCTTAAAGATATTAATCAGTAAAGTGTACAAAACGGGCAGGTTTATTAACCTGTCTGCCACTACGAGTAATGCAAGGGGGAGGTAGCATTATTGGCACCTCTGGAGCTTTGGCGGTTTCTTGTTTGTCTGCTGAAGTCGCTGTTGGGATGTCGTCGGCATCTGTGTAAGCAGGTTTGAGTCTATCCACGGATACCGTCATCTTTTTACCTTCTTTGCTCACTGTGAAATATTTCTCCGCGCGATGCACTACTGGGTATGGGCCTTCATATGGAGGTTGTAGCCCTTTCCTGACGTTGTCGATCCGTATAAAGACAAATTTACATGTTTGTAGATGGCTACTTAGATTTTCTCTGCGGGGACATTGTCTCGGAGCTATTGGTTGAAGTTGTGACATTCGTCTGGTCAGTTGATCAGAAAACTCAGAAATATTCACATTTTGAGAGTCATGAGAGGCTACTAGCTGTCCTGGCAGTGTTAAAGTAGTGCCGTAAACTAGTTGTGCGGGTGTACAACCAGGGTCCTCTTTAACAGTTGATCGTATGCTAAGTAAAATCAGAGGTAAGTATTCACTCCATTTAGATGCATCATTCTGTGCCATCAGGGAGCTTTTCAGTTGTCTGTGAAATCTTTCCACAAGACCATTCGCTGCCGGATGGTAGGCTGTTGTGGAGATATGTTTAACTCCCAGGAGTCTCGTCAGTTCACGAAACAGCGTCGATTGGAATTGAGCACCTCGATCGGATGTAATAGTAGTTGGTACACCGTAATTTGACACCCAGCGGTCGAGGAAAACCAAAGCAACATTTTCGGCAGATATATCGTTCAGGGGGCATGCAATAGCCCAAAGAGTAAATCTATCAATGGCTGTCAGGATATGTGTATATCCTCTTGACGTTGGCAATGGTCCTACAATATCTATATGAACGTGCTGAAATCTCCTGTCCGGTAAATCAAACGTTTTCGGCGTTGTGATAGTGTGGCGATGTACTTTGGAGCGTTGGCATTGGAGACATTCTCGTGCCCATCTCCGAATGTCAGAGTTCATTTTGGGCCACACGAAACGTTCGCTGATGAGTCTGACGGTGGCACGTACTCCAGGGTGAGAGAGCGAATGTAAGTGGTCGAATAAAGCTTTTCGGCATTGGAGAGGAACGAACGGGCGATTAGTGCCGGTAGATACATCACAAACTATAGTGGCATCTGACAAGAGAATAGGTACGTCCCTGAGCTGTAAGGAAGAGTTTCCACGACAACTTTGAAGTTCTGCGTCGTCTCTTTGTAACTGAGCCATCCGGTCAAGACTGATGTCTACTGAAGTTTCAAGCTGGTGTATATCACCTCTTGAAAGAGAATCAGCTACCACGTTTGCGTCCCCTTTGATGTACTGTATGTCAGTTGAAAATTGAGAGATATAGTCTAACTGTCTGGCTTCTCTTGGGGAGTGTTTATCCAGCGAAGTGGTGAAAGCATAGCACAGAGGTTTGTGGTCGGTAAAAATAGTGAAATGACGACCCTGTAGTAAGTAACTGAAGTGTTTGACTGCTAGGTATATAGCCAACAATTCTCTCCCAAAAGTACTGTATCGTGTCTGAGCCGGTTCTAACCTCTTCGAAAAGAAAGCAAGTGGGGTAACGTCACCATTAATCTTCTGCTGTAACACCGCGCCCACAGCTACTTGGGAGGCATCTGTACACAAGATAAGGAATGCGTCGGGGCTGATGTGAGACAACATAGCGACTTTAGATAAAGCGTCTTTCGCGTTGCAGAAAGATTCGTGTGCTTGCTCTGACCATTGAAATTTTTTAGGATCACTTTTAAGGAGATCGGTTAAAGGCTGGACGATAGAGGCACACGAAGGAATAAAACGTCGATAGAAATTAAACATCCCCAAAAATTGTCGGACTTTCTTCAAAGAGTCTGGTTGGGGAAAGTTTTTGATTGTATCTATCTTTTCCTCAGTAGGCCTGATTCCCTCGGCAGTTATGTAGTGTCCCAGAAATTGAATAGAAGAGGCACCGAAAATGCACTTCTTAGGATTTATAGCGACACCATACTGTTCGAAACGCTGAAACAAAATGCTAAGATGATTCTTATGTTCCTCTTCCGACTTGCTAGCAATTAGTACGTCGTCGATATAAACGAATAAAAAGTCAAGGCCCCGCGTGACTTGATCCATGAAGCGCTGAAGAGTTTGTGCAGCGTTTTTCAGCCCGAAAGGCATTCGTAGGAATTCAAACAAGCCAAAAGGTGTTATAATAGCTGTCTTCTCGATGTCCTCTGGAGCAACTGGTATCTGGTGATAAGGTCTGACTAAATCCACTTTGGAGAAAATAGTTTTACCTTGCAGTGTTAGAAAAAAATCATGCAAGTGGGGAATGGGATAACGATCTGGGACAGTGGCGTTATTCAAACGTCGGTAATCCCCACACGGTCGCCAATCATGCTCAGCTTTTGGTACCATATGTAATGGTGAGGACCAGGGACTGTTGGATGGCCGGATGATGCCCAATTGCATCATGTGTTCGAATTCAGCTTTGGCTGCTGCTAACTTTTCAGGTGGTAGTCGACGAGGACGTGCTCTGACGGGTTGACCAGTTGTGACAATTTTATGCGTGACAGAATGAGGAACATCTTCGATATTATAAGATGGCTTTAAAATTTTTGGGAAACGATGCAGTAATGCAGAGAACATGCAGTCATCTGGCTTCTCGATGCATATGTTATAAACAGAGTAGTTTGAGATGATTCCGTGGACTTGAAGCTGGGTGCAGTTATCAATCAGCTTTTTCTTGTTGACATCAACCAGCAGATTGAAATTGCTTAAAAAATCGGCACCCAATATGGCATGACTAACATCAGCTACTATGAATATCCATGTAAATCGACGACGTAAACCAAGGTCCAAAATAAGTGATTGTTCACCGTAAGTCCGTATGCTAGTTTGGTTAGCTGCTCGAAGTGAGAGTTTTGCAGCTGTACTAGAAGATCGCCTGGAGAGTGAAGGAGGTATTACACTAACTTCGGCTCCTGTGTCTACCAGGAATAATGTGCCTGTGGTTTTGTCCTTCACGTAGAAAAGGCGACTTGAATGGTTGCCAGTAACAGCTGTCGCCATCACTGTCTGGTTGAGACGTTTCCCCTGAGCCTGATTCTCTTCACTAAAGATGCACGGTTTGACACATTTCAAGGCATGACGTCCAAACTTCCTATGATACCAACATATATTACTGTCCCTAGAAGACATGCGGGACCGCTGTCGGGAGAGAGATCGTCTATGTGATTGTGACCGGGCTTGTGAACTCCGCCTCTCGACTCGCCGATCAGATCTATGTGTTTCCTTTTTTTTTTTTTGCCGCTAAGTCTGCAATGGCGGTGAGTATTGGTGACGACATTATAGGTGTGAGAATATTGATACAAAGGGGAATACAAATATGAGACCACCAACAAAAACTTGCAATGAAAGTACAAAATAGCAAAAATAAGTATATAGATACGTGAAAACAATCCGTGTTCCAAAACGGGCTCACCAATTAAGTGTAGTGGACCTAGTAGCTAGGTAAGTATATAAACGCAATTAAAAGGACAGAACAAGTACTAACAAATACGTATATATAAAATATTCAGTTCACTTAAGTTAATATACACAAAAAAGGACTGAGGTCATTTGAAGAAAACTATAACAGTCACAAAATACACAAATTATAGACGTACGAAATTATAGGAATGTAATTGTCCTTCTCTTGATTATACAAATTCTCCACTATAACTTAGCGCTGTCAACCGTCGGAAGTCTCCACGTAGAGTAAGGCAGATAGGAGCAAAGATCTTGACGGGGATGTGTCAACCAGTGCGAGACAGCGTTGGTCAGCAGATGTGCTGGGCGAGCAGCCGGAGAGAGGGCGAACCATTCGTTCCTTGCGCGCGGTTCCAGGTCTAAGGTTGAATTCCTTCTTTTTTTCGTGAACATATAATTTGATATGTTTTTAGGCCGCCACAAGTCTGCAAAATAGTCTGTCTGTGTAACACATAAAGAGATATAGAAATATTGTCTTCGCATTAACAAAAAACCCAGACATCAGATCAATGTAATACAAATATCTGGGAAAAATAAAGCTTGAATTCAATTCTCCTATATAACTTTGTTGTGAACAGCATCCTTGAGTTAAAGTTTATTGATGTATAATGTTGAGATCACTGATATATTTATTCCAATTTTTTCAGCAGTCTAATCGTAGTTTTATAATAGGAAAGAAATTTGATCGTGGATACGAAAACTAAATTAGGTGATGTTGGATTGTTTTACTGCATGGAATGGGGCCGAGGTCGATTCTAGAACTATCCATTGGCGCCATTTGCGTCAGCATGGTAGACCGTACATGTAAGTTGAGTAATACATTGAAAACTGTTTGAAAACCAGTTGCTTCTTTATTTCAGATCAAGAATACTCCTTGTACATAATGTTGGCCAGCGTTTTCAAATGGTAGCATCGGATCGTTCATGGAATTTGAGTTTAAATTTACTGAAATGGTCATTTCAGAGTAAATGTTGGGTTGTTCGACCTCGACCAGGAGGTATATAGGAGTGCAGGCTCAGTAGTAATATCTCAGAAATAGAAAGTATGTGAACATGAGAACACTATTATTTTATGTATATATAAATGTTTATAAATGTATATATAACGTGGAAATAACTTTTCGCATTCTGGAATATCGTGGTCTATATTTGACTACGACATAATTATATCTGATATTGCTTGCCCCTCCGGTAGCTAAATATCCAAATTTATCACCTCCAGAATTCTGTTTGGATCCAGTGAGATTCGTGTTAATAAAGAGCAATCTGTCACAAAAGAACTATAGAGAAGTCCTCAGTTTTGTGGTTTATAATTATCAGAGTTAACTCATTTAAAAGTGGTCTATTTTTGTTTGTACTTCATACCTGTTTATTGTTGTTTTATCAGTATTTCACACACTTTTGTCAATTTTTGAGAAAATTTTATAATCTTTACCTGCATAATGGTCAAAGTTATTAAACGAGTTAGTACTGTTAAGAGACTAGCATCAAATAGTCAGCAGGACACTAAAAACATCAGTCCTGACGATGGATTTGCACTAAGATCAATAGATACACCGAGAGTTTTAGTACCAAACTTAACGGAAGAACTAATTGATAACGTAGCGAGTAATACTAGTGATCTAAAGATCCTTCAGAAATCCATAACAGACCTGCAGGCTAAGTTTGAAAGTATTACTCCTTTCCTCCAACTTTGTGATCCATCACAAGAGATTTCCTTAGATTCACTCCTCAAATCTGAGCACCTGCTAGACTTTTTGACTGCAGAGGCTGTAAAGAGGGTCATGTCCTCATACAATGTTTTAGGACATAATATACCAGACAATGTACCTATTGTCAAACTTAAAGCAATCTGTCTACAGGCATGCAACATTTCAGTATCTGACTGCCAGGTTCTGCGTCTTCGTAAGAAATCCGCAAACCACCCATGTCCTGTACTGTTCAAATTTAAGTCTGTTGATCTAGCTAAGAAATTTTTGGAGTCTGGCAAAACTCTTAGCTCGTCAACACCCTACACCGAAATCAGGATTGTACCTGATTTAACTTCTTGCCAAAGACGTTGCCGCGCAGGTAAACTGAATGAGAACAACCCCAATAAGACAACCGAAGTTAATACTTCCCTCGTTGTATTGCCTTATGACCAAGAGCACCAGACAATATCGCATACACAAACTAAGAGTAGTCAAGCAACTGTTGAAGACTTAGCTCTAAATACGGAAATTTCAGACATAGAAATGTTAACAGATCACAGTATTGACGTGCAACCCTTGCACACTGGCACTTATGCCAAACCCTCGAAAAAGTCTAAGCTGAATTCAGTTGTACACTTTGAATCTCTCGGGAAGTCATATACCGCACAACCTCTTAGCCCGGCAACTGTGAAGCAGCAATCACATGTGGCCACCCAGGTAGGCGTAAATACAAGGCGATATGATAAGCGTCCTATTTCCGTTAGGAACACCAAAAGAACTGTTGATACTATTCAACAGAAATCCAGTTTATTGGGAAATCCTACTGATCACCAGCAGCCCAAATTACACAAGCCGAATAATACGGAAAAAGCTAAACCGAATGTTAGACCCAGAACACTAAAGCCCATAATTACGAAAGCTTCGAATGGGTCACTGGCTCATTCTACTTGTGGACAATCATCTAAACTTAGTCATGTTCCTGAAGTTAGACGTAATTCACATACCGTAGGAGCTTACTCATTTCCGACTTCCACTACTAGTGCTATGATAAGAAAAAATAATCGTCACATTTCTCACCAAACACTTCGAAAACACGAAGTCGCTCAGCCCCTCACGAATGCACTCTCAACCATGATGTACAGGAAACACCAGTTTGAGAATACAGACGTTAGTCCAAAAACACGTATAGCACCCTGTCATAATTCTCGTGCATTCAGTAGGAGTCACATGCCAATTTCAACACAATGCTCATCATGGCCTAGGAAGTTCTCTAACCAGACACAAGGATCTAAGTCATATGCACACAACAACACGCCGACCACCCATTTCGGTTATAACTATGCAGACTACATGACTCTAGCCAACCCATATGACCAAAATTTTCTCCAGCGACAACTGGCAGAAACGCCTGGGATCATGCACATAGCACATATGATGTCAGACCAATTCCTTGCTGGTATAGCAAACACCTTACAACAGGGAAACTGCTTCTTCCCCGACAGATAGCAAACACTTTATACACACTTAATAACAATAGTAATACCTTAGATTATCATACTAGTATCTCCCATAGCACGCAATATCTAAACGACCAACCACTCACGAGTGACATCTCACAACCCATCCCTAAGTATCAAACTAAAGAAAACGTCTCTAGTGATCAAAATGTTGCAATTAATGAATCCAATAACGACTGCACATATTCAGCTGATAACCATAGAGCATTTTATTATGATAATGCCCATACACTAAAACCACTTAGTCAAAGTCTATCAGTCATCCTCATAAACGCTAGATCAGTTCTTAACAAACATTTAGCATTATGTACGTTAGCCTCTATATGCAATCCGTCGCTGATCATGATCACTGAAGCCTGGTGCTCAAGTGATATTACGGATGATAGCTTATCAATTGATAAGTACAATCTTTTTCGAGGGGATAGGGAAGCAGGTCGTGGGAGTGGAACACTCATATACGTTAAACAACCCATTTGTGCAACGCATTTTAGTCACCCTATTCTGTCACAACTTAATGATTCCGTGTGGGTCGAAATAAAAGTCCTCAGAAGTAAACCTATCCTTATAGGGTGTGCATACCGACCGCCATCATCCAACCGAGAATACGATAACGTACTCAGCAACGTATTTAGTGTTGCATCCAATCTTCCCTTCAGTTATAATATAATTGGAGGTGACTTCAATTTGCCTGATATATCATGGCGTACACTTCGAGGACCCTCGAGGTATGATAATCTTGTTAATTCCATCATTACAGGAGGATGGACGCAACACATAAATGTACCCACTAGGTCCGATAACATCCTTGATCTTATATTCACGATCAACGTAGCACCATCTACAGTTCATGTGGGACATGAATTCCCAGGTAGTGATCATAAAATAGTTGCATGTTCGTTTAATATTTCTCCAGAAAATATGCACAGAAACAAAGTTATTCCGACACCTATAAGACTATACACGCAGGTTGACTGGGACTTGTATCAGGACTTGATTAGATACTCTAATTGGGATTCCTACTTTACCAATGACTCCTTAGAGGAAGTCCTTAAAAACTTCTATGACAATATACAGTCGGTTAATGATGTCATAGCGCCTGTGAAACTGATTAAATTCAAAATTCCTCAAGGTGATTTTATTCCAATATCATTAAGAAGAAGTATGCGGAAGCATTCATTAAGTTACTACAGACATCACGACTTATCGTCGTTAATAGCTATCAAAACAATCCTCACTAGAATCCATGAGTTAAAAAATCTAAGTCTTAGAAATAAAGAGACGCGGGCAATTCAGTCGCCACATAACACTGGAGAAATAGCCAAACTCTTCAAAAGTAGGTTAACTAACTCCAAATCAACATACCCAAAAATAATACACCTAGGTGGCATTACTCACGAAAGTGATGAGGATATATGTGAGGTGTTTAGCACGCACTTTGCCAAAATGTACACTCTAGAAAACGACCAGGATATAGATTTCCCTCGTAAAACAGAAAAGTGTTTAAGCGATGCAGTCTTTAACGCCCAAGAAATCGATAAAGCTACCAAAACTCTTAAGCTAACTAGTACTCCCGGCCCAGATGGAATGTCTTCTGTCCTCTTAAAAAAGGGTGGAAATGACATGAATCTACTTCTTCTCAAGATATTTTCAACTTCGATAAGGAGTGGAACATATCCAAATAGCTGGAAGAAATCTTACGTTGTACCCATTCACAAAACCGGGCCTATAGCGCACATAGATAATTACCGCCCCATCAACATTACTTCCGTAGTTTCACGTGTGATGGAAAAGATTATAAAGAAGCAAATTGTTCAGTTTTTGCTGTCGAATGACTTAATATCCGCCTTCCAATACGGTTTCCTAAATAGAAGATCGTGCACTACTTGCCAATTAGATTATTTCGACCACATTACTGAGTGTGTAGACAAAGGTCGTTCAGCAGCAACATTATTTCTAGACGTTAGGAAGGCTTTTGACAAAGTCCCACATAAGAGACTCATATTGAAACTCATATCTTATGGAATAAGTGGAAGGCTACTTGAGTGGATAACTTCTTTTCTTACAGGAAGAGAACAGTTAGTTAAAGTCAACCATCACTTATCAACATCGAAACCGATAACCAGCAGCGTGATACAAGGTAGTGTTCTTGGCCCTACCCTATTCATTGTATTCATAAATGATATTGTTTCTATGATCAAGTACGGCAAGCCATACCTCTTTGCAGACGACCTCAAAGTTGTCTATGATTTCGACTATAATGATATGAATATTGTTAGTAAAATCCAAGAAGACCTAAATAGTCTATGTAATTGGAGTGAAAAGTGGCAGTTAATGTTCAATCCAGCTAAATCTGGGATAACATACTTCGGACGTTGGAAACCTAGCATGTTTCTATACATGTACGGTGACCTTGTCTCAAACACGAACACAGTCACAGATCTCGGGGCAACATACTCAGATCTTACCTTTACTGAACATGCAAATAAGGTGGTATCTGATTGTAAACGTCTAACCGGCTTTGTGCTACGCAACTTTTACACCCCAGAAGCCAGATTAGCCATATATAAGATATGCATTCGCCCCAAACTTGAATACTGTGCCCACTTATACAGTAGCTTTAAATCAGCAGACAGAAAAAAAGTTGAAAGTGTCCAAAGATTCCTCACGAAACGCATATTAGGTTATGATCAGCAAATAGAATACCTTGACAGATGTATTCGACTGGACTTAGAACCCTTATGGTTAAGGAGAGTGAAGTGCAATTTATTTCTCTTATTCAAAGTTATAAGAAAGCACTGTAACAGTAACTCGTCTATAACCTGGGCTAATCCTAAATCGTATGGACTACGCAACCATAACTGCCTTCTCAAGGTTAACACCCATAAGCTCACCACTAGAGCTAACTTCTTCACCATTAAATATTGCAAACTTTGGAACCAACTACCCTCTGAGATTAGATCCTGTGAAAGGCCTGACAGTTTCAAAAGGAGCCTAGAAAATCATATTAACATGTCCACCCTAGCCCTTCTAAATGATCTCAACTGCTGGTAGAGTGGTGAAACCATGACATTTCAATATTTAACTACAGACAGTACACTAGTTCCTAGACTAACCTAATAATACTTAGTAATTATGCATGTTCAATACTTGAAATTAGATTACCATTAAAATACTTAAAATGATTACTTACGCAGCAAATGTTCTCTTAGTTTATCACTCTTAT
Organism: Trichobilharzia szidati; assembly: GCA_944472155.2. NCBI lineage: Eukaryota > Metazoa > Platyhelminthes > Trematoda > Strigeidida > Schistosomatidae > Trichobilharzia > Trichobilharzia szidati. The sequence goes on along the minus strand of OX235274.1, from coordinate 20,164,380 downwards.
TTCCCTTATAACATTCAGTTTTTGAGCCTGATGTATTCTTTGATAATACGAATTATAACACTGATTACACTCTTATTATACATAGATTGATTTACTTTACGGCTACCTGTAAGACTCACTAACTTTCTGTAGTATTGTTAACCAAATGCTGAAATTTTGTTGGTTCTGCTAATATCTTTTTATAATATATGTAGACAGGTTACTTTGCAATGTCAAATGTTTACTATATATAAAACTGTCATGATAATTTAGTACACTTGGTCCTGCCAACCGACCTTACCTTCAGTTCATACTACCTATATTGAACCCTAACTATATTGTTCTGCTGAATCTTGCTCCACTATTCACAAGACCTATTCTTGTTATTCTTCAAGGTTTTTGTCTTCTTATAAAGCAATCTGTTCATTAGGACGCATGCATACATATATATTATGTTCATAAAGATGTACGCGGGGACCTATTGGAAGCACTCATTAAGAAAGCTAGGGAGATGGAATATGGGGTACGAACATGTCTGGTACCAAGCAATATATTTGCGGTAACCATAATAATCATAGTCTCAGAGCCTAACATCAAAAAAGGTGGGAGGGTGGAGTTAGCTGATCAGTAGATATGGTGGGGGTCACTAAGGTGAATCGCCCCATTCTGCAGGAACAGCATTAAAAAATTTTGAAGGCTCGAGATATTTCTGATTTTTATGAGGGCTTAAATCTTTATCTTGAAAAAGATAACAATGAACGCCTTGACAGATCATGCTTCTACCTTTAAATATATACCATTCACCCAGCCTATTGTTGAGATGCGACCATGTGGGATCTGCTCAGATTTATGGGGCATCTTATAAATTAACTTGCTGTCTATCGTCAGATCTTTTCATACCACTCCACAATGTCTTATCTCATTTATTTTCTGACAACGTCTTTACTTGATCCTCATTTTACTCCATTAAACTTAACATCTTATAGCTCTTCATTACTTATTATTCTCCTACTCTCTGAAGGGTACGGTTGTGCACTAAATGCACAAAAAGGTATAAAATAAAAACAACTGGCATGAGGATAATTGTATTAAAACCAAAAGTGGATATCATGATAGTTTGTGATATATCTGTAGCATTATACATTGCAAATGAATGTTGTTACCCTAGGGTGTTTCCTTTATTAATGCATTTATTAATGATACTTGCACTTACCTATTTCATTACAATTTAATGATTCACCTCAGCACCTTAATGTTTCTAAAACAGATTCCAATCCCTTGTAAAAGGTGTACTTACCTCAATATTGGTTGGTTATCGTATGCCTACAACCACGGGATGAAAACGGAACGAAGTCGATTTTCCCGCTCAACCTGGAGGACAACTGTACAATTCAATAACTGTACGGCCTAATTCAGAAAATGAGTGTATTATATGTATCGAATATTTAACAGTTGAAATACGATTAACTTGTAGACAATCTACGATTTGATACTATATCATACTTGATCGTGCCTGTAAAAATGGCATGCATTTTCATGTAAATTTGTAAATTTATATGAAATACATTATTATTATATTATATCATACTTGATCGTGCCTGTAAAAATGGCATGCATTTTCATGTAAATTTGTAAATTTTTATGAAATACATTATTATTATATATCATTGTAGTAAATATTACCTATAATCTAGTTGTTTTTTCATGTATTTTTGCGAAGTCTTAAAGTTTATTTAGTGTCATAATATTTAGTAATGAGTCTAGGCGTTATAGTGTTCTAATAGCTCATGCGTTTTGGAAATAAGTGGTGCGGTGTGATTGGCATAGTCATTTGGATGAAGCAGTTTATATAGCAAGCGTTTGAAGGTTATGATAGAGTGACAGGTCCTTATTTCTAGGGGTAAACTGTTCCAGATCTTAGAGTACATGACTATGAAGAAGTTTGCACGGAGTGCTGTTTTACAGCTTTTCCTAGATACTGTGCACGTTTGGTTACGAAGGTTGTAAGAGCCTTCCGGTGAGAACTGCATCTCCTTACTGTCTGAGAATGATATTTTATGCAAGACTTTAAAGAAGAATATTAGGTTAATGCTCAGTCGTCTCATCCAGAGTGGGTCGAGTTATACACCTTGATGTGTAGTCCTTTTCGCAGTCAAATCCTAGTAGTTTAGACGTGAAGTATCTTTGGACACTTTCTATTTTAAGTTTGTCACTTACGCGAGTGCTGCTGAGAATAAATGGACAATATTCAAGTAGTGGTCTGACACAAGTTTTATATAATAATAGTTTCGCTTCGTAGTTGTGGAAATTCCTGAGTATGCATCCTAAGAGCATCCTCGATTTACGTGTCTGTGTCGCCACTTGCTCAGAAAATCTCAAGTCACTAGAGTACCTGAGTCCTAGGTCAACAACACTTTGGAGTTTAGGCAAGTCGATAGATTCAAGTACCAGTTTAATATTTATTGAGGGTGCACCGAAACAGATCCAACCACATTTCTTAAGGTTGAATTTTAGGTTCCATGTGGAGGACCATGCAGTTACTCGATCTAGTTCTTCCTGAACAGCTTTCTGAAAGTACCCCAAGTCATCACAGTGGAATGTGTAAGCTACTTTAAAATCATCTGCAAAGATGAATGGTTTGCCAAGTGAGAAACAGCTGCATATTTCGTTGACATATAGAGTGAATAGAAGGGGGCCTAAGACGCTACCTTGAACTACTCCAGAAGTGACTGGACTAGGCTTAGGATTTACAGAACCCAGTCTAACTACTTGGGACCTATTGTAGAATGATTCAATCCATCCTAGTAATGGGTTACGTATTCCTAAGGAGTTCAGCTTATTTGTTAGAAGTAAATGGTCAACGCGGTCAAAGGCTTTGGAGATGTCAAAGTAGATGACTAGTACTAGTTGTTGTTTGTCTCGGCTGCTAGTTATATAGTTAAAGAAGTCAAGGTGACATGTCATGCATGATCTGGATTTTAGGAATCCATGTTGGTTTGGACTTAGAATATTGCAGCTGAGCATGTGTTTGAGGATATCATCTTTAACTATTCGTTCAATGATTCTAGATACTATAGGTGTAATATTGATTGGCCTATAGTTGTTGACTTCAGTTTTTGATCCGGATTTGTGTTTAGGTACTATAAATGTCGTTTTCCATTTATCTGGATAGGTTTGGCTTTCTAGGGACATTGTAAAAATCTTAAGTAATAAAACGGAAATGTCAGAACCACCGTGTTTATAAAGATACGATGGTATACCGTCAAAACCGGCACTACTAGAGCTTTTAAGAGTATTATATATATATTTATTCCTGTTTATGCAGGAACATACCAATTGTACAGGCATGGATAAGTTATTATATAAATTACAGTTTGTTTGTTCAATCTAACATTAGAGTCAGTCAGAACAGTCTGCAAAATAGTCTGTCTGTGTAACACATAAAGAGATATAGAAATATTGTCTTCGCATTAACAAAAAACCCAGACTTCAGATGAGTGTGATACAAATATCTGGGAAAAATAAAGCTTGAAGTCAATTCTCCTATAAAACTTTGTTGTGAACAGCATCCGTGAGATAAAGTTTATTGATGTATTATTTTGATTCAATAATGTATTTATTCCATTTTTGTCAGCAGTTTTATCGTAGTTTTATAATAGGAAAGAAATTTGATCTTTGATACGAAAGTTAGATAAGGTAATGTTAGATTGTTTTACTGCATCAAATGGGGTCAATTCTAGAACTATCCATTTGCGCCATTTGCGTCAGCATGGCAGACTGTACATGTAAGTTGAGTAATACATTGATAACTGTTTGAAAACCAGTTGCTTCTTTATTTCAGATCAAGAATACTCCTTGTACAGAATGTTAGCCAGCGTTTTCAAGTGGTTGCATCGGATCGTTCATGGAATTTGAGTTTGAATTTACATAAATGGTCATTTCAGTTTGGATGTTGGGTTGTTCGACCTCAACCAGGAGGTATATAGAAGTTTACGCTCAGCAGGGAGATAAAGTATGTAAATATGAAAAGAACTTTATTATTTTATGTACATATAAATGTTTATAAATGTATATCATTGTATAGTAAACACTACCCATAATCTTGTTGTTTTTTATGTAATTTTGCGAAGTCTTAGAGTTTATTTAGTGTCATAATATTTAGTAATGAGTCTAGGCGTTATAGTGTGCTAATAGCTCATGCGTTTTGGAAATAAGTGGTGCGGTGTGATTGGCATAGTCATTGGGATGAAGCAGTTTATATAGCAAGCGTTTGAAGGTTATGATAGAGTGACAGGTCCTTATTTCTAGGGGTAAACTGTTCCAGATCTTAGAGTACATGACTATGAAGAAGTTTGCACGGAGTGCTGTTTTACAGTTTTTCCTAGATACCTTGCACGTTTGGTTACGAAGGTTGTAAGAGCCTTCCGGTGAGAACTGTATCTCTTTGCTGTCTGAGAATGATATTTTATGCAATATTTTAAAGAAGAATGTTAGGTTAATGCTCAGTCGTCTCATCCAGAGTGGGTCGATACCTAGAGTTATACACCTTGATGTGTAGTCCTTTTCTCAGTCAAATCCTAGTAGTTTAGACGTGAAGTATCGTTGGACACTTTCTATTTTAAGTTTGTCACTTACGCGAGTGCTGCTGAGAATAAATGGACAATATTCAAGTAGTGGTCTGACACAAGTTTTATATAATAATAGTTTCGCTTCGTAGTTGTGGAAATTCCTGAGTATGCATCCTAGAAGCATCCTCGATTTACGCGTCTGTGTCGCCACTTGCTCGGAAAATGTCAAGTCACTAGAGTACCTGAGTCCTAGGTCAACAACACTTTGGAGTTTAGGCAAGTCGATAGATTCAAGTACCAGTTTGACATTTATTGAGGGTGCACCGAAACAGATCCAACCACATTTTTTAAGGTTGAATTTTAGGTTCCATGTGGAGGACCATGCAGTTACTCGATCTAGTTCTTCCTGAACAGCTTTCTGAAAGTACCCTAAGTCATCACAGTGGAATGTGTAAGCTACTTTAAGATCATCTGCAAAGATGAATGGTTTGCCTAGTGAGAAACAGCTGCATATGTCGTTGACATATAGAGTGAATAGGAGGGGGCCTAAGACGCTACCTTGAACTACTCCAGAAGTGACTGGACTAGGTTTAGAGTTTACAGAACCCAGTCTAACTACTTGGGACCTATTGTTAAGGAATGATTCAATCCATCCTAATAATGGGTTACGTATTCCTAAGGAGTTCAGCTTATTTGTTAGAAGTAAATGGTCAACGCGGTCAAAGGCTTTGGAGATGTCAAAGTAGATGACTAGTACTAGTTGTTGTTTGTCTCGGCTGCTAGTTATATAGTTAAAGAAGTCAAGGTGACATGTCATGCATGATCTGGATTTTAGGAATCCATGTTGGTTTGGACTTAGAATATTGCAGCTGAGCATGTGTTTGAGGATATCATCTTTAACTATTCGTTCAATGATTCTAGATACTATAGGTGTAATATTGATTGGCCTATAGTTGTTGACTTCAGTTTTTGATCCGGATTTGTGTTTAGGTACTATAAATGTGGTTTTCCATTTATCTGGATAGGTTTGGCTTTCTAGGGACATTGTAAAAATCTTAAGTAATAAAACGGAAATGTCAGAACCACCGTGTTTATAAAGATACGATGGTATACCGTCAAAACCAGCACTACTAGAGCTTTTAAGAGTATTAACGGCTTGGTTAATATTAGAGTAAGTGAAATGAACTATAGTGATTTGTTTCAGCGTTGAAGAAGAAGGGAGTTCTATTGTAGATTGTAAACCGAGAAGTGGACTTGTGGGCTTAAGGTAGTTAGCTGCAAACATCTCGTTGAACAGTTCACACATGTCTGCATGGTTGCTGTATAATGTGCCCTTGTTTATAAGGAGAGAAATTTTATGGCTTTGGCGATTCATTCGTTTCTTAAGGATTTCTGTGAGAGCTCCTACTCTGGTGGTGCTGGCTAGTGCGGTGCATTCTTCATTTCTCATACGCAAGTTATGAGCTTGCGAGATGGAGCTAAGAG